>CM028381.1:46207539-46252297 GCA_013146195.2 Codonopsis lanceolata | reverse complement strand
TCAAAGCAGGACAATAAGTGGGACGGAGGGAGTATATATTTATTATGAAATGGGTGATAAAAGCGTGTTTCGATGGGTAGGAAGGCCTTAGCGTTTTCAAGAATCGGGTTAAGGATCATGTGGAGTTCAAGGTAGTGGAGAGAGAGGGAGGGCCGCACAAAATTGTGCTCTCTTGTTTCGAGTTTGACGAGGTTGTGCGAATGGTTAAGGGGTTTCGGCATCCAATGTCATATGGTGGAAGAAGTGGCAAGATCGGGAGAGTTCATCGTCGCAAGGAAAAGAATGCGGCCGAGGAGCTTTCATCGAGTCTAGTAAGAGGCTCAAGGAGGTCGGGAATGATCGTCACGAGAACTTTCTAGAGGCGGGTTGGGTTTGGGTGGCGGACAAGCTTCGTCGATTGGCGGGAGCTCAACACTTGAGGCGTCAATAGCAAATCTTTCAAAGAAATTTGAACAAAGGAAAGTTAGTAGTTACGTAGTTCGTATGTAGAGGTTGCAAAAATTCCGTCATGGCCGACTATCACGGTGAAGGTTCAACATCTTCTAGGGGTTAAGTGCGATTTTAAGGTTGTGGATGGTTCATGTGCGGCGACCTTGACTTTTGGAGAGATATGCAGTCGGACGGTTGGGGAATTTGAAGTGTCAGGTGCTTGATCGATTAGAAATGCGAGAGATGGGTAGGCAGTTGAAGGATTGTAGGGTGGGGGGTGTTTGAGTGGTAAGCATGAATGATATTTTCTTCTTGTTCGAGTTTCCATCCAAGAAAGAAGCGGTAAGATTTTAATCGAAAAATTGGAAGATTAACCAAAATCAATTATATTTGGAGAGGGTGGTCGGATGAGAATTGTTGCTTTTCGGATTAAAAAATGCCTAAGAAGCTTGGATAAGGGTTTAGGTGCCTTATATTTTTAGGTGATCTTTGTCTTGAGACAGTTGAAGACTTTGTGGAGATTTTTGGGTGTTGATGAGGCTGAGAGACAAGGTCGGATCCGAGATGGGCAAGAATTTTGGTGCGACTTCGGGGAGGGAATTGCCGGGTGTGTGCGAATAAGCGAGGGTTGTTGTTTCTTTTCGGTGCCAATTTGGGCGAAACAACGGCGACTTGTTGTTTGTGGTCCTTCAATGGCGAGAGGAGGAGGGGGAAGGGGGGTGAGAGGAGTTCGATGAAGAAGAGTGATCCTCACGCGCTGCAAGGAAGTCGCAAAGGGTTCAGGGTCTGAACAAAACAATTCCACGTGATGTCAACGAGAGATAGCGAGGCATGTGGGTGCCTAAAATTTGAATTTCAAAATCGGTGGAGGTGACACGTTGTTGTGGATAAAGGAAAGAATAGGGTTGGAGATATGGGCCGAGGTCCTTGCCGTTATGGACCTATTAGAATTTTATCTAAAGGGGAGATTGGGCCTCTTCAGGTCAGGCACGGAATGGAGGATCCATGTTGCGATAAGGGGTTTGGGTTGGAGGCGATTTGAGTCGAGGCACAGAGGTAGAGATTTACCCATTCGTCCTAATTACTTAAGTGGGCGGGCGAGGTAAATGATGAAGGCCTCGGCCAGAGGGCGGGAGAGATATGTCGAGCAATTGGCGGTTCTCAACTACAAAGTTTGGGATGAAGTTTGTTCTTTGAGATAGAAGGGGATGCTCCGAGAAAAGATGTCGAACAGAGGCCGTTGTCGGTAATGATTATTTACCAGTTTTGGTTCGAGAGGGCTCGTCTTTGGATGAGGCTGAGATTCGGTGGGTGTGTAATGAAGAAAGAGCCATGTATGTAGGTGGTTCGCGAGATCTGGATTCTCGGCGAGAGGGCGAAGAGTCTTCGGGGTTTATAGAAAAGATCGGGAGGGCTACGCGGAGGGTAGAAAAGTTGAAAGACACAGGTAGGTTGTTCGTGGGACCAGCTCCGTGTTAGTGCTTTTCTGAAGAGGTAGTGTGGTGCACTCCTATTTAGATGGTCAGACCCGAGGAGATGGAGAAGATCGAAGCTGGAAGCTGAGGATAGTGGGGAACACTGAAATGTCATGCTGGTACAAAATAAGGCCAAGAGTTTAGGAAAATTTATGGGTGTTTCTTGCAAGGGATATGAAGATAGAATAGAAGATCATTGATGGAAATTGAGAAGATTCGAACCGAAAGAATTAATAAAAGAGTTAACTTGGGAAAATCTAAGCGGAAGATTAGTCGGGAGCTTAAGAATGCGTGATGCGACATAAACTTAGATGGGGCGACAAGTAAGAGGGGTGGGGAAATCGATTACAACATACTTGTTAAGATTAAATCAATAGTTTCTTTTATGGATTTAAAAATTTAAGCTGGAATGTGTGGGGTTAAATGATTTCAAGAAAAGGCAAGTAGTTAAAGAAATGATCTGAAGATGGAAGCCAAATATCATTTGTCTTCAAGAGACTAAAATGGAGAAGATGGTTGCTAGTATGATAGCGATATAGGAGGCGGCAGATGGTTAGATTGGGCTCATGTAGGGGCTGTAGGAGCAGGGGGAGTTCGGTAATGTGGGATAGCAGGCTATTTTCAAGACTTGGCGTCGTGAAAGCGTCCCATTCTGTTTCATGCTTGTTTGAAGGAGTGAAGGATGGATTCAAGTGTTACAGGGGTTTATGGACGAGGTGGAATTTTCCGTGGTGTGTGGGGGAGATTTTAATGCTATCGGGTTTCGCATGAATGTAAAGGGGTAAGAGGTTTATCCCAAGCTATGATGGACTTCAATGATTTCATTAGTCATGCGAGTTATTAGATACGCCTTTAGAGGGCAGCTCTTATCGGTTCGAGAGGAGGTGGTAGAAGGCGGTGTTCGAGACTTGACGATTTTTGTCGTCGTCGTCAAATTGAGAGGAGAAGGCGGGGAGGCAATGCGAGAAATGTTTACCGGGGTTATCCACGATCATTCCCCTATTGTTCTTGAGTTTGGGACTCGGGAAAGAAGTACTCCTTTTAGATTTGAAAATATGTGGCTCAAGGAGCCGGGTTTCTTGGAATGGGTGAAGCTCAAGTGGGGCTCTTATGAGATAGTGGCATAGTTGTCAAAGTCAAGAGGCGCCAAAAAGACGATAGGCCCATATTTGAGGTGAGAGGTGAGGCCCTAAAAAGACACTCACGAAACAATACTAGGGAAAAATACATAAAATACATATAACTTAACAAATAACAACAAAACATGTTATAAGTGAGCATAATACATGATGTAATTATTAGTGTTGTATAGAGGGCGTGCCACTGTTTTGACGCGCTCTCATATTTACAACATTTTCTTACTTAACTAGAAAAAAATACTAAGAACGGGTGAAATAAAAACACGAAATATTTTTTTCATAAATACCCAAAGTAAATAGAAAAAAGTACATTGTTGCATTTTTTCATAACTACACAAAAATAGTTTGGTAATCCAAATAACCATCATACTATTCGTAGGTCGAGTAGGTCGATTTGACCAATCACATTACAATATCCCAAATGTGACCAATGTACTCGGTAATTGGGTGCGTTGTGATCTTTGTCGTCAACGCCCATCTAATTTTGTAATGAACCCGTTGGCGTTGGCGTGGATTAACGGAGAGGTATAAAGGGTATTTTTGCTTTCAAATACACCCCTTTCTTCCCCAAACATTTTACATTCAATTCCACCTTTTAGGAAGAAATTGAAAGACAAAAATACCCTTAAATGCAGTGGTTCACCTCACTCTTTGGATTTTAAACTTTGTACCGGACTAGCCATTTGACTCATCATACGATCGATGTTGCACCCAATTTTGGTCAAACCATTCTTGCATTGCGGAGTTGGAGCGTGCCACGGAGCCCATGAATCTGTACCCATAGCCGATTTGTTCACTTTCTTGCTATCTTGCTCGGATCGTACCTTCGAACTAATTACGCCTCGTCGATCAAACCGATACCCTCGATCGATTTACGCACTACTTTCATGTATCAACCGACCGATTACTATCTGTCTTTCCAAATTCGGGCCAGGTTTCTGAGGAAAATGGGTTTGGAGGTATCAGAAGGATGGCTGGAGGATTTTTGGGCTTGGAGTACAGCGTGCCTTTTATTAGTTTTTTTTTTTTTGTTCCTTACAATTGACCGGATAAGCACCCGCTTTATTTTGACAGTCTCAGGACTTTCCAGCAGTGGATTTTTTCTCCAGTATAGGACCAACGTATTCCACACGCCTTTCGACTCCCAGGACCGGGATCGATCGGCGAAGGGCCTATACTCTTTCCAGGATCCACCATTCGAAATAATCTAGGTCGAGCATCGAGAGAATAATGAATCAGCCCCTGTTTATTTATCATTATATTTTTTTTGTTGCGCTATTTATTTTCATCATTTTTTTTAACTTGTGCATTTTTATTATACATACATATATATATATATATATATATATATATATATATATATATATATATATATATATATATATATATATATATATATTTATTTATTTATTTTTTGACTTTTATTTTTTTTTTTTCTAACAGGGGCTGACTCACAATTCAGAGATGCAAAAACCGGTCGGTCTTTAAGTGTCCTGAGAATCTATACGCATTCTAGCGTTGGCTTATGCAGGGGGTAGGCTGGCCATGGTGTAGGGTAACAGTTCGGAATATTTCTATATGAAAGAACACTATAGCTCGGATTCTCAAGAGAGGTCAAAGTGATTTCCAATGTAACCGTGATTGTAGCTACAGTGGGAATCACAATGAAACAACAAATAATATTAGCGGCGGAAGAATGATTTTAAAACAACACAAAGCGAAAAAGCGAACTCAAGTTTTTACCAAAAACAATCTACAAGTTAATACTTGTAAACCTAGCCCTCAAGGCCACACAAATTTCACTAAAAAGATTAATTGTTTTACAAAAATATTGTGAAATCACACACAAAAATATTCTCACAAGACAACAAGTCTTGGAGAACAAAAGACCCACATAAACAAGTTAAACAAAACGTGGAAAGAAATAAAAACAGCTACCTAAACTGAAATAGGAAGCACAAACAGTTTTCCAGAATTCTGATGTTACTGCCGATGTAGTAACATTGACAGCCTTCGGCGAACGGTTGATCTTCCAGTCTGGAAAACTGCTTCAGGATCTTCTCACTTATGCTCACAGATGTATCGACTTTGTTCTCTCTCTAAAGCTCTGCAAACAGCTCGTTTCCTTGCTCAGAATATATAGCTCTCCGATCCCTACACAACACGAAAAAGAGACCATCTACTACAAGGAGAAGGATTAGCTATTAAGGAAAAATCAACAACCTACCAATCTTGTAAGATTTTGTTACCAAATATGAAAGAAGTCAAGAAACTTGGTTTGACTAGGATTTTTGCCAAGATTTAGTTTCCAAATATGAACACTCGAAATCTAGGTTAAGATTATGATAACAAAAACTACCAAAACTAAATCTAAAGAGAACTAATTCCTAAGTTAATACAAACTTCCCAAAAATCCTATTTTGACCAAGAAAGGTGAAAACAAGTAAAAATAGGCCTTGCCTATTTTACCCTTACAATCACCCCCTTTGTTGAACATTTCTGGTCAAATTCAAACCAAGTGTTCCAAGACCAAATCATATGATTTCCTGCATAGGTTAGAGAGAATAACCCAGATAATCACCCCCTAAACATGAGTACTAATCAAACATAATGGCATGGCATATCAACCAAGTATAACCAACCAACCATGGAGCAATGTAAATGTTTAGGAGTTACATACCAAGGTTACAAACTGAATCATGGAACAATGTAAATGTTTAGAAACAACCAACAACCCAAGTTTCAAACACATAAGTTTACAACCACAAATTTTTAAGAACCACAGATTTCAAGACTCAGTCCTGCACGGCTTCAGCTTCTGGTTCTGCTTTAGCTTCAGGATCATGTGCAGCAGCTTCAGGAACATCAGAAACATCTGGAACACTTGTACCACCCCCTATTTGGCCAGAATGTAAGGCCAACCGCGATATCTTGGCGATTAGGATGTGGCGTGTAGTCTATGTAGCCAGGATTTCCAACTGAGAGTGTACCATGGCTAGCTGTTCAGAAACAAAAGCAACAGACATTGGTGCAGTAGGGTGTGCAGAAGTGGCCGATGTAGCTACATTGGATGGAACATTGATAGAGGTGGAGGCAGTTGGGAGAGAAAAATCAGGGACAGATGATACAGGTACATATGGATGTATGAGAGGCAGATTCACAACCTTATCTCCCCTTAACAGTTTTGCTGAAATGTGGAGGGGTTCAAGAAGAGGAGACAACCTAGTGGAAGGAGGAGGAGTATAGCCTTGGGAAACTAGGATTTTATATATCAAAGATGGGAAAATTAATGACCTCTTATCTCCTTCAGATTCAGCCAAAGAGGAGATTTTTCTAAAAACAAAGTAACCAAAATCAAATGGTCCATTTGTCCCAATCTGGTAGAGCATCTTTGCATGTTCTTCAGTAAGGGTGTTGGAGTTTGTAGTGGGTGACCAGTTTGCACAACACACCTTATGCATGAAAGCATAGAGAGAGGATAATTGTGAGGTGCTAAGAGATGAGCCTTTAGCAGGAGTGTTCATCATGGTATTTATAACAGAAGAAGAAAACTCATACCACTTGCCTCTTACAAAAACTTTTTCAAAACGGGCATCAGAAGGTGAACAGATTCGTTTTTCAATGTTTGCATAGAATTCATATATAATATCACGAAAATAAGGGGTAGCTGAAGAAATTGTGCCTAGTAAACCTCTATTAGAGAAAAATGAAGTGAGATTCTGTGCATTCAATTCAGCAGATGGAATTGTTCTTTCATAAACAATCTTTCGAGAAGTGTTATATCGAATGGAAGCAGGTTTGGACACAAATTTAAGAGAGAAGGGTTTACCAACAGCAGAAGCAGATGCCTTAGAACGTTTGGATGTAGCTACCTTCGTAGCTACATTGGCAGTAGACAGCTTGCTTCGAGTGAATCGAACAGGGACCTCTGTTGTATCTTCACTAGCTTCTGGAGTTGCCTCTTTTCTTTCAAAGTCTTTATCAGAACTATCATCAAATTCTGATGAGCTGGCTTGACAGGGCAAGTCGTCGGCCGGAGGCTGTGAAGATGGAGTCACATTCTTCAATTTGACCAGATATTCGGCCAGAGTATTGTCTTCGTCAGAAAAATTTATGTCAGCATTTGACTCAGAGGGAGAGCTAGCTTCAACATCAGATGATTCTTTAGCTTGTGTAGATGAATCTGTCGGAAAAACCACTTGGGGTGACGGAATTGGGTAGTCATCATCTCTGGTGGCATCTGGAACTGGAGCAATTTTGGTTGTAGAAGAAAATGGTGGTTCTTGAACAACAGGGGTCGAACTGGTTGTCGGAATAAAATCCTCATCCTCTGGGTCGCTCTCAATAATCACGGATTCCTCAAAAATTCGGCACAACCTTGTTTTTCAGCGGCTTGAACATCTCTGATTTCCTTGGATCTTCATAATTAGGGGTAACGGACAAAGATTGAGCGAAATTTTGATTTCCTTGAGCTTATCCACATCAATGGGTTATTGCCCTTTTCTCGGGGAATTTGAATTATGGTCGAGGTTCGGAAGAGATTGAGCTATGACAATGGCATTTTTTCGGTGAAGAAAGAAATTATGGTCGAGAGCTTCATCGAGATTGGCGCTAGAAATTTTAGACAATGACACAAGATGAGATTTTCAGAAGCCATTGAGAAATTTGGATGTAGCACAAGATTCATCGAAAGCTACATCGCGCTAGGATTGAATTTTGGGGATTTACGAAACAGATGAAGAAGAAGCATTGAGAAATTCCACTTAAACACCAATGAAGACACAAGATAGATGATGAATCCTCATTAAGAGGAGAGAATTTGGATGGAATGTGAGGAGACCTAATCAACAAATCAAATTTCAAAAATTAGATAAAAATCAAATATTAACCACCAATAGAGGAGTGATAAAAATCTGATGCTATTGCCATGAGAAATAGGTGGAGGATTTAATGTAAGAAAATAACTACTAATTTCTGATTTTAAAATTTGAATTGTACAAAATTGATCAAAAATTTTGAGAATGCACAATACTCAATTAACCAAAATTGTAATCACACAAGTCAAATAAAATTAGATTATAGACAACCATGATGGACATAAAATATTTAACTTGGTGAACAAGAGAATAGAGATTGATTATGAAAACAGAACCATTAAGGGGCTGATATGATCAACAACAATATGTCCTAAAAAGGATGCCTAACATGTGCAGAAGAGCAAGAAAAACAATGCAAGCACACACATGTGATATGTCTAGATCATCTGAATGTAGTTCCCAATGTAGCTGCATTGGAAGACACATTCGCCAAAATTATGATTTTATGTACAAATTCTCATCTTTTCTTCACCAAATAAGCACAAAGACTCCCATAAATACCATAGGTACTTTATTTCCCTATGAGAATAGCTTTACTTTATTTCAAGCATATTCAACACAAACCACTAGGAACCTTTCACACTATTTACCAAGGGTAGCAACTTAACTTATTGATCAACCCATGAAATTCGAGAATTCACAGTTCCAAAAGAAAGATGCCACAACCTTGTCCATAGGTAGCTCTTTTCTGTTAGATAGCTTTCACACTTTGTCAATTAAAGGAAGTCAATTTAGTCAAGATCAACCCATGAAAGCCTAAGCTCCACAGTACATTGACAAATTGCAATATCCCAAAATTTCTAAAGGTAGCTCTTTCCTTTGTGGTCTAAAAATTTTCAATTTCAATACATCTTTTAGGGAGATGGTGAGGAGAATTAGAACAAGAAAATCACAATAGATATTGAATGCATATTCACATCAACAAACAAAGGTACTAAAAACATAAAGAGTGAAGCTAGTGTGCCCCCTAAAATACAATGCAAGATGCCTAAAAAAAATTTAGAAGTGAGGGTTTACATGGCACACATACCGAGAGATTTCCTAAGATTTATGAATCTCTCAAAATCTAGACTCTTTGTGAAGATATCAACCAGTTGATTTTCTGTTCCCACATGTTCAATACAAACAATGTCTTGTTCAACCAAGTCTCTAATAAAATGGTGTCGTATGTCTATGTGCTTAGTTCTAGAGTGTTGAACAGGATATTTAGCTATACTTATGGCACTTGTGTTGTCACAATACATGGTTAATATATTACTGTGTAAACCATAATCCTTGATCATTTGTTTCATCCACAAAAGTTGTGTACATCCACTACCAGCAGCTATATACTCAGATTCAGCTGTTGATAGGGCTACACAATTTTGTTTCTTACTAAACCATGAAATCAGGTTATTTCCCAAATAAAAACAACCACCAGATGTGCTTCTCATGTCATCTACACTACCAGCCCAGTCAGCATCGCTAAACCCAACAAGATTGGTGTTTGTGTGTTTAGTATACCACAAACCCATGCCACAAGTCTCACCAACATATCGAATTATTCTTTTCACTGCTTTCAAGTTAGAGACTTTGGGGTTTGCTTGATACCTAGCACACAAGCACACACTGTACATAATATCTGGACGGGTGGCAGTTAAGTACAACAGACTTCTAATCATACTTCTATATAAGGTATGGTCAACACTTTCAGATTTTTCATCTTTATTGAGTTTATTGGATGTACCCATAGGGGTTTTCTTATGTTTTCCATTCTCAAGATTGAATTTCTTCACCAAGTTAAGAGCATACTTGGCTTGAGATATGAACATCCCTTCATGTGATTGTTTAATCTGAATTCCTAAAAAATAGGTCAACTCCCCAACCATACTCATCTCAAATTTGGAAGTCATACAGTTAACAAACTCTTTTTCCAAGGACTTGGAGGTGGATCCAAACACAATGTCATCAACATATATTTGAGCTATCAAAATGTGTTGGTCTTGATTTTGGATAAAAAGTGTTTTATCCACCTCTCCCCTTCTAAACCCACTTTTCAAAAGGTGGTCTGTAAGCCTCCCGTACCAAGCTCTAGGAGCTTGTTTGAGACCATACAAGGCCTTTTTTAGCTTAAATACATGACTGGGGTTATGGGGGTCCTCAAACCCTTTTGGTTGCTCAACAAAAACTTCTTCTTCAAGAATGTCATTTAAGAAAGCACTCTTCACATCCATTTGTTGAAGAGTTATGTCAAGAAAACATGCAATAGCCAGTAGCAGACGAATGGACTCAATACGGGCTACAGGAGCAAAGGTTTCATCAAAATCCACCCCCTCAACCTGTGTATACCCTTGAGCCACAAGTCTAGCTTTATTTCTTATTATCTCTCCCACTTCATTCGTTTTGTTTTTGAAAATCCATTTTGTTCCAATAACATTTATTGAAGTGGGTCTGGGAACAAGATACCAAACATCATTTTTTGTAAATTGATCTAGCTCCTCTTGCATGGCTATCCAGCTTCCATCCTTAAGAGCCTCATGCACGTTTTTGGGTTCAATGGTGGAAACAAAACAAGATGCATGAATTTCATCAAATTCTAGTATGGACATGCATGCAAGTTTTTTGTAATCCACTTTACCTTTCCTTCTTGTTGATACACCATCCTGTACATTACCTATGATCTGAGAGAATGGATGTATTTTCTGAATTTTGCTTGGAATCAAGTCACGATCGATCAAACTGATGAATATCTTCTGATACGGATCAAGACGCTAGCTTCGCTTACGCCGGGTTTACGTCCAATGTGACTTCCGATATAGCTACATTCGGAATCATATTGGTTGATACATTCTGAATCTTATTATCTGTACTTCCTGAATCTGCCAAACCTACTTGATCACCTGCTGGATTACTGGATTCAGCCGCTGTTTCTGGATCAAACTCTCCAAAATCAAGGATTCCTGAAACATCTTCTTCAACAGTTTTATGGCCAAGATCGGTTAGATCATCAAAAACAATGTTCATAGATTCCATAATAGTCTTAGTTCGTAGATTAAAAACTCTGTAAGCCCGACTATTTGTGACGCCCCGCTCCTTCGTTATCTCGGTTTGCGTGCTATACTTGCACTTCTTCCTTTGTTGACTGCATGCTTGGTTGGCGAGAGGGTCTAGATATGTTTGAGAGACCATATTAAGACCAAAACTTTATTAAGAGACTCCATATAGTTGTTGACTTGCTCAAGTCACAAGTCGTGACTCGACGATAGTCGGAATGCGACGCGATTGAGGGTTTACTTCCGTATTGTGTTCGTGACCTCGGTTTGGGTCTTAGACCTCTTTAAGATGGTTTGTTAACATGTTTAGATGTGTTAGACTTCAAGTTGGAGGTGTTCCTTAAGCCTATCGATGATTTTGGAAGCTTTGGAGATAGCGTTCGTCTCTATCGCGTAGTTCGGGAATCGAGTCGCGTAATCGCCTCTCCTCTGGGATTCTTATTTCCCTAGTTGTTATCCAACTTCCTAGAAGTATTTAAGCTTCTTCATTAGCCCTTATACTTGCCTTAAAAGTCTCCTTTCATTGCTCGTTTGATTTCGAGTTCGTTCGTCGTCGGTTGCACGTTGTTGCACCCTTCCGGTTCGCTCCGAGTTGTTTCGGGAGTTCTTCGGGTGTGTTTTAGACTTGTTTTGAGTTGGGTTAGACCTTAGAATGGTTGTCCATAAGTTTGGGATCATTTAGGACAAGTTTAGACCAAATTTTGGAGGTTCAGGAGCCGAGGCGCCCGCCTCGCATGGAGTGAGGCGCCCGCCTCAAGTACTGAGAGCAACCTTGTGCAGGGACCAAGCCAGGCGGCCGCATGGGTGAGGGTGAGGCGCCCGCCTCACCTGCAGAGCTGTTACGGGATTTTTCTTCCCCTGTTTTGAGTTAGGTCGTGAAATGCCTATCCTACCCCCATTAAACCCCCTCCAAACCCTTCCTAAATACCCACACTTAGTCCTAATCAAGTCCTAACACTAATTAGAGGTTAATCTAGGTTGGATTAGTGTTTGTTAACTTCCTAATCTCTACTAATTGCAAGTGAGAAATACCTCTTGTACCCTTCTCTTGATTGGAGGTATAAATACCCAACCTTGACCAAATTTTCTGTAAACCCTTCATTTGTTCATCCTATTTCTACAAGTTAGAGAGAGAGAGAGTTGGGGGCTTGAGTTTTGAGCCCTAGCTTCATCTTCTTCCTCCGATCCTCAAGGTTTCCACCGTTCGATCGCCGCCAAACTTCGGATTCTTGAAGCCCTCGACGAGTAGAACAACTTCACCGATTGGATTTGTGTTCTCTTGAGTTTTTACTCAAGCTAGGTAAGTTACTTCCTTTTTGATTTTGGTTCATTGGCCCTAAGGAAAACAATCTATATGCTAATTGTGGGCAATGAATACTTGTATGCTATGTTTGCCCAATTTTTGGGGATTTTGGAAGTATGAACTTGTTAGGAGTATTTGTAGATGACTTCTATGATTGTTGATGTGTATGTTTATCCTTCATCTTGTGATTCTAGGGTTGTGAGCATGCTAGAAATCATGTTTACATTTTATTTGGGTTTATTATGAAGGTATGCCTATGGTTGGGGCTTTGGATATGTGAACTCTCTATATACTATGGTTATGATCACTTAAATGAAATTATATGATTTATGTTGGGTTTTTGTTGTGAATTTTAGGGCTCGAGAATTTAGGCCCGAATTATCGGGTATATTGTTGTTAAATAAAGTGGGTATTAGTGTTGACATGGATGAAAGGTTTAAGAATGAAACTTAGTGTTTAGACTCTACGGAGTCGTAATGAGTTCAATATTGTGTTAAAGAACTCGGTTGAAGTCCTACGTCATTTGGGTTTCGACTATGTCTATGATGAATTCTTGGATTTTAGGCTTGGGAAATAAGCCCGGATTAATTTTGGGATAATTTCTATAAACTTGAATGATGTGCTAAGTTTGGGTTGTATGAAATGTGTATTTAATGAAATGCAATATTAAGACTCAATGGAGTCATTTTAGGTTCAATGAGATGTTAGTGAGCCTTAGGTTGAAATCCTACGATGTTCGGGTTTGGTTGGTTTTGATCGTGAGTACCCGAGCATCCCGAGTTGTGTCCCATTTGTGACTCCCGCGACATAGAAGTATTGGGGATTTGACTAGGCGTGCTCGTTAGGGCACGGAGCATTAGAGATCAACCTATGATCTCGTATTACCTTAAGAAATGATTATTTGAATGAGTTCTCTTAGGGAATTTGGTCGCGTGCACATGAAAGCACTGCGAGGATATGATTACTGACATAGTTTGGTACCCTTGAGATTGGCTTTAAGGAAGTCGAATATTTACGACGCCAGTTGGGACTATGGTTGAGTCCGGTGAACCGCTAAGTGAAGCTAAAATGCTAAGTCTTGATTATGATTGTTCTTAGACTAAAGTATAGTCTTTGGTTTGATTTTGATTAGAGGGCTATAGTAAACCTCACAAGTTGTGATTTCTTAGCTTATATGCGTGTGTTTGATTGGGTTGTGGCTTGAGGATTATGATTACCTCACTATGTGGTTCTTTGACTAAACTTATAAGTTGGTTGAATTTGTTAAGTATGTGCAAATACGTGCATTGTTGAAATTGGTGTAGAGCTTTATGTCCTACTTGATTTGGTATGCCGCTATGATCGGTCTTGGTTCTTGTTTGAGCATGAGAGTAAATATCTACTTGTGCATTGCATTGAGTCCAGCTGGCATTAATTGGTTTGTTTATTGAGTCAAGGTGGGACGATGCATCGCCTTCACGAATTATGGGATTCGTGCTTGCTATGGATCGCCGCACTGACTTCACACACACCTCCACGTGGGCCGTGGGGGAAGTAGCCTTGCCGTGATCGCTATGCCGCATTGGCTGCTAATGAGATCGAGTAGGTTCTCTGGCATGAGTCGATGAATTCACATAACATCGACGGCACGAACTTGTAACATTATGTGTATTGCGTGAGCAACACAACCTGGAGGCGTGGGTATCTTCTCTATCCCTTATGTGGCTTACTATGAGCACTTATATGAAGGATAATGTGATATGTGATTTATGAAGTTCATGATACTCGATGACTTTATACAGGTTTAGTGTTGGTATACGATTAAGATGCCATGATTTTATATATGCTTGTGCATTATACCATGCCACGTCATGCTATGCCATACATTGCATTTAGTAACTTACCGGGTCATTATGACTCATTTCGTGTGTTTGTTTTCCTTAGTTTTTGCGAAGCTCGATAGTAATGCGTTGAAGCCTCGCGCTTGATCGATAACTGGTGGACTTCGCGATAGCTTTGGTTTATTAGTATTGTTGTATTTGTCATCGGTGAGATACTGACGTGAAGTTATATAAACTTTACTTGGGTAGTTGTGTTAGTATCTTATTATTGTCGTTATTTTGGGAGCCGACTTGTTTGGGTCGTGCTGTTGTATTTAATTAGAAGTTTTTCCGTTGTCTTTCCGAGCAAGGTTTTAGCTCGCATGTTCTAGTATTATGTTGGTTATTTCTATCTCCGTCAATTTTAGTCGTGAGTCCTTGGTTTAGTTATTAGTATTTAAATCCCTTAATCTTTTAGTTGAACTGCCCTCCTGCATGTTTTAGCCGTTGAGTTGTTGTTTATCGTTAGGTTCTTGTTGGCTTCGCGGCCTTAGGTTGCCGATGGTTTGTTGTCCGTGCGCAATGTTGCGCCACGCGAGTGGAGTCGATTTGTCGAGAGATAGTCGTCTCTCGGCCTTGTATTCCTTAGTCCATAATTATAGGCTTTGGTCCCACTTATGATTTGCTTCCGCATGATTTTTTTTTAGTTTTTAGTTGTTCCGTTTGCGCTATGGCTTTACATTCTGTTTAGAGTTTGTGGGTTCAACTCTTGACTCGCACCACTACGCTTAGCGGGTGCTTGTCCGTCTTTTAACTCGTCTTGACGGCACGACCTTGGGATTCCGCATTGGGGTCCGGGTCGGGTCGTCACACTATTAGTAGAATAACCCATGAAGACACACTTGTCACTTTTAGAATCAAACTTGGATAGTTGGTCTCTATCATTGAGCAGGTAGCACACACAACCAAACACATGAAAGTATTTTAAGGTTGGTTTCTTTCCAAGAAAAATTTCATAAGGAGTCATTGTACTACCTGGTCTTAAGAAAACCTTGTTTCCAATGTGACAAGCAGTGTTTAAGGCTTCAGCCCAAAATCTTTTAGCCAAATTTTTTGAGGTTAACATCACCCTAGCCATTTCTTGTAATGTCCTATTCTTTTTTTCCGCCACTCCATTTTGTTGTGGAGTTTTGGGAGCAGAAAATTCATGTGAGATGCCATTGGAGGCACAATAATTAGAAAATGATGAGTTTTCATATTCCGTGTCATGATCTGATCTAATTCTAATAAGCTTTAGATCATACAAGTTCATCACACGGGTGTACCAAATTTTAAATGCCTCAAAAGTTTCAAACTTCTCTCTTAAGAAGATCACCCAAGTGTATCTAGAGAAGTCATCCACACATACAAAGGTGTATTTTTTTCTACCTAAACTCCCTACCTCAATGGGAGCCATGAGGTCAGTATGAATCATCTCTAAACACCTAGATGTGGAGCATTGTGTTATGGGAAGATGAGATGTCTTAGTTTGCTTACCTTTTTGGCAAGGACCACATACCTTTGTATAATTCTTTTCCAAGTTTGGCAATCCTTTAACAGCATCATGTTTCACAAGCTCATGGAGCTTACGAAAACTCATATGTCCAAGTTTCTGATGCCAAAGATCTGTAACATCAAGACTAGCTTTTTGGCATGATTGGCTATTGTTGAACATATAACAATTATCAGATGACCTTGAGCCTGTCAGAAGACATTTGTTAGTTTGATCAAAAACTTCACAAGAATTTTTACCAAACCTTACCTGAAGGTCATCATCACACAATTGACTTATGCTGATCAAATTTGTTATAAGTCCTTCCACATGGTAAACATTCGTGAGATTTGGAAGGCCTTCAACATTCAATGTTCCTTTGCCAATTATTTTGCCTTTGGCACCACCACCATAGGTCACTGAACTACCATTGATGCTCACATAATCTTTCAAATTTTCAACTGAACCTGTCATATGCCTAGAGCACCCACTGTCAAAGTACCATGATCCAGCAATATGAGATTTTAAGGAAGTGAAAGTAACATTGCACATCTCATCATCAGACATTGTAGCACCAGGACATATGTCAAACGTTTCACAATATTTGGCTTTACACTTGTCATTACAGGTTTTGGGAACCCACATTTGTTTAACAATTTTAGGTTGGTGTTTTTGAAAAATATTTTTCTGATGAGACTTCGGATGAAACTTCCAATGTGACTGCCAATGTTGCTGCATTGGTTGTCGCAATGGCTGTTTCATACGATTCTGCATCTGAGTTCTTGCCAAGTAGGCCTGCCTAACTTCATCCTCATACATAGCCTTTTTCAAAAAAACAAAAATGTTGTATATGTCCAGGCTTATGGCAGAAGTGACAAACAAAGTTTTTCTTTCTTGTTTTTGGTTTTTCAAAGAAAGCAGTTTCTTGAAAATTTTGAGCAGTTTGTTTAGTTCCAGACGTACCTTCTCCTTCTCTTACAAACACTTTTGGAACAAAACCAATACCTGCCTTGGATGTGCTACCTGAATTCAGCATTTCATCCACTTTAAGTTGGCTTGAATTCCATTTGGCAATGGTTTCTTTTGCTTGAGTGAGCTGCTCCTCCAAACCTTCGATCTCAACATCCTTTTTACTCAGCAGACTTTCCAGCCTTACAATGCAGTCTTTCTGATCCTCATTGGCTTTTTTTAACAGCTCATTTGCCTTACCAAGCAATGTAACTTGGTGAGCTCATTTCTCCCAATCTTTGTACAGCTCCTTATACCCTTCCAGCAAGTCTGACTCTGTATCCCCACCATCTTCTGAGACTGTGGAATTAAGACAGAAGAGATCGACCCCTCGCTTTCGCCCATCAGACCTGCCGATGTGACTCGGATGTAGGCTGCATTGGGTGTCACATTGACTGAAGAATCTGCACTTTCGCCAGAGTCATAAACAGCAGTGAGAGTGATAAGATCACCTGGATCTTCTCCATCACTATCACTCAGAGTTGCTGAAAAATTCAAACCCTTTTTCCTTAGAGTATTTGCACATTGGTTAGCATAATGACCATAACCTTGACATTCTCTACATTGAACTGAATCAATGTTCTTACCATTGTAGGATGATTTTGAAGCAAAGGGGTTTGTGAAGGGCTTTTCTGGTGTTTTGAAAGAATCTTCTTTGGGAACAAATTTTCCAGAATCAGGTTTGAAATTGTTTTTCGAGTTTGATGATGGAGTTCTATTTTGACTCTTGTTTTTCAAAAAGTTTCTGAATTTGGTAGTCGATAGAGCAATAGATTCTTCTCCAAAATCAGACTCTTCAATATCCTTTTGAATTTCAAGCAAATCACATGAGATATCAAAAGGAGCAGGCATAGCAATGTTTTTCACAATGGGTGTAGAAGATGATGAAGCCCCTTTGCCTTTTTGTTTTATTTGATCATTTAGGTTCAATTCAAAGTTTTGAAGAATACCAGCCAGTCTTTCAAAACTCGTCTTGTGAATATCATGTGCTTCCTCAATAGCACATATCTTGACATTGAACCTTTCAGGCAAAGTTCTCATCATCTTGCTAACAAGACGCTCATTAGTAATGGGATCTCCTAAAGCAAGTGCATAATTAGATATGTCAAGAAGTCTACCATAATATGTCATAATATCTTCAGACTCATGCATTCTAGTATTCTCAAATTGTGTGGTTAGCATTCTTAACTTAGAGGCACAAACACTAGCAGGTCCTTCACACAAGGTCTGAAGGGCCTCCCAAACATCTTTAGCAGATTCGTAATTTGCAATCACCCTAAAAGTATTTGCATCTAAGGCTTTATAAATAGCAGATAAAGCTTTTGAATTAAAGGATGCAGTGTTCCTATCTTCATTGGTCCATTCAGATTCTTTGGTGACCTTGACATCACCATCTGAATCTGTTGTTTTAGGAGGACTCCATCCATTCAAAACAGCAAGTCACGCTCTTTCATCAATCGATTTGATGAAGATGCACATCTTAACTTTCCAAATAGAGTAGTTTGCATTAGTAAGAGTAGGAGGGCGAACAACGTTCTCATACTGAGAATCCATCACGGCTAAAACCAGAATCAACTCTTAGTGATATTAAGAGGTGGCTCTGATACCAATTGAAAGAACACTATAGCTCGGATTCTCAAGAGAGGTCAAAGTGATTTCCAATGTAGCTGTGATTGTAGCTACAGTGGGAATCACAATGAAACAGCAAATAATAGTAGCAGCGGAAGAATGATTTTAAAACAACACAAAACTGAAAAACTGAACTCAAGTTTTTACCAAAAACAATCTACAAGTTAATACTTGTAGACCTAGCCTCAAGGCCACACAAATTTCACTAAAAAGATTACTTGTTTTACAAAAAGATTGTGAAATCACACACAAAAATATTCTCACAAGACAACAAGTCTTGGAGAACAAAAACCCCCACATAAACAAGTTAAACAAAACGTGGGAAGAAATAAAAATAGCTTCCTAAACTGAAATAGGAAGCACAAACAGTTTTCCAGAATTCTGATGTTACTGCCGATGTAGTAACATTGATAGCCTTCGGCGAATGGTTGATCTTCAGGTCTGGAAAACTGCTTCAGGATCTTGTCACTTATGCTCACAGATGTATCGACTTTGTTCTCTCTCTAAAGCTCTGCAAACAGTATGTTTCCTTGCTCAGGATATATAGCTGTCCGATCCCTACACAACACGAAAAAGAGACCATCTACTACAAGGAGAAGGATTAGCTATTAAGGAAAAATCAACAACCTACCAATCTTGTAAGATTTTGTTACCAAATATGAAAGAAGTCAAGAAACTTGGTTTGACTAGGATTTTTGCCAAGATTTAGTTACCAAATATGAACACTCGAAATCTAGGTTAAGATTATGATACCAAAAACTACCAAAACTAAATCTAAAGAGAACTAATTCCTAATTTAATACAAACTTCCCAAAAATCCTATTTTGACCAAGAAAGGTGAAAACAAGTAAAAATAGGTCTTGCCTATTTTACCCTTACACTATATGCGTGCACGTGTGTGCGGTATCTAGAAAGTAGTAAAATCTTTATTTATTTACAGATATATAAACAGAAAAATAAAACAGATATGGCATGTCTTGCTGTTATGTGTGGATTTTCTCAGCTTTTTATTTTGAGCGCAAGCAAGCAAGCACACCATATTTAAGAAATAGAAAGAAAAGTAGGGAAACTATCTATCCATATTAATTACAAATTTGGTCCTATGTCCCCAAAATAAAATGACAGAATGAATGCAGATATGTACAAATTGAACAGAATAATAAAAAGGAATAATAGACAGAAAGAAATAATAAAGCAATATTTAAAATAAAGCCAAGGCCTTTTTATTGTGCTGCCCGGAATTTTATTTGTAACGTAGATAATATTTTTTTTTTCAAGTTTTTTTTTATTTTCGAATTTTTTTTATTTTTTTTAAAGAATATTTTTAAATACTCCTGTAACAGTTATCGGAACGAAACTGCTGCAAGATGGAGGATCATATCCACAAATATAGACACGGATGTATAAAAACGCAATATTCAAATGCATAAATTAATATAACAAGCATAATTTAGCCAGAAACAAAGAAAAACAAAAAAAAAGTTTTTGTTTTATGAGTCTAACCCTCCATTTTATTTAAAATAAAACAACTCCCCGGAAGAGTCGCCACTGTGGGTTCCCGGGGCTGCGCCCGTGCCCCGCACGCCCTTGGTTAGGGTGCGCATAAGTGCGGATGCGGGACATCCACTGCTCTCGTTCCACCCTCCCTTGTTTAGGGGAAGACGAAATCAAAAGTGCGAGAGGAGTGCTGTCTATGATAGCGTGTTGGAATGTGCCTCGATTGCCTTTAGTGGATTTTTGATCCAATATGGGAACTTGTGGTTTCCCGCATCAAGTTATCCCTTTTTAGGGGATACCAGGATATGGGAATGCATCACCCTTTCATTCTCATTTTCCCTTTTTTAGGGGAAAACGGAAAAGTGCAAAAAAAGATCTTGCGACGCCCCCACTATGGATTTTATTGAAAATAGCTTTATGGCCCGTTTTGGATCACTATGGGAGCTTTGTGTTTCCCGCATCAAGTTATCCCTTTTTTAGGGGATACCAGGATATGGGAATACACCACCCTTTCATTCTCATTCTCCCTTTTTTAGGGGAAAACGGAAAAGTGCAAGAAAGAAGTGCTGCGAGGCCCCACTGGATCCAAAAAGTTTTAGAGTCACCATCTTTATTTTAAGGCAAAAATAAAGCAAAAGAGAAAAAAGAGATAACCAGAGAGAGAAAACGGGTTCGGAGGCTAAGTTACGAGTTGGGAAGGTGCTAGGCACCCAACTCGCCCTTTCGGTCTCAAAATAGTTTTTGGCTAAAGTATGTTTATTGTTATATTTATTTAGCAAATAAATAAAGCATTAAAAGACAGGAAAATAAAACAAATACATCCGTGGCTACATTATTTACGGACTTGCAGTCATTTCCTTACAATAATTACAAATGTATTTAAAAATATTTGGTCATTATAACGGCTCTTTTACATAATATTTCCTATTCTAATCTGGACAGCACAACGGCTTATATTGACTACATTGGGCCGGATTTAAATAATAACTTTAAATAATAAATAAATAAATGAGTAAGTAAATAAATAAAACGTCCTTAAAGGCTATTACCTTTTAGAGCGGTTGTGTGCTCGCTCTGTCCTCCAGGGAGAGGGAGTCTTTTTTTTTTGTGATTCGGGCAGAATGACTGCTTATTTTTGATGACTTTGGCTCGTTCACTCGGGCAGAATGACGGCTTATTTCAGAAGGTTTTGGCCTTTTTGGTTGGGCGGAATAACAGCTTGTTTTTTGTGTTTTTCAGCTCATTACTCGGGCAGAGTAACAGCTTACTTTTTTGATTTTGGGCCGGGGAAGTAAGGTGGATACCTAACTAAAAGGCTAGGGATCACTTATAACCGGTGGATTTGTGTTTTGGCGGAGTTTGGACGGGGTTTGGAAGCTTTGGTGGGCTACACACACCTATCTCACACCTCTCACTAAAACTCGGCGTCGAAGGAACGCGGAGAATTTCACAGCGTTTATTTGCGATGGAATTGTGCACTGAAAGGGGGAGCCCAGCACTCCTATTTACAGTAGAAAGGAGGGATTCATCGGGAATTATAAATTCCCTCAGCCCGTTGCAATTACGCGTACACCAGCCTTCCTGACTTGTACAATGCGTTAACGGAGAGTGCTACTGTAGGGACCTTGGCGCCGACAACACCATTGCATGGCGTGGCGCCCAATCACCTTTTAGGCCGCGCCATGTTACTATTTGAGTTTCATTTTCAGCACTTTCACCCCCTCGCAATTCATTGTTTTGCGCATCCTGCTTTGCCTTTCGCAATTTCGACTCCTGCAACTTGACATTTGTTAAGTTTGAACAGTTCTTGATATCACATGTCAGAGTCACATATCAGGGGTACGAAATTGGGGTGTCTACACATACTCCCTTCATAATAGTCGTAGTTTACATGCTTAGGAAGGTTTTTTGTGAAGTAGAAATCTTCATTTCAACAAGATAGAAATCTAGAAATTTGGGGCTGCCATATTAACTTATTAATTTGGATTTAGTTCAAGCATGAATGTTGTTCTAAATATGCCTAGGAGTTGTTCTTGTGAAGGAATTAATTACATTTGCAAGATGTTGAGAAATTGCCATTTTTAGGTTTGAAATCTGAATTTGTTGGGCTGCCCTATAAGTCAATAATTTGGACTTGAGTAAAGCATAAATAATGTCTCAAATGTGTTTAGGAACAACTCTCGTGAAGGAAGTAATTGCAATTGAAAGCCGTAGAAAAATTTCTATGCTAGGGTTGCAAATTGTAGAATTTGGGTCATCGATAAACTAAGGTCATGTTTGGCTTGGTATTGTAGTCCTAATGGATTTATAAAAAGGGTCTAAAAAGGATTGTAAGACTCATAGGAATGTGACCTACCCATGTTTTGGATCCTATGGATTTGGGGTTATTGATGTGGGAACTTCGACTCACTAGAGTCGCCTTGTATGTGTGAATGCAACCTAACTTGTTTATGGACTTGATTGGGAATCTTGGGATCATCTCGAGGAATCCGAGAGGGTGAATTAGAGAATCTCCTACAGTATGAATTTTGATGGGTTATGATCTAGTACTCTATATATAGAGTCTACTCGTAGAGTTGCAAAGATAATCAAGTTGTTATCCAAAGCATGCTAGTATTGCCTTGAACTTGCGAAATAGTATCGCACAAACATCTTTAGAACCTAGACTACAACCCTGGATCTTATCATGTGAGTGTACTACTTGGTACTTTAACTTAGAAAACCTCAATGAGGTCTCGTAGTATTGCAACGTAAGTTACCGTATGGCTTCAAGAACTTGAATATGACAATAGTGGTTTATGACTATTACATGAACCTTAATGGATTTGAGATTTTGGGATGAACTACTATCCTAAAGAGAAAGACTCTAAGGATATAATCTTGTTATTTGATGAGCCTAGACAATCTAGGTAAACCTTGGGAGTTATATAAATTGTGATTTGGTATTCTTACTTATTTATTGAATATGACTTAATAAGCATATTTTGTATTTTTTTTACTTGAAGTATATATTGCTTTTGATTACCTTGTGGTTTATTGATATTATATGACTTATGAAGCATATTTCATATCTTGGCTCAAAGCATGATTTATTTTTGAATGTATTAATGGCCTATTGAAAGTTGATTCGTGTACATGTATTGAACATGGATTTCACACATAGGTGGAATGGTGAACTTGTTGAACTAGGGCTTCTCAATGAAATAAGGACCAAGATTTATGTGAACTGTGAACATAGAGGAAGGATAGAAGTGCATATAGAATTTGTATCCTATTTGGGATGAATTATAGCGATGACTCAACGGAGTCGAGTTACGGAACGATTAGACCTTGCTAGGATCGTGGTGAGATCCTTTGACACTTAGAAATCCATTTGACTATATTACTAGCTTTTGGAACTTGAATAGAATTGAGTAGACGACTTGACACTTATACTTTTGAGACTTAATTGAGCTCCTATAGTAATCTATATGATTAATCGTGAACATGTCGTGAATAACATGCCTGCTTGTCTTGAACGAGTTCACTCTTGTTGAGCTCGCCTCCTACTTGATTTTATATGAGTAAACATCTACCTGACATGGACGAGTTCACTGTTATCGAGCTCGTTCTCAACTTGATTTTAATGCCAAGTAAACATATACTTTTCATTCCATTAGTTCAGCTGGCATACTTGTTCTTGTCTTCACTGGTTAACGATACATCACCGTTACAAATTATGAGATTCATGATAGTGATGAGTTGCCGAACCAGATTCATGCACACACCCTTCACTATTTGATCACAGTGGAGAAGAGTACCTTGTCGAACCATTAGGGCGCTTGGAATAATGCTATCGTGTTCTTGGTCGATGTACCACTCACGTGTATCTGACAACCCACATTCGTGATAACCGTTTTCATTTCTGGATCTACGTTGCGGCAGTGGCTCTATAACATATCCTCGTGTTATGTGATTTCACTACAAAAAAATGATATTTTAGGATGTCATACATAGGACGCTTTTAAAAAGTCATCCTATAAAGGTCTCAATAAGACGCCTAACTATTAGGGTCCTATTATGGTACCACCTAGCAGGACGCATTACTCTTTGTATCCTATTATCACAAAACTTAATAGTACGCCCTCCATTGGCATCCCATAAAAAGGCCTAAAAGGACGCCTAAACCGTAGGATCCTATTACCGTGATGCCTAATAGGACACATGACTCTAGTGGCCCTATTACCTCAAGGGCTAATAGGATACATTTCAAGTAGGCATCTCATTAGGCCATTGTGGCCTATTAGGGGTGTAACTAAAAAGATGCCTTTCTATAGGGTCCTATTATAGGACACGTAATTCTTGGGCCCTATTACCGTAAGGGTTTATAGGACCTTTTTTAAGTAGCATCCCATTAAGCCATTGAGATAATATGACACTTTTTAAGTAGGCATTCTATTAAAAGGCTAAAAGCACTAAATAAAAGATAACTCAATTTTGCTGACTTTTTTTTTTACGTTTGAAATAACTATCGAAAATTCCCTACACTTTCATATATCTATCGGAAATAAACGATAATTAACATATTTATCAGAAAATAGACGACATTTGTTTTAATGTCAGAACTTTGCAATGCTTTACCAATTTAAAGTGTTCGGAAATCGACATTTTCTCATAAGAATCGGTAACTATTCAACGCATCGTGCATATGTCGGGAAATATTCAACAATTCTTACAATTCGTCAGAGAATTACCGACACATAATGAAATGTCTTAAATTTAACGACATTTTGTCTATAAAAGTTGGAAAATTTAACGAATTTTCTTAAATAAAATTTGTTAAATTTTCTTAAATAAAAGTCGTTAAAGTCGTGAGGTCTGAGGACATTTTGAGAAGTTGCATTTGCAGATCAAGGTGTGACTGCTAGATCTCGTGCCATCTATGAAACCAATATCATTGCTCTAAAATGCCTCTACTTCTACCCACTTGTTTTCTCGTATATTATACTATCCTCAAAGTCTATCTCCTACCCTGAGAAAAACTCTTGAGGAATCTCCAATATAACATATCGTGGACAGCTTCTCATAAAAATATTTCCTGCCCGTCTTATTCCATTTTAACTTTGTTTTGTAGGTTTTTCCTAGAACAAAACTATTATGACAACGCTCTTTTTAAAAAAAAAAATTTGTCTAACATAACTTTTTCCATGCTTTTTCGGCTATCCTTTTGGCTTTTACATTTCAATGTCCCTCTCTCTTTGCTCCATCCTCTCCATATCCCTTCTATTATGGATTTCACTGTTTTCTCACTACTCTCTCGTATCTATTCTCTCTCGCCCAATTGGAAAAACCTCTGTTTGCTGGTTTTCTGTAATCATTATATGATCCTCTTTACTTTTTTTCCCCCAACCTTTTTCTGTTTTACGATTTGTATTTTCACAAAAAAAAAAAAAAAGGAGAAAAAAGTTTTAATTGAAACCTTTGAAATGATCATAAATCATGTACATCACACATGGGTACTTCTAGTGACATCTAAGATACCATTGTCCTTTGCTACTATCCTCTTGGTGACTACACCTTGACACAGTCTGGCATTCATCACTTTCCTTGGATTGGCAACTGCGCATAATGGGTTAGCTTGCAAACAAAAACTGTAGCATTATTTAGTGCTCCACATCTCTTCATTATTTACATTAATTTTTGTAAAAAAATTATAACCTATTAAACATATGCAATCGAATACATTATAAGTTAAGAAGTCAAAAAAAAGATTAATTCATTAAAAATGAAATAAATTAATAAAAAATTTAATTCATATGCAAGCTCTAAAATGCTGGTTCTACTATTTCAATACTTTAATCTCTCTGAGTTTTTCATTTGAAACACTAAAAGTTTAGCAGCGTGCGATGTTGAAGATTTTCCTTCACAGAATGTAAATGTGATATAAAAATGTGATCGTATTTCGAGTAACATGCAACAGAATTAAATAAACAATAAAAGACATTGTTAAGTATACATGAAATTTATGTACACGTAAACTACAACCTATACGAGGAAACTTTCACTATTAAACAATTGTTGCTTTAGTTTAAATAATAAGTATACATGAAATTGACAACTAATGAAAACTCGTTGAGTAAGTCTATCTAGTTACAACTTGTAGCACAACTCATCAAACAATAAAAGTGTATGGACTTGTAAGGTTTACAAAAAGATCAAAGGATACAAACTATAGTAGCCAAAGCACGTACTATTCTGAACGAGTGTTGTGTACAAAAAATGTGTTTATTTGTGAAGATCGCACGTCCATCCATTTATATAGCCTTTCAAGAATCCCATAAGGAAAAAATATGTACAAATACTATGCCAAAAATAAGACATTGTTAAGAAAACGAAGGCAAATAATTCGCACGGATCTTAAAAGTTAACTCATCAATCCATCTAAAATACTACCCTATATACATACTTTCATGAAACAGTAAATATTTTTTTAAATATGAAAAGCACTGCAAAACAAAATCAATCAATCAATCAATCAATCTAAGAAAAGCAAAACCTGTTGCTATCAATCAACATAAATCACAATTAATATGATTGGATTTTCGGATCCAGCAAACACTAATTTTTTAGTTTCTCAAGCTATGTGAAGCAAGAGACATGGTCAAGATGAATCAAGGCAACAAAGGTTTATAATGAAAACCTCTCGGCTTCAAAAAAACGTAGCTCCCCAAAGAGAAAACAATAAATACCATGTCGTCTGCCGACTAGAACTAGAAAACAAATAATGTGAAACAGAAATCATTAATATAAAATACAACAAACAGAAAAACATAAATCACAATCCACTTAAAAAAGACTTTCACTGCATTGGTCATCACTAACTAGTTATCTGGGAGGCTAAAAAGAGCTGAATGCATGCTCTATCTACGGCAATACAAACGGTGCCACTGCAGATATAGGCCTTGAACCAGTTTGTAGAAATTCAAACTTGAGCGTTGTATTTCCAGCTAACTGGCACTCTTTCCTGAAGTATTCCAACAATCCATGTCTCTCATCAATTTCATCAAAATTGTGCATCTCAATTTTTCTTAAATGATGTCGCCAGCACGTAAGATACTTGCAGCAATTTTGTGTTCCCAAATCTTTATTTTGCATCCTTGCATACCGAAACTGCATAAATTTAGCCAAGGATTTAATTAAGAAGATTGTTCTATAGTTTTTGTAGAATTTTCATGTAAATAACATTTGGCTGATTGATCACAAACTCATATAAACTAGAGATGTCTTAAGCAATTAAATAATTAGTACGAATTGGGGAACATTTATTTGACCATCAAACTCATATAAAATTGCACTTACAATAAAGCTAAATCGTTAACTTTTAACATGGCTAAAAAATGTAATAATGATCACTTTGTAGTAGATGGACTAGCTTACCTTGATGGTTTTATTCACAAATTTTGAAACAAACCTTAAGGTTTCCACAAGTGGGCAGATCCAAAGCATGTTATCCACCAAGTCGATAGGAATATTAGATACACACCGGATGTATATGTGGAGAGTCTTGATGTCATACAATGGAGGAAGTGTATCATCCCTTACATGCTCAGGAAATATGAAATCCTGACAGACAAAAAACTGTTTAGAAGCAATTCAAGTGTGTGTGTGTGTGTGTGTATATATATATATATATATTGATTCGGTACCATTAAATTTTTAAAGAAAGAGTACGTACCCAAAGGGTATTGCAAAGTAGCGTCAAGGATTTGCAATGATCAAACATTGTTAGCAAATCTCTTAGTCCATAATACCAGGCGACGGTGTAAGGACCATACGATATCAATTTAAGAGTGGGGTTACGGAGACGTGGAGCATTCATCAAACCGAACAAAACAACATTCCCTTTATAGTTGAAAGATTTAAGATTTGGTGTGTCGACCATGACCTCAACCAAGTTTGTGCAGCCAAGCAATTTCAGTTTTCGAAGATTTTCACTAACAATCTCAATATGTACCAAGTCCACACAAATCTCCAGACTCAATATCTCTAGATGAGAAAATAAAGCAACATGGGCTGTGAGCCATTCATCGGTGATATGAACAGCTCTCAAAGATAAATTCTTAATGAGTTTGCAAGCTGCAATATCAATTGTGCACCGCTTTTTAAGCACCCCAGAATGTTGAAAAGAATGAAGTTCTGGCGCTACTATTTTGATCGTCTCTAGCATAAAATTATTGTTCAGTATAATTTCTTTGACTTGATCATTTGAAACACAAATGTTTTCCAATGCGTTGCATTGACTCATCTCTAGTGTCTCAAGCACGGAAAACTTAGGGACATAGTTCTCAACCCAGTTTTCAGTGATATTGACATTCATAAATGATAAAATCCTTGGAGATCGACCTGCCCCGATATTAACCTCACAAGGGTTGATTTTATCTTCAGAGACGAAACAATTGCATAAAGCCAAACTCTCCATCAACGGGCAAGTTGAAAAAAGCCAACTAAGGTTTAAGCTCAAACCATTCAACTTTAAAAAAGTAACTGATTTCAAAGACAAAGTCTCCTTCATATGGTATAGCATTTCTTCGTCATCTATACGACACCCAAGGAAATCAAGATTTAAGTCTTTCACCCTGTTTTCAAGTGCAAAATTAATCACCCCATCAACCCGATCAAAATCAGATTTAATCTTAGCTAGATAGCACTTAAGACTGAATTTTACTAAATTAGTCTGCAGTTGACGATGCTGAATTGAACCAACAACAAAATCCAAAAAATTATACCTACTTTCAGAATTCCCTTCCAACATACCTGAATTGCCTCTGAACCTATTCTCGTCAAAAGAGATCACCGGAAAAGAGCTCCAATTAGAATAGAACCTTTTTGACAAGGCGCTTGTTATTGCTACGGCGATTTCAGGGAGGAAAGACATGATATGGTGTGCGAGTGGTTCAGGCAAGTTAGAAATTCTGTCGACACCCTCTCCATCATTCTCCACCTCTCCATGGTTGGTTTGATCAATCACTTCTAGTTTCCTTTCCTTCCTCACTGCCTGATCAGCCATGAAATTTCTAGAATAAGAGTGCAGTAATCTAGCAAAAATGGAATTGGCAATAAGAGTGCAGAAATCTTGCTAAAATGGAATTGGCTAAATGCATGGTTGGTATAATGGTGGAGATGAAAAGTGGTACACACAAGTGGTACAAGAGATCTGAATTTGTATAATGGGGGATATATAGTTCTGCAACGGACATAAATGGAATTAAATTTCTACATAACTAATTAATTTTTAGCTAGATTTTCTTACTAAATAAACTAGGACTTCAAGACACGGCATAAGGGAGAATTTTTGCAAAGATTTTGTTTCCAAAATTACTCCTAAACTTTAGGATCATTAAACCAAAAATCTTTTGGAATATTTTGTTTCCAAAAATGCAACCAAAAATCTTTAAAAATATTTTGTTTCCTAAAAATACCTAAACTAAATGATCAAGAAAGGAGAAACAAAAACAAAATAGGTAATGCCTATTTTACCCTTACATATATAGTGCTGCAACGGACATATATGGAATTAAATTTCTACCAAACTAATTAATTTTTAGGTAAACTATTTACTTAAAGCTTATCAATTGAATTGACAAATCAAATTAATAACAATAATAAAATGTTGGCAAAAACATGAAAAACGGTCTTACGAATATTTTTTGTAGGTCAGATCCTCTTGCCCGACACACTGTGTGTTGATGGGTTGAGCTGTAAGAGAGTTTTGCTCCGTCTAACGGATAAAGATTCATAAAATCGTCTTACATGAGACTTACCATAAATTTTTTAACTTTAGCCTACTTAGGAATTTTATAAATCACATCGATAACAATTAATTACTCTCTTCTTTTTGCTCAAAAAGTCCCTTATTCTATTTGTAACGTTCCTCTTAAAAGAGATTACTTTTCAAACTAGGCCCTTATAGTTTGTTCATCGTCTCATTTGAAGGTGTGTTGTTACACTTATGAACATTAGAATGCAACGTTCCATTTTCAATTCAATTTGTGAATGAGAAGTTCCATTAACTTTCGGATGAACAATGACCACATGTTATCTACGTGCGTTTTTTTTTTTTTTTTTTTTGAATTAGGGTTAGTCTTGTAATTCTCTATCTCTCTCTCTCTATATATATAAATATACATAAGAGTTTTTATTGATTACTAATATCCAATTGATAAAAAATAAAGGGTGATATTTATCCGCATTTTACCAAAATTATCTTTATTTACCACACTCAAATAAAAAGTTGTTAAAGAGCGCTCTTATAAGTGCTCGTGCTATAAGCACGATATCGATATGAGATCAGTTCAATGAATGGTCGGTATAAACAAAACTCATAATTAACGGGGTAATTCAAATAAAACACACAACTGAAGGTTTTATATGTAATTGTAAAGGGGTAATTCAAACATAACTTTTAACTGAGGGGTCCATTTGAAACTAACACACTTATGAATCAATTTGGACCGTCAGTTGTCTTTAGCAAAAATCGATCAGGACAGCCCGTTAGACCCTGAGCTCTTTTATAATATATATATATATATATATATATATATATATATATATATATATATATATATATATATATATATATATATACATATATATATATATATATATATATATATATATATACATATATATAGTTTAAAGGGTGATATTTATTGATTAGTTAGATAAAGTACTTAATAAAGTACTACTCCCTCCGTTTCTAAAAAATAGTCATTATTTTATTTTTATGTTGTTCTAAAAAATATATGTTTTTTTGTATTTTTTTTTTTGAAAGTTACTTTTATGATTATACTATTAATTTGATTCTTAATTTAATTAAAGATCATACTCTCACATGAGTATACTGGAAAACGATACATTAAATCCTAATTTTCAAAATATAGTCAATTTTCTTTTCTTAATATGATAACTTTCATAAGAAGAAGGGAGTATTAATTTTGACATCTAAAATTTGGTATTAGAGCATTCCAAATATTCCAACTAGTTAATTTCGTGAAAGCATTAATCTTCTTTTTTTTTTAAATGCATCTTCATCTACCGTTAGTGATTATACAAATGATCTTACACATTTGAATAGGTATATTTAAATATGTCAATGGATCGAATTTTGATCCGAATCCGATCAGAATCCGAAGTTATTTTTAGGATCGGATTTGGATTTAAGTGTTCCAATCCGTTAACAATCGATATAATCCGATATAAAAAATATATTAATATTGTAGATATAAAAGTTACTTAGGTCGTGTTTTTATTCCTTAATCATTACTATTTCTGTTAAATATATTTTTTTCTGTTAACTATAATATCTTACTAACATTGTTATTCATATCGGTGTAAGATGTAAACAATAATTTTTAATTTTATTCGACCTCTGGTTAACAAAAAATACCTCAATATTAATTTTATTCATGACTTTAATAAGAAGCTAATAAAATCGAATCCGAAAAATTAGGATATGGGTAGTTTCTTATAAATTAAAAATGAAGAAGTCAATGGGGAGAGAGAGGATCTGGAGAGCGTGATGGTGAGAAAAATAGAGGAGGTTAGAGAGGAGCGGATGAGGCGGAGCCACCGTTTAGGGGAGTGGGAGGTGGTGAAAGATTTGTTAGAAGAGCTCGTTGCAGAAGATTATGTCAATTTTGTGAATTTTGTAGAAGTAAATTTGAGGTTCATTAGTTTGTGGTTTAGTACTTATCAAAATAAAATAAAATTTGTGGTTTAATATGACAAAGTTTAAAATTGAGATATAGTGGTGTTGAGACATGTGCATGAAATGAAATTCACTAGACGAGAGAAAACAAAATAATATATAATGGTTTTACTTCGGTGAAAACATACATGTGCATGGAGGTGAAAGGTAGTTTAGCCTTTTGAAACGCAAAAGACAACAAATAGCATCGCATAGAAAGAGAGAGAGGGGCTTGAAATATTGCTAAAAGGGAATAAATTTCATAGAAATTTCAGTAACTATAAAAGTGAATAATAAAGATAATACTTAAAATAATATGATTATACTTAAAATATGTTTGAGAAAGACATCATTATAGGTATATGAAAAATTGTAACAATAATATAAGATTTGTTGGTGAGTCGAGATATTAAGTAATTTTGAAGCATGTTTAGTAATTACACGTGAATAAGCTAAGACAAATGAGTTAAGAAAATGTGGTATAATGTCAAGACTCAAGAAGATTTCAAACCAGTCAACCAGCCAACCAACTTTGGATATTACCTTTGAACGTGTCGGCAACCTAGTTTGTCATCTCCGACAAGATTTCCGATGACCGACGCAACACCTTTTTGGCGAGATCTAGTAGTGAAAAAGGAAAAAGGTATATATGTACGTGATCGCCACCTCAAGAAGTTGAAAAATGTGCATTGGATTGAGCAAATACTAAGTTGATTTGTCTAGATCTAAGAAAATATGTCGAGATCTAAAAAGAAAAAAATCACATCTGGTTAGAATTCTTATAAATCTGCTCGGAATTCTCACGTGTTCGACTTAGTCTGCCTCTTCTCCCCCCTTCCCCCACTAAAAAGTGAGAAAGGCGATTGCCCTAGGCCGAAGAACTGAAAATGCCTTGCCTGACCTTCGGTGAGGCGGTGACCCCTCGCCTAAGGTGGCTAAGGCACTCGCCTTTGGTAACTATAATAGGTACTATGTTAAAAGACAACATGGAAGTACAATATTTTTTGTAAACTAGCAATATAAGAGATGTCTAATTGATTTGGCACATGCTTAAATATGTGATTCTCAAAGACAAATATATATAATTTTCATTTCTCCAGAAACAAATTAGTCGATAATTCGTTACCCCAATATAACTTCAAAAAACAATTAGGGATTTTTGAAGAAAGAAGTATAAAATAAACTAGGATCTAAAACCATGCTAAAGTTTATGAAATCAATTACATCAAAAACTTCGGATGATAAAAGTTCCATTTTGGGAGCTCAATTCAACAAAATCTATCGCATATCAAAACTCTATATTGGGCTAAGATAACATAGAAATCATCGAGATATAGACTTAATAGATTAGAGGATTTATAGGAACAAACCTCTATCTTCGATGGATTGTTGATACGATTCTCAAACGACTGTACTAGCTTAGAATGAACATCATCTTCATCTTTGTCTTCAATCGATAAGTTCATCGCCACCTGAACTGGCGACTGACTTAGGAAATTTCACGGATATGTATTGCCTTCTGTTATGATGTATTTATAGCGAAGGAGGGAAAAACTTTAAGGTATCGATTGGTACACTGAAATGAAATTAATTCTACATAATTGATTCCATGGAATTATTTGATTGCATTTGGTTTTGCTAGAAGTGTATTTTGAATATAAATAGATTACTAAAATCCTGAAATTGATTATTAAAATTTAAGAAATCACAATCATAATGGACGAGGTGGCATTGTCTTTCTAATAGTTGGGATCCAAAAGGATAATTATATATATCTATTAGGGGTTAAGTTTTACTTTATATTCATAATTTCATTCGGTCTTTACTACTTTGCGGTCGTTCCTTTTTACTCCTTGTAGTCATTGTTCTTTGTCTCTTCATAGTAATTTATTTAGCTAGTAATAACACGTATTTTTCTCGAATTGTTTCAAATGTCAAAGATATATTTATTTGGCCTAGTTTCATTATAACATTAGCTTCTTTTTTATTTTAATTTAATAAATTTTCTTGCTTTATTGATGTTGGATAGTTTGAATTTTTTTCCCAAAATTAAAAAAAAATTGTTATTCTATAGAGCAATAATAACAATTTTTTATCATTAAAGTCATTAACAAGTGCTTATCTACTATGGGGTAGTGTTGTCAATTGCTTTTATTTTGGGGGAAAATACCAAAAAGTCACACTACAAAATTATCATATCCAAAAAGTCTGAAAAATAATTTTTCTATACAAAAAGTCTCATAGTTAAACTATTAGCACAAAAAAGTCCAAAATTTAACGTTTCTACTAACATCATTAGGATATACGGTTTTATTTGAAAAAAAAATGCATATTTAACTTCAATAGTATCAAAGATTTAGTATTTCAGATACAATAATAATAGTAATATTTAACAACAACAACTAAAATAATAATAATAAGAATAATATTAGCAACTAAAATTATTATTATTATTATTATTATTATTATTATTATTATTATTATTATTATTATTATTATTATTATTATTATTATTACATGCTGCAACAACAACTACAACATATACTATACTATTAATAATAACAGTATATTTTTTATATTATTCTTATTATTATTATTTCAACCAAATCTCTAACGGACGGAGAGTTTTGTTAGTAATTACCAATTGAACAAAAAAAATTGTTAGTAATTACTGACGGAATGTATTTCGTCAATAATTACCGACTTACAGAGCGTTCCGTTGCCAAATACATATTACCGACGAAAAGTTCAAATTACTGAATTTTTTCGTCTGTAATCAACGTTTTTCAAGTGGAGGCGAATGGTTAACTTTTTTAAATTTGAAGTATGAAAAGATTAACTTTTGATGTTATGAATTGAGTAGTTGTTTTGGGATCATTTAGGAATAAAATTTTTAAAGAGATTTTTAGTACTATATAATAGTAATAATGTTGATAATCATATTATTGTTATAATAATAGTATTATTTTTTTATAATAATAATAATAAATATAAATAATAGTCGACAATGTTCTTATCATCACATATAAAAAAAGAACAATAAGTTTTCATCGAAAGCATATTACAAAAATATAAATAATAGTCATAATAAAATAATATTCAATGCAATTCTTATCATCACTATTATAAATGAAAATAACAATAAGTTATTATCGAAATGAAAGCTTTTAACGTTTGTAGACATGCTAAATTTCGAACTTTCTGTTATTAAAATTCTAATATTGGGATTTTTTTTTGGTAGAAAATTTATTTTTAGGATTTTTTTGATATGAGAATTTTTTTAGTGAGACTTTTTGGTATTTTGTTTTCCTTTATTTTTTCATTGCATTCCAATTCGTTTAGTTTCTTACTAAACAATATAATAGAAAACTCTACTATATTAATAATTATTTTCCTTCTGTTACCAAACAACTTTTATGAATCATTTATGTTCTCGTCTATTTCTGTGGAACCTCATTAATTATAATACCGCGGGACATTGAACTGTAAAATGGTAGCTGAAAAAGCTTGAAGAGAGTTATGTTAGACAGTTTTTTTTTTCTATTGGAAAGAGTGTTGACATGATAATTGTTTTAGGAAAAAACATAGTCTGATCATTTTCCGTCACTGATATCACGTGAACAGTGTAGTTTTTGTTTTTGTTATAGTTTTTTTTACTCATTAAGATCTCATAGTAATAGATATAGCCTTTGAGGAAAGTATAAGGCTCCGTTTGTTTCACAATAAAATAATTTTCAAAAAATGATTTTCGGAAAATGATTTTGGAAAATGAAAAAATTTTATTTTCAGGTGTTCGGTAAACCTTTTGAAAATATTCCGGAAAATATTTTCAGATGTTTGACAAATACACGAAAAATGTTACGGAAGCAATATATGAATAAATACAAAAAAATATATTATAATATTAATACACATTCAATATAAAATAGTATTGAAGTTTAAGTAATTTTCTTTTAATAGCCCTCAATTTATCATTAATGGTGTCAAATCAATAAGATCCACTTTTTTTCAAGCTCACAAATAATTTTTTTTTTACAATTGATATGAAAAAATTTTAAAAAATAAAATAAATAATGTTTGAGACGTCCTTAAATAATAATATAATATAGTAGATATTAATTTTAAGACGTAGTGAATATTTCTTAAAATTATAATTTATAAACAATGTACACAAACTCTATTTATATTTATAAACAATTTATTCATTGAGTAAATATTATGCGTGTATATAAATATGTGTAATTTTGGAAGGACAGAGGGATGCTCAAACATTCGAAAAATGACTTACGGAAAACAAATTCGTAAGTCATTTTCTAGAAAAGAAAGCTTCATTTTCCGTTAACTCGGAAAAGCATTTACGTTGACTACATTTTTCTAATGTTACCAAACACCGAAAAATGAGGAAAACATTTTTCAGAAGTCATTTTCCGTGAAACAAACGAAGCCTTGGGTACTAGAAAACTAGAGGGTAGAAGTAGAGGCATTTGAGAACCATGATATTGGTACAACTCTAGCATCTAGATTCAATAGTCTCTTAGCCCAGTTGGTATCAGAAGAACATAATAAAATTATTGTGCCAAGGCCAAGGGTAATCATCCGATCACCTTAAGAGTGACAAATGCTCATTAACGTGTACACAAAGAAGCAACACTTAAAAATTGTACTGATACTGCAATGAACAAATAGGATACCCATCAGAAGCCTAATAATACACATTAGCAGTCACCTCTTCATGTTGCAGCCTCAGACCTCATCGGAAGCTGTAAAAGTACAGAAGATGGGCATCAACCACCCGGCCAGTGACATTTATTGACCTGACGGTTGAGAAATTTCAATGGAATGACATAATTCTTCATAAACGAGAAATTTCTTCAAATCTTCAAATAATTGCACGTGCGAACCTATGTAAAGAGTTAACTACTCCATTTTAAGATCTTTCACTTAAAAAGTTACTTTAAAAAATGTCTTCAATCTTTAAATGTTATATAATAGGCACCAATTTGAAGCTTTATTACGCTGCATACCAGATTTGCAACAGGTGGTACCTCAAATCTTGATGACTAATTCAGTTCTGAGATTTATCACAACTATACAACGCAACAGAACATAACAAAAGCATCTGAGTTCCCACCACAAAAAATAAATCTTTTATATTTACAGAAGGGTCTATTAGCGCAGTACTTGTATAGTTCACAAACTAAGCAAGTCCCGGTAAATAAAAATTTGCAGGAAGGCTATCAAGCAAACAGGAAAAGGATTACCTTCTAAACATTAACCTCTGCATCAGACTTTCAGGAAACTGACTTAATGAATACAATCTTCAGGTAAACATAATAACAGCACGTTCAGACGCTTTTGGACACCTTGACAATTTTTGAGAGAACTCAGGTATATCCTTCGACATAGAATGGCATGAATGATCCGAAATCACCATTTCCTCTAAAACATTCGAGCGACGGAGCAAAAACTCTATAAGAGCTTGCAGATATGGATTTGAAATGCTGCCGAAGATTTTCACTATCTTGAGATGGTTTATCAGACAATTGAATGGTTCCTGTGAGTTCAGATACTTCTCTTCATCAAATTTATATTCTTGCAACCACGCTTCAGTATTCCAGTAATACTCTCCAAATTCTCCAGGTAGCCTAGGCTGCACATCATTATTTAATGAAGACAGGACTTTCTGATATAAACACTAGAGTTCAAAATATGGGAGAAAACGATGAGTAGTAGAAGTTGAATTAAGCGCAATTCTAACCTCTTTAATGTATATACTGAGCCTTTCCAGATTAGGAGAATTTTTCAGCAAATTAGCGATTCCAGGGATATGCTGCTTGGTAAGCATTGTCTTCAGAATCATACACTTACGACTGGAGGATGGACAAGGTATTCTTTTTAAGTTCCAGAAGCTCAAGACCTGTCATATCAAAGAAATTACCAAAAATTAACGTATAGAAGGCCATTGCAACTGAGAAGTAGCAACATTGACAAGAATATACATAAATCATGGATCAATTAAGCCCTTTTGGAGATGAACTATGAGTTGGTATCTATGCATATATAGTCCACAAGTAACAGAAGTTAGCTCATCCCAAAACACGTCCTCCATCCCCTCCCCCTCCCCCTCCCCTTCTCCCTCTTCCCCTTCTGATGTGATTCAACCAGATTCGAGACACAAAGATGGGTATTTCAGAGCATTAAGGGTTCAAATAGGACTTTATTTACAATTTCTAGGATTTAGGGGTTTATGGAATAATTTGTTTGCTTTGGGGTCTTTTGACATTTAGCTTATTTAGAATCTGGGTTGCATTATATATCAGGGACATCATTTGGCGACAACACCTTTGAATGATTGTTGAGAAAACAAATTCTCATTCATGCTTCAACCTTTAGCTGTTCTTTATATCTTTCTGTGACTTGTTCTACGTCATCATAGGATCAGAGCAGGTTTTACTTGCAATTACTTCTGTCGATTGCAATCCTCTAGTTCGTTTCGCTAGTCATTGTTTTTCAACTCAATAAACCAATAACACAACCAAGCTGCCGTTGCCTTAACAATCCACTGCTGACCAACAAATAGCTACAAGCTCCAACAAAGTGATAATTTGCCCCCCACAATTACCGAAACCCTACCCCGGCCGTTACCGGTCCCTAGCTTGTTCTAGTTCATCTATACCACTGGAACCCCAGTTGCCGCAGAAAACCTTGATCAGCAGAAGCCCGTCCTCTTGCCAAGTACAGCACCGAGTACTCTGAAAGTCAGTGCCTTCATCAGCTTTTCAATTTCTCCAGCATCACCTTTGCCACATACCACTTTATCCATTGCCCTCCCTCATCGTCCACTAGTTGCATGACCTCCTCACTGTGAAGTCCTTATATCATGAGTACTAGGTACTAGAGCACACTCAGGTTACCTAGCCAAAACAGTAGCCACTCATGTTCATGCACGACATTATCAATCGGACCAACCAGTAACCAGTAAGTATGAACCACTCGATCACTAGACCCAAGCACTCTCCCAAACCAGATTGGTCCAGAACAGTTGAAAATGTACTGGTTTCTAGTTTCTCTGAGCTTGGCACTTGAACTCAATCCACACACGATGCTTTGGTTGATCTGAGAAAAGCATTGGAAAAGGTACGAGTAGAAATATGCAAATAACGTGGCGCTCATATATTATCTTGATAGCTAGCAGGTAAATTTGCTATTGTTAAGTTTCAACTCATCAAAAAGCATAGGGGTTCAACAATGTATATCAAGCATTTTTTTTATAAGTAAGAGTATTATATATTAAAAAGCGTCAAAAAACAGGTGACACATCCGTGTACACTAGGAGTATATCAAGCTTAACAGCTATTAAGTCTTTTAACTCCACAAGTTTGAACAAGGCGACAAATGAAAAATAGTTGAACCCTAGGCGACAAATGAACAAATAGTATGGATATGAAATGGGTGATAAAACTGAAATGGGTTTCAGTGGGTAGGAAGGCCTTCGGCGTTTTCAAGAATCAGGTTAAGGATCATGTGGAGTTCAAGGTAGTGGAGAGGTGCCGAGGAAGACCGCACAAAATTGTGCTCTCTTGTTTCGAGTTTGACAGGTTGTGTGAATGGTTAAGCAGGTTTTCAGCATCCAATGTCATATGGTGGAAGAAGTGGCAAGATCAGGAGAGAATTCATCGTCGCAAGGGAAAAGAATGCAGCAGGAGCTTTCATCAGAGTCCTAGTAAGAGGCTCAAGGAGGTCGGGAATGATCTGTCCCTGAGAACTTTCTAGAGGCAGGTTGGGTTTGGGTGGCAGACAAGCTTCGTCGATTGGCCAGAGCTCAACACTTCAGGGCGTCAATAGCAAATCTTTCAAAGAAGAGGCTGAACAAAGGAAAGTTAGTAGTTCTGTAAGTTCGTATGTAGAGGTTGCGAAAATTCCGTCATGGCCAGACTATGCAGTGAAGGTTCAACATCTTCCTAGGGGTTCTGGTGCAGATTTTAAGGTTGTGGATGGTTCATGTGCGGCAGCCTTGACTTTTCTGGAGAGATGTCTGGTCGGACGGTTGGGGAATTTGAAGTGTCCGGTGCTTGATCGATTAGAAATGCAGAGATGGGTAGACAGAAGTTGAAGGATTGTAGGGTGGGGGGTGTTTGAGTGGTAAGCATGAATGATATTTTCTTCTTGTTCGAGTTTCCATCCAAGAAAGAAGCGAGTAGGATTTTAATCGAAAAAGGGTGGAAGATTAACCAAAATCAATTATATTTGGAGAGGTGGTCAGATGAGAATTGTTGCTTTTCGGATTAAAAAATGCCTAAAGAAGCTTGGATAAGGGTTTTAGGTCTGCCCTTATATTTTTGGGGCAGTGCTGTGCTGAGACAGATTGAAGACTTTTGTGGAGGTTTTTTGGGTGTTGATGAGGCTACAGAGACAAGGTCGGATCTGAGATGGGCAAGAATTTTGGTGCGACTTCGGGGGGGAATTGCCAGGGTGTGTGCGAATAAGCGAGGGTTGTTGTTTCTTTTCGGTGCCAATTTGGGCAGAAACAACGGCGACTTGTTGTTTGTGGTCCTTCAATGGCAGAGGAGCAGGAAGGGGGGGGTGAGAGGAGTTCGATGAAGAAGAGAGGTAATCCTCACGCGCTGCCAAGGAAGTCGCAAAAGGGTTCAGGTCTGAACAAAACAATTCCACGTGATGTCAACAGAGATAGCAGAGGCACGTGGGTGCCTAAGAATTTGAATTTCAAAATCGGTGGAGGTGACGACGTTGTTGTGGATAAAGGAAAGAATAGGGTTGGAGATATGGGCCAGGTCCTTGCCAGTTATGGACCTATTAGAATTTTATCTAAAGGGGAGATTGGGCCTCTTCAGTCCGACACAGGAATGGAGGATCCATGTTGCAGTAAGGGGTTTGGGTTGGAGGCAGATTTGAGTCGAGACAGAGGTAGAGATTTACCCATTCTGTCCTAATTACTTAAGTGGGCAGGCGAGGTAAATGATGAAGGCCTCAGCCCGAGGCGGGAGAGAGATATGTCGAGCAATTGGCAGTTCTCAACTACAAAGTTTGGGATGAAGTTTGTTGCTGAGATAGAAGGGGATGCTCCGACAGAAAAGATGTCGGAACAGAGGCCGTTGTCAGGTAACAGATTCTTTACCAACAGTTTTGGTTCGAGAGGGCTCGTGCTGGATGAGGCTGAGATTCAGTGGGTGTGTAATGAAGAGAGAGCCCTGTATGTAGGTGGTTCGCAGAGATCTGGATTCTCGGCAGAGGACGAAGAGTCTTCGGGGGTTTATAGAAAAGATCAGGAGGGCTACGCAGAGGGTAGAAAAGTTGAAAGACCTGGAGTAGGTTGTTCGTGGGACCAGCTCCGTGTTAGTGCTTTTCCTGAAGAGGTAGTGTGGTGCACTCCTATTTAGATGGTCAGACCCGAGGAGATGGAGAAGATCGAACTGGAAGCTGAGGATAGTGGGGAACACTGAAATGTCTGTCTGGGTACAAAATAAGGCCAAGAGTTTAGGAAAATTTATGGGTGTTTCTTGCAAGGGATATGAAGATAGAATAGAAGATCTGTTGATGGAAATTGAGAAGATTCGAACCGAAAGAATTAATAAAAGAGTTAACTTGGGAAAATCTAAGCGGAAGATTAGTCGGGAGCTTAAGAATCTGTGATGCAGCATAAACTTAGATGGGGCAGCAAGTAAGAGGGGTGGGGGAAATCCAGTACAACATACTTGTTAAGATTAAATCAATAGTTTCTTTTATGGATTTAAAAAATTTAAGCTGGAATGTGTGGGGGTTAAATGATTTCAAGAAAAGGCAAGTAGTTAAAGAAATGATCTGAAGATGGAAGCCAAATATCATTTGTCTTCAAGAGACTAAAATGGAGAAGATGGTTGCTAGTATGATAGCCAGTATAGGAGGCAGCAGATGGTTAGATTGGGCTCATGTAGGGGCTGTAGGAGCAGCAGGGGGAGTTCTGGTAATGTGGGATAGCAGGCTATTTTCAAGACTTGACGTCGTGAAAGCGTCCCATTCTGTTTCATGCTTGTTTGAAGGAGTGAAGGATGGATTCAAGTGTTACAGGGGTTTATGGACAGAGGTGGAATTTTCCGTGGTGTGTGGGGGAGATTTTAATGCTATCAGGGTTTCTGCATGAATGTAAAGGGGTAAGAGGTTTATCCCAAGCTATGATGGACTTCAATGATTTCATTAGTCATGCAGAGTTATTAGATCTGCCTTTAGAGGGCAGCTCTTATCTGGTTCAGAGGAGGTGGTAGAAGGCGTGTTCGAGACTTGACAGATTTTTGTCGTCGTCGTCAAATTGAGAGGAGAAGGCGGGGAGGCAATGCAGAAATGTTTACCGGGGTTATCCCGATCATTCCCCTATTGTTCTTGAGTTTGGGACTCGGGAAAGAAGTACTCCTTTTAGATTTGAAAATATGTGGCTCAAGGAGCCGGGTTTCTTGGAATGGGTGAAGCTCAAGTGGGGCTCTTATGAGATAGTGGCATAGTTGTCAAAGTCAAGAGGCGCCAAAAAGACGATAGGCCCATATTTGAGGTGAGAGGTGAGGCCCTAAAAAGACACTCACAGAAACAATACTAGGGAAAAATACATAAAATACATATAACTTAACAAATAACAACAAAACATGTTATAAGTGAGCATAATACATGATGTAATTATTAGTGTTGTATAGAGGACGTGCCACCTGTTTTGACGCGCTCTCATATTTACAACATTTTCTTACTTAACAAGAAAAAAAATACTAAGAACGGGTGAAATAAAAACACAGAAATATTTTTTTTCATAAATACCCAAAGTAAATAGAAAAAAGTACATTGTTGCATTTTTTTCATAACTACACAAAAATAGTTTGGTAATCCAAATAACCATCATACTATTAAGTAGGTCGATTTGACCAATCACATTACAATATCCCAAATGTGACCAATGTACTCGAATTGGGTGCGTTGTGATCTTTGTCGTCAACGCCCATCTAATTTTGTAATGAACCTGTTGACGTGGATTAACGGAGAGGCTGTACAAAGGGTATTTTTGCTTTCAAATACACCCCTTTCTTCCCCAAACATTTTACATTCAATTCCACCTTTTTAGGAAGAAATTGAAAGACAAAAATACCCTTCGTACAGTGGTTCACCTCACTACTGGATTTTAAACTTTGTACCAGACTAGCCATTTGACTCATCATACGATCAGATGTTGCACCCAATTTTTGGTCAAACCATTCTTGCATTGCCGGAGTTGGAACGTACCCTGGAGCCCATGAATCTGTACTCATAGCTGACTGTTCACTTTCTGCTGCTATACTGCTCGGATCTGTACCTTCTGAACTAATTCTGCCCTCGTCTGATCTGAAACTGATACCCTCTGATCTGATTTCTGCACTACTTTCATGTATCAACCGACCAGTACTATCTCTGTCTTTCCAAATTCGGGCCAGGTTTCTGAGGAAAATGGGTTTGGAGGTATCAGAAGGATGGCTGGAGGATTTTTGGGCTTGGAGTACAACGTGCCTTTTATTAGTTTTTTTTTTTTTTTTGTTCCTTACAATTGACCGGATAAGCACCCGCTTTATTTTGACAGTCTCAGGACTTTCCCTGGAACAGTGGATTTTTTCTCCAGAGTATAGGACCAACGTATTCCACCTGCCTTTCGACTCCCCAGGACCGGACTGATCCCAGGCGAAGGGCCTATACTCTTTCCAGGATCCACCATTCGAAATAATCTAGGTCGAGCATCAGAGAATAATGAATCAGCCCCTGTTTATTTATCATTATATTTTTTTTGTTGCGCTATTTATTTTCATCATTTTTTTTTAACTTGTGCATTTTTATTATACATATATATATATATATATATATATATATATATATATATATATATATATATATATATATATATATATATATATATATATTTTATTTTATTTTATTTTTGACTTTTATTTTTTTTTTCTAACAGGGGCTGACTCACAATTCAGAGATGCAAAAACCGGTCGGTCTTTAAGTGTCCTGAGAATCTATACGCATTCTAGCGTTGGCTTATGCAGGGGGTAGGCTGGCCATGGTGTAGGGTAACAGTTCGGAATATTTCTATATGAAAGAACACTATAGCTCGGATTCTCAAGAGAGGTCAAAGTGATTTCCAATGTAACCGTGATTGTAGCTACAGTGGGAATCACAATGAAACAGCAAATAATATTAGCAGCGGAAGAATGATTTTAAAACAACACAAAACAGAAAAACTGAACTCAAGTTTTTACCAAAAACAATCTACAAGTTAATACTTGTAAACCTAGCCGGCCTCAAGGCCACACAAATTTCACTAAAAAGATTAATTGTTTTACAAAAATATTGTGAAATCACACACAAAAATATTCTCACAAGACAACAAGTCTTGGAGAACAAAAGACCCACATAAACAAGTTAAACAAAACGTGGAAAGAAATAAAAACAGCTACCTAAACTGAAATAGGAAGCACAAACAGTTTTCCAGAATTCTGATGTTACTGCCGATGTAGTAACATTGGACCTTTCGGCGAGCGGTTGATCTTCGATTGCTTGCCGGGATCTTCTCACTTATGCTCACAGATGTATCGACTTTGTTCTCTCTCTAAAGCTCTGCAAACAGCTCGTTTCCTTGCTCAGAATATATAGCTCTCCGATCCCTACACAACACGAAAAAGAGACCATCTACTACAAGGAGAAGGATTAGCTATTAAGGAAAAATCAACAACCTACCAATCTTGTAAGATTTTGTTACCAAATATGAAAGAAGTCAAGTAACTTGGTTTGACTAGGATTTTTGCCAAGATTTAGTTTCCAAATATGAACACTCGAAATCTAGGTTAAGATTATGATAACAAAAACTACCAAAACTAAATCTAAAGAGAACTAATTCCTAAGTTAATACAAACTTCCCAAAAATCCTATTTTGACCAAGAAAGGTGAAAACAAGTAAAAATAGGCCTTGCCTATTTTACCCTTACAATCACCCCCTTTGTTGAACATTTACGGTCAAATTCAAACCAAGTGTTCCAAGACCAAATCATATGATTTCTGCATAGGTTAGAGAGAATAACCCAGATAATCACCCCCTAAACATGAGTACTAATCAAACATAATGGCATGGCATATCAACCAAGTATAACCAACCAACCATGGAGCAATGTAAATGTTTAGGAGTTACATGCCAAGGTTACAAACTGAATCATGGAACAATGTAAATGTTTAGAAACAACCAACAACCCAAGTTTCAAACACATAAGTTTACAACCACAAATTTTTAAGAACCACAGATTTCTAAGACTC
>CM028381.1:46108008-46207439 GCA_013146195.2 Codonopsis lanceolata | reverse complement strand
CCCTTTGGTAACTATAATAGGTACTATGTTAAAAGACAACATGGAAGTACAATATTTTTTGTAAACTAGCAATATAAGAGATGTCTAATTGATTTGGCACATGCTTAAATATGTGATTCTCAAAGACAAATATATATAATTTTCATTTCTCCAGAAACAAATTAGTCGATAATTCGTTACCCCAATATAACTTCAAAAAACAATTAGGGATTTTTGAAGAAAGAAGTATAAAATAAACTAGGATCTAAAACCATGCTAAAGTTTATGAAATCAATTACATCAAAAACTTCAGATGATAAAAGTTCCATTTTGGGAGCTCAATTCAACAAAATCTATCGCATATCAAAACTCTATATTGGGCTAAGATAACATAGAAATCATCAAGATATAGACTTAATAGATTAGAGGATTTATAGGAACAAACCTCTATCTTCGATGGATTGTTGATACGATTCTCAAACGACTGTACTAGCTTAGAATGAACATCATCTTCATCTTTGTCTTCAATCGATAAGTTCATCGCCACCTGAACTGGCGACTGACTTAGAAATTTTCACGGATATGTATTGCCTTCTGTTATGATGTATTTATAGCTAAGGAGGGAAAAACTTTAAGGTATCGATTGGTACACGGAAATGAAATTAATTCTACATAATTGATTCCATGGAATTATTTGATTGCATTTGGTTTTGCTAGAAGTGTATTTTGAATATAAATAGATTACTAAAATCCTAAAATTGATTATTAAAATTTAAGAAATCACAATCATAATGGACGAGGTGGCATTGTCTTTCTAATAGTTGGGATCCAAAAGGATAATTATATATATATATATATATATATATATATATATATATATTATATATATATATATATATATATATATATATATATTATTAGGGGTTAAGTTTTACTTTATATTCATAATTTCATTCGGTCTTTACTACTTTGCGGTCGTTCCTTTTTACTCCTCCTTGTAGTCATTGTTCTTCGGCTCTTCATAGTAATTTATTTAGCTAGTAATAACACGTATTTTTCTCGAATTGTTTCAAATGTTAAAGATATATTTATTTGGCCTAGTTTCATTATAACATTAGCTTCTTTTTTATTTTAATTTAATAAATTTTCTTGCTTTATTGATGTTGGATAGTTTGAATTTTTTCCCAAAATTAAAAAAAAAAATGTTATTCTATAGAGCAATAATAACAATTTTTTATCATTAAAGTCATTAACAAGTGCTTATCTACTATGGGGTAGTGTTGTCAATTGCTTTTATTTTGGGGAAAATACCAAAAAGTCACACTACAAAATTATCATATCCAAAAAGTCTAAAAATAATTTTTCTATACAAAAAGTCTCATAGTTAAACTGTTAGCACAAAAAAGTCCAAAATTTAACGTTTCTACTAACATCATTAGGATATACGGTTTTATTTGAAAAAAATGTATATTTAACTTCAATAGTATCACAGATTTAGTATTTCAGATACAATAATAATAGTAATATTTAACAACAACAACTAAAATAATAATAAGAATAAGAATAATATTAGCAACTAAAATAATAATAATAATTATTATTATTATTATTATTATTATTATTATTATTATTATTATTATTATTATAACATGCAGCAACAACAACTACAACAATAGCATGAAATAACTATACTATTAATAATAACAGTATATTTTTTATATTATTCTTATTATTATTATTTCAACCAAATCTCTAACGGACGGAGAGTTTTGTTAGTAATTACCAATTGAACAAAAAAATTGTTAGTAATTACTGACGGAATGTATTTCGTCAATAATTACTGACCAGACTTACCGGCAGAGCAGTTCCGTTGCCAAATACATATTACCGACGAAAAGTTCAAATTACTGAATTTTTCCATCAGTAATCAACGTTTTTCAAGTGGAGGCGCATGGTTAACTTCTTAAATTTTAAGTATGAAAAGATTAACTTTGGATGTTATGAATTAAGTAGTTTTGGGATCATTTAGGAATAAATTTTTTTAAGAGATTTTTAGTACTATATAATAGTAATATTGTTGATAATCATATTATTGTTATAATAATAGTATTATTGTTTTTATAATAATAATAATAACAAAAATATAAATAATAGTCATAATAAAATAATATTCAATGCAATTCTTATCATCACTGTTATAAATGAAAAGAACAATAAGTTTTCATGAAATAAAAGCTTTTAACATAACGTTTGTAGACAAGCTAAATTTCGAACTTTATGGTATTTAAATTCTAATATTGGGATTTTTTGGTAGAAAAATTATTTTTTGGATTTTTGTGATGAGAATTTTTTTAATGAGACTTTTTGGTATATATTTTTTTCCTTTAGTTTTTCATTGCATTCCAATTCGTTTAGTTTCTTACTAAACAAAATAATAGAAAACTCTACTATATTAATAATTATTTTCCTTCTGTTACCAAACAACTTTTATGAATCATTTATGTTCTCGTCTATTTCTGTGGAACCTCATTAATTATAATACCGCGGGACATTGAACTGTAAAATGGTAGCTGAAAAAGCATGAAGAGAGTTATGTTGGACAATTTTTTTCTATTGGAAAGAGTGTTGACATGATAATTGTTTTAGGAAAAAACATAGTCCGATCATTTTCCCGTCACTGATATCACGTGAACAGTGTAGTTTTTGTTTTTGTTATAGTTTTTTTTACTCATTAAGATCTCATAGTAATAGATATAGCCTTTGAGGAAAGTATAAGGCTCCGTTTGTTTCACAATAAAATAATTTTCAAAAAATGATTTTCGGAAAATGATTTTGGAAAATGAAAAAATTTTATTTTCAGGTGTTCGGTAAACCTTTTGAAAATATTCCGGAAAATATTTTCAGATGTTTGACAAATACACGAAAAATGTTACGGAAGCAATATATGAATAAATACAAAAAAATATATTATAATATTAATACACATTCAATATAAAATAGTATTGAAGTTTAAGTAATTTTCTTTTAATAGCCCTCAATTTATCATTAATGGTGTCAAATCAATAAGATCCACTTTTTTTCAAGCTCACAAATAATTTTTTTTTTACAATTGATATGAAAAAAAATTTTAAAAAATAAAATAAATAATGTTTGAGACGTCCTTAAATAATAATATAATATAGTAGATATTAATTTTAAGACGTAGTGAATATTTCTTAAAATTATAATTTATAAACAATGTACACAAACTCTATTTATATTTATAAACAATTTATTCATTGAGTAAATATTATGCGTGTATATAAATATGTGTAATTTTGGAAGGACAGATGGATGCTCAAACATTCGAAAAATGACTTACGGAAAACAAATTTGTAAGTCATTTTCTAGAAAAGAAAGCTTCATTTTCCGTTAACTCGGAAAAGCATTTACGTTGACTACATTTTTCTAATGTTACCAAACACCGAAAAATGAGGAAAACATTTTCCAGAAGTCATTTTCTGTGAAACAAACGAAGCCTTGGGTACTAGAAAACTAGAGGGTAGAAGTAGAGGCATTTGAGAACCATGATATTGGTACAACTCTAGCATCTAGATTCAATAGTCTCTTAGCCCAGTTGGTATCAGAAGAACATAATAAAATTATTGTGCCAAGGCCAAGGGTAATCATCCGATCACCTTAAGAGTGACAAATGCTCATTAACGTGTACACAAAGAAGCAACACTTAAAAATTGTACTGATACTGCAATGAACAAATAGGATACCCATCAGAACTAATAATACCATTAGTCACCTCTTCATGTTGCAGCCTCGGACCTCATCGGAAGCTGTAAAAGTACAGAAGATGGGCATCAACCACCCGGCCAGTGACATTTATTGAGTAACATTTAGTGAGCTGACGGTTGAGCCAAGATTTCTAGCTTTAAACTCACGTCGTGCCTAACCCATGATCACCAACTTTCTCAAGTGAGGGGACATAAGATTCAGTTTAAGTAGGTAATAGCAATTCATTGAAGACAAATCTTCAAGTAACGGACACCCGTCCATTCTGTCTCAATCACCTTATTACTGGACATGATAACCCTAGGAGACAATATTTTTCACCTTCTCAACCAGCACAACAATGGTTTGCTATATGTATTGACGAACGATCAAACATGAGACCTTATGCTTTATGAAGCTTCAACTCAACCACTCGATCACCCCTTAAGAGTCACATCAATCATTAAATTCAAACATAAATTATTGGTAGTGATATTACCAATTTGGTATACCAAGAATACCCTCAACCCTTCTGACTTTGACATAAATATCCTCCCCATATGGTAGAAAAGTAAAATAAGAAGAGAATCCACATCATCTTTCAATGGAATGACATAATTCTTCATAAACGAGAAATTTCTTCAAATCTTCGAATAATTGCACGTGCGAACCTATGTAAAGAGTTAACTACTCCATTTTAAGATCTTTCACTTAAAAAGTTACTTTAAAAAATGTCTTCAATCTTTAAATGTTATATAATAGGCACCAATTTGAAGCTTTATTACGCTGCATACCAGATTTGCAGCAGGTGGTACCTCAAATCTTGATGACTAATTCAGTTCTGAGATTTATCACAACTATACAACGCAACAGAACATAACAAAAGCATCTGAGTTCCCACCACAAAAAATAAATCTTTTATATTTACAGAAGGGTCTATTAGCGCAGTACTTGTATAGTTCACAAACTAAGCAAGTCCCGGTAAATAAAAATTTGCAGGAAGGCTATCAAGCAAACAGGAAAAGGATTACCTTCTAAACATTAACCTCTGCATCAGACTTTCAGGAAACTGACTTAATGAATACAATCTTCAGGTAAACATAATAACAGCACGTTCAGACGCTTTTGGACACCTTGACAATTTTTGAGAGAACTCAGGTATATCCTTCGACATAGAATGGCATGAATGATCCGAAATCACCATTTCCTCTAAAACATTCGAGCGACGGAGCAAAAACTCTATAAGAGCTTGCAGATATGGATTTGAAATGCTGCCGAAGATTTTCACTATCTTGAGATGGTTTATCAGACAATTGAATGGTTCCTGTGAGTTCAGATACTTCTCTTCATCAAATTTATATTCTTGCAACCACGCTTCAGTATTCCAGTAATACTCTCCAAATTCTCCAGGTAGCCTAGGCTGCACATCATTATTTAATGAAGACAGGACTTTCTGATATAAACACTAGAGTTCAAAATATGGGAGAAAACGATGAGTAGTAGAAGTTGAATTAAGCGCAATTCTAACCTCTTTAATGTATATACTGAGCCTTTCCAGATTAGGAGAATTTTTCAGCAAATTAGCGATTCCAGGGATATGCTGCTTGGTAAGCATTGTCTTCAGAATCATACACTTACGACTGGAGGATGGACAAGGTATTCTTTTAAGTTCCAGAAGCTCAAGACCTGTCATATCAAAGAAATTACCAAAAATTAACGTATAGAAGGCCATTGCAACTGAGAAGTAGCAACATTGACAAGAATATACATAAATCATGGATCAATTAAGCCCTTTTGGAGATGAACTATGAGTTGGTATCTATGCATATATAGTCCACAAGTAACAGAAGTTAGCTCATCCCAAAACACGTCCTCCATCCCCCCCCCCTCCCCTTCTCCCTCTTCCCCTTCTGATGTGATTCAACCAGATTCGAGACACAAAGATGGGTATTTCAGAGCATTAAGGGTTCAAATAGGACTTTATTTACAATTTCTAGGATTTAGGGGTTTATGGAATAATTTGTTTGCTTTGGGGTCTTTTGACATTTAGCTTATTTAGAATCTGGGTTGCATTATATATCAGGGACATCATTTGGCGACAACACCTTTGAATGATTGTTGAGAAAACAAATTCTCATTCATGCTTCAACCTTTAGCTGTTCTTTATATCTTTCTGTGACTTGTTCTACGTCATCATAGGATCAGAGCAGGTTTTACTTGCAATTACTTCTGTCGATTGCAATCCTCTAGTTCGTTTCGCTAGTCATTGTTTTTCAACTCAATAAACCAATAACACAACCAAGCTGCCGTTGCCTTAACAATCCACTGCTGACCAACAAATAGCTACAAGCTCCAACAAAGTGATAATTTGCCCCCCACAATTACCGAAACCCTACCCCGGCCGTTACCGGTCCCTAGCTTGTTCTAGTTCATCTATACCACTGGAACCCCAGTTGCCGCAGAAAACCTTGATCAGCAGAAGCCCGTCCTCTTGCCAAGTACAGCACCGAGTACTCTGAAAGTCAGTGCCTTCATCAGCTTTTCAATTTCTCCAGCATCACCTTTGCCACATACCACTTTATCCATTGCCCTCCCTCATCGTCCACTAGTTGCATGACCTCCTCACTGTGAAGTCCTTATATCATGAGTACTAGGTACTAGAGCACACTCAGGTTACCTAGCCAAAACAGTAGCCACTCATGTTCATGCACGACATTATCAATCGGACCAACCAGTAACCAGTAAGTATGAACCACTCGATCACTAGACCCAAGCACTCTCCCAAACCAGATTGGTCCAGAACAGTTGAAAATGTACTGGTTTCTAGTTTCTCTGAGCTTGGCACTTGAACTCAATCCACACACGATGCTTTGGTTGATCTGAGAAAAGCATTGGAAAAGGTACGAGTAGAAATATGCAAATAACGTGGCTCATATATTATCTTGATAGCTAGCAGGTAAATTTGCTATTGTTAAGTTTCAACTCATCAAAAAGCATAGGGGTTCAACAATGTATATCAAGCATTTTTTTTATAAGTAAGAGTATTATATATTAAAAAGCGTCAAAAAACAGGTGACACATCCGTGTACACTAGGAGTATATCAAGCTTAACAGCTATTAAGTCTTTTAACTCCACAAGTTTGAACCCTAGGCGACAAATGAAAAATAGTATATATTTATTATGAAATGGGTGATAAAACTGTGTTTCAGTGGGTAGGAAGGCCTTCGACGTTTTCAAGAATCAGGTTAAGGATCATGTGGAGTTCAAGGTAGTGGAGAGGTGCCGAGGAAGACCGCACAAAATTGTGCTCTCTTGTTTCGAGTTTGACAGGTTGTGCGAATGGTTAAGCAGGTTTTCAGCATCCAATGTCATATGGTGGAAGAAGTGGCAAGATCAGGAGAGAATTCATCGTCGCAAGGGAAAAGAATGCAGCAGGAGCTTTCATCAGAGTCCTAGTAAGAGGCTCAAGGAGGTCGGGAATGATCTGTCCCTGAGAACTTTCTAGAGGCAGGTTGGGTTTGGGTGGCAGACAAGCTTCGTCGATTGGCCGGAGCTCAACACTTCAGGGCGTCAATAGCAAATCTTTCAAAGAAGAGGCTGAACAAAGGAAAGTTAGTAGTTCTGTAAGTTCGTATGTAGAGGTTGCAAAAATTCCGTCATGGCCAGACTATGCAGTGAAGGTTCAACATCTTCCTAGGGGTTCTGGTGCAGATTTTAAGGTTGTGGATGGTTCATGTGCGACAGCCTTGACTTTTCTGGAGAGATGTCTGGTCGGACGGTTGGGGAATTTGAAGTGTCCGGTGCTTGATCGATTAGAAATGCAGAGATGGGTAGACAGAAGTTGAAGGATTGTAGGGTGGGGGGTGTTTGAGTGGTAAGCATGAATGATATTTTCTTCTTGTTCGAGTTTCCATCCAAGAAAGAAGCGAGTATGATTTTAATCGAAAAAGGGTGGAAGATTAACCAAAATCAATTATATTTGGAGAGGTGGTCAGATGAGAATTGTTGCTTTTCGGATTAAAAAATGCCTAAAGAAGCTTGGATAAGGGTTTTAGGTCTGCCCTTATATTTTTGGGGCAGTGCCGTGCTGAGACAGATTGAATACTTTTGTGGAGATTTTTTGGGTGTTGATGAGGCTACAGAGACAAGGTCGGATCTGAGATGGGCAAGAATTTTGGTGCGACTTCAGGGGGGGGGAGGGAATTGCCAGGGTGTGTGCGAATAAGCGAGGGTTGTTGTTTCTTTTCGGTGCCAATTTGGGCAGAAACAACGGCGACTTGTTGTTTGTGGTCCTTCAATGGCAGAGGAGCAGGAAGGGGGGTGAGAGGAGTTCGATGAAGAAGAGAGGTGATCCTCACGCTGCCAAGGAAGTCGCAAAAGGGTTCAGGTCTGAACAAAACAATTCCACGTGATGTCAACAGAGATAGCAGAGGCACGTGGGTGCCTAAGAATTTGAATTTCAAAATCGGTGGAGGTGACGACGTTGTTGTGGATAAAGGAAAGAATAGGGTTGGAGATATGGGCCAGGTCCTTGCCAGTTATGGACCTATTAGAATTTTATCTAAAGGGGAGATTGGGCCTCTTCAGTCCGACACAGGAATGGAGGATCCATGTTGCAGTAAGGGGTTTGGGTTGGAGGCAGATTTGAGTCGAGACAGAGGTAGAGATTTACCCATTCTGTCCTAATTACTTAAGTGGGCAGGCGAGGTAAATGATGAAGGCCTCAGCCCGAGGCGGGAGAGAGATATGTCGAGCAATTGGCAGTTCTCAACTACAAAGTTTGGGATGAAGTTTGTTGCTGAGATAGAAGGGGATGCTCCGACAGAAAAGATGTCGGAACAGAGGCCGTTGTCAGGTAACAGATTATTTACCAACAGTTTCGGTTTGAGAGGGCTCGTGCTGGATGAGGCTGAGATTCAGTGGGTGTGTAATGAAGAGAGAGCCCTGTATGTAGGTGGTTCGCAGAGATCTGGATTCTCGGCAGAGGACGAAGAGTCTTCGGGGGTTTATAGAAAAGATCAGGAGGGCTACGCAGAGGGTAGAAAAGTTGAAAGACCTGGAGTAGGTTGTTCGTGGGACCAGCTCCGTGTTAGTGCTTTTCCTGAAGAGGTAGTGTGGTGCACTCCTATTTAGATGGTCAGACCCGAGGAGATGGAGAAGATCGAACTGGAAGCTGAGGATAGTGGGGAACACTGAAATGTCTGTCTGGGTACAAAATAAGGCCAAGAGTTCTGGAAAATTTATGGGTGTTTCTTGCAAGGGATATGAAGATAGAATAGAAGATCTGTTGATGGAAATTGAGAAGATTCGAACCGAAAGAATTAATAAAAGAGTTAACTTGGGAAAATCTAAGCGGAAGATTAGTCGGGAGCTTAAGAATCTGTGATGCAGCATAAACTTAGATGGGGCAGCAAGTAAGAGGGGTGGGGGAAATCCAGTACAACATACTTGTTAAGATTAAATCAATAGTTTCTTTTATGGATTTAAAAAATTTAAGCTGGAATGTGTGGGGGTTAAATGATTTCAAGAAAAGGCAAGTAGTTAAAGAAATGATCTGAAGATGGAAGCCAAATATCATTTGTCTTCAAGAGACTAAAATGGAGAAGATGGTTGCTAGTATGATAGCCAGTATAGGAGGCAGCAGATGGTTAGATTGGGCTCATGTAGGGGCTGTAGGAGCAGCAGGGGGAGTTCTGGTAATGTGGGATAGCAGGCTATTTTCAAGACTTGACGTCGTGAAAGCGTCCCATTCTGTTTCATGCTTGTTTGAAGGAGTGAAGGATGGATTCAAGTGTTACAGGGGTTTATGGACAGAGGTGGAATTTTCCGTGGTGTGTGGGGGGAGATTTTAATGCTATCAGGTTTCTGCATGAATGTAAAGGGGTAAGAGGTTTATCCCAAGCTATGATGGACTTCAATGATTTCATTAGTCATGCAGAGTTATTAGATCTGCCTTTAGAGGGCAGCTCTTATCTGGTTCAGAGGAGGTGGTAGAAGGCAGTGTTCGAGACTTGACAGATTTTTGTCGTCGTCGTCAAATTGAGAGGAGAAGGCGGGGGAGGCAATGCAGAAATGTTTACCCAGGGTTATCCCTGATCATTCCCCTATTGTTCTTGAGTTTGGGACTCAGGAAAGAAGTACTCCTTTTAGATTTGAAAATATGTGGCTCAAGGAGCCGGGTTTCTTGGAATGGGTGAAGCTCAAGTGGGGCTCTTATGAGATAGTGGCATAGTTGTCAAAGTCAAGAGGCGCCAAAAAGACGATAGGCCCATATTTGAGGTGAGAGGTGAGGCCCTAAAAAGACACTCACAGAAACAATACTAGGGAAAAATACATAAAATACATATAACTTAACAAATAACAACAAAACATGTTATAAGTGAGCATAATACATGATGTAATTATTAGTGTTGTATAGAGGACGTGCCACCTGTTTTGACGCGCTCTCATATTTACAACATTTTCTTACTTAACTAGAAAAAAAATACTAAGAACGGGTGAAATAAAAACACAGAAATATTTTTTTCATAAATACCCAAAGTAAATAGAAAAAAGTACATTGTTGCATTTTTTTCATAACTACACAAAAATAGTTTGGTAATCCAAATAACCATCATACTATTCGTAGGTCGATTTGACCAATCACATTACAATATCCCAAATGTGACCAATGTACTCAGTAATTGGGTGCGTTGTGATCTTTGTCGTCAACGCCCCATCTAATTTTGTAATGAACCTGTTGACGTGGATTAACGGAGAGGCTGTACAAAGGGTATTTTTGCTTTCAAATACACCCCTTTCTTCCCCCAAACATTTTACATTCAATTCCACCTTTTTAGGAAGAAATTGAAAGACAAAAATACCCTTCGTACAGTGGTTCCGTTAATCTACATGAACACGTCTGTTACAAAATTGGATGGGGCGTTCACGGCAAGGACCACATCGCACCCAATTACTGAGTACATTAGCCACATTTGGTATATTGTAATGTGGTTCGTCAAATCGATTACCTACAAATAATACGATGGTTATTTGGATAATTTTCCCAAATAGTTTTTTTTTCCTTCATAAATACACAAAGTAAATAGATTTTTAAAAAAACAAAGTAAGTACTGATGGTTGCATTTTTCTTTTTTATGAATGTACAAAGAAATAGTTTTTTCCCATAAATACACAAAGTAAATTGAAATTAAAAATAAAAACAGATTGTTGCATTTTTTTCATAAATACACAAAAAAAAAATTTGATAAGTAATAATTAAATAAATAGCATCAAAACAAGTGATGTGGTGTTTGTACACATAGAAACATTTATTTCCTTCCATAAATAAATAAAAAAAGAGCAAACAGAAGCATGATAATCAGAAGCATACTAGATAACTGGGGAAAAAAAGAGAAGCAGGGTAAAAGACGAACAAAGATTCTTTCCAATTATTACGTCAACATTGGAAGAATTAGTATCCTCAACCCCCCAAAAGAACAACATGCGAAGCAGCTCATCCTTCAACCTGTCCACCGTCCTCTCCTCATCCTCAAACACCCTTCTATTCCTTTCCCTCCATATAGTCCACCAAATACCCAGAGGAACTGTGTGTCAAAAGCTATTACTTCTTCTTCTCCACTTGTACAAAGACCAGCTCAAAAGGAGATCTTTAATTGATCTTGTCATCACCCAAGCAACAGAGAACAAACTAAACATTGAATTCCAAAACATCGTCACAATCGGGTAATGTAGCAACAAGTGATTCACACTTTCATCACAACCTTTGCACATGAAACATCAATTAGCATAGGTCACTTGACGTCTCTGCAAATTATCACCTGTAAGAATGGCTTCTCTAGCAACTTCTCACGCAAAAAACAAAACTCAACTCGGAGCTTTCACTCTCCAAATACTTTTCCAAGGGAACACAATCCTCTCTCTGTTTGAAATAATATGATAATAGGATCTAACAGAAAAAGTCCTCCTCTTCGAGCCCACACACACCGCCCATCCTCCCGCTCACCCACCGAGTAAGAGTATAACTTGGCAAAAAACTGAACACAAGAATCCATCTCCCAATCTTGAAGATCTCTCCGAAATATGGAACTCCAAGAAACTTTCCCATCCTCTATATTCAGAATCGAATTAACTAAGCAATCTTTCTCACTTGCTAAGTTAAACAAAGCCGGGAAGGATCTCCATAACTACAGGTCATCACACCATTTATCCTTCCAAAATCTAACTTTGGACCCATTACCAACCTCAAAAGATATATGTCTCTCAAACTGAGCCCAACCCTTCCTGACACCTTTCCAAACCCCCACCCCCATAAGATATAGAAACATCCTTCAGAAACCACAAATGCTCACTCTCACCATACAAGCTCACCACCACTCTCCTCCACCACGCATTCCTATCAACCACATATCTCCAAAGCCACTTCCCCAAAAGAGCCAAATTGAAAAACTTTAGATTTTTTTATACCCAAACCTCCATTTTTTACGCTATCACAAACTTTCTCCCACCTAACCAAATGAAACTTGCGCACCTCCGTTGACCCATCCCACAGAAAATCTCTCTCCGATTTTTCAAATCTGCTCCGAACCAAAACTGGAGGCACAAAAGGAGACAAAATATGTAGGAAGGCTAGAGAGAGTATTTTTCATTAGAGTTAGCCTTCCCCCCTTTGAAATATATTGTTTTTTCAACCTGCCAATTTCCGCTCGAACCTCTCGATGACCGAGGTCCACATCTCTTTACTTTTATGCTTTGCTCCTAAAGGCAAACCAAGATACACTGTCGGAAAACTCCCAACCTTGCAACCAAAAAAATTGGCCAAGGGAAGCAAATTAGCCACCACGCCAACCAGAATAATCTCGCTCTTTGCGATGTTAATACTCAAACCCAAGACCGCTTGAAAGAATAAAAGCACTAGCCGAAGATAGCCTAGCTGATCAATGTTAGCCCCACAAAATACAAGTGTGTCATCCGCAAATAAAAGATGGGACACTGTCACCTCCTCTCCACCACCTCTACCCACACTGAACCCCTTCAAAAAGCCACCCCCTCTATCAAACATCTTGCTCAAGGCCTCCATCACAATGATGAATAAAAATGGAGAAAGAGGATCTCCTTTCCTCAACCCCCTCGAACTAGCAAATAAGCCGGTAGGCTCACCATTCACCAACACCGAAAATCGAACTGTCGAGATACAAAAAAGGATCTACTTTCGCCACTTAAGGAACATGATCAGAAATCACTCTAGGCAAACAAGACTAGACTACTCCTGAAAAGTGCTCCTCCCAATCACCAGAAACAAGGAACCTGTCTATGCGAGAAAATTGTGAGCTATTCCCATCTCTAAACCAAGTAAAATCTCCTTCTGACAAAGTTAAGTCTACCAAATCCCCTTCATTAATAAAATCATTAAACTCCAACATAGCTCGAGTATAGACTCGGGAGCCAAACCGTTCATGCGGGAAACGAACCACATTGAAGTCACCACCTATACACCCAGGAGCATCCCACTTACGCTTAACTGATTTGAGTTCCTCCCACAAGACTCTCCTATCCACGACTGCACACAGACCATAGACACCCGAGAAAACCCACAATCTATCATTATCTTCCATCTTCGGTAAGCATGACACAGAGGATAAGCCCACAACAGAGTCCAACCATGAAATCCACCTACGATCCCACATAACTATAACCCCTCCCGCCGCCCCCACCGATTTTAAACACTCCGAGTCTGACCACCTACTCCCCCATAAGCTGGAAATCACTCTCCTGTCTATATGAAGTGGGTTTAAATCAAAAATGGGTTATGTGTTCATCGGAAAGGCCTCAACTCGTCATATAAGCTGGGTCTACCGGAAAGCCTCAGTCCAAAATGGGTTTATGTGTTCATCGGAAAGCCTTCAAAATTTTGTTGGTCAAGGCTGCTGAAGCCTTCAAGGATTTTCAATCCCCCTTCGAAGACATTTGGGGAAGAAGGCCTTAGGGTCTTTTTTTCAAACCCTAGGGGATTGCTTGCAAATTGTTACATAAATTAGGTTTGAAAAAATTTCATTTTAACCCTTACTAAATACACGTGGGAAGCACATGGGCAACTTAACGGTATTTCTCTAACGGTATTCGACAAAACTGAGACTATGAAAATTTTAAACTTTTAGGACCCAATTGTTACGAAAATTCTTAAGGGACAAATGGTGAGAAATGACCCAAAGTCAAGAGACTAATGGTGCAATTAACCCTTTGATTTTTTTATTTTCATGGACGTCAGATTTATGTTTAGACTTTAGAGAGAGAAATGATAAAGAAACGAGTAAGTAAATGTGAAAGACACGAGTAGGAAAAAAATTGGCATTTAAGTTTATGACTGTTGGTATCAGTTCAGGGTGGTTGGGTGGTTGCCTGGAGGTGGGAAGGTGGGAGCGCACAGGGTGCTGGGGAGAGCACGCTGGTTACGACATGAGTCCCTGGGCTTGGCGTGATCGCTTAGAAAGAGTGCCAGCCTTCGGATAGATTTTGGCAGAAGCTACGGCGGTCGTTAGGAGCAAGTGTGCGGGGTTCGGTGCCGTCTCGCCAGGGCATATGGCGCGATTGCATAGCGGCAACTTATCCGTTTTCAAGTTTCCTTATTTGATGTATTTAGGGCTAGGTATTGTATTCTATATATAAGTTATAACCCTAAAACATGTTTAAGGTTGGAATAAGATATATAGCAATCCTTTCACCCCAAATTCCCTCTTCTCTTCCAAATCACTCTTTGCTATCAATTGCTATTTTCTCTATTTGCTTGCTTCCGTTATCTGTCGATCAAAGAGAAACATTAACAGAAGCAACACCCACACCCATAATACCCATTATAAGCTTAATAAAGTACCACAAGACCTTGGCCAAACCATAGAGGGGGTTTTTCTGCATTTTACTCAAAATGTTTCAAGGGATTAGAGCATAATGACCTCCATTCCTATGATAGATTGTAATGAAACATAGGCTCAAGGAGAAATATATATCTTTTTACTTTTTTTTTTTTTGATAAGTAAAATCTTTCATAACCTATTATATCTTTTTACTATATGAAGGACCTAGCATAAGGAGAAATATATATCTTTTTACTATATGAAGGACCTATTAGATTAAATGGTATAACCTTAGGGTACCCTCTGGTATCCAGGACTCGATCACTAACTTTGAGGACCTCATGCTAATGTGAAGCCTACAAGAATTTATTGTCAGTGGGTTGGGAGGTAACTTGGCAGGGGAAGTTACCTTTTACAATCCCAATTCTTCACAAGATGCCTAAAAAAAAGAATTAGACAGAAAAGCTCCTTCGGTCATCCAACTAGAGGACTTTTCAGGTGGGAAAGTCATCTGGTTCAAGATGTTCATGTTTTGTTAGTTTGGACTGAAATGTTGACATAAGTAATACCCAGGAAACTGTGCAAGGGTTAATGGACTATGTGCCTAATAAAGTACATAATGGGATTATCTGCACCTGGTCAAACCACATGATGGGTTGTAAGGAAACATAGGTTAAAGGAGAAGTATATCACTCTATTATAAGTGGGACCTATTTAAATCAATGGCATAACCTCAGGTAACCCTCTAACGTCCAAGACTACGGCACAAATTTTGAGGACCTTACGCTAAAGACGGAGTCTACGAGGATTCATGCAGGACCGTGCCCATACTGATCGATGGGTTGCGAGTTAACTTGAAGCGGGAAGTTACCTTTTAAAAATCTCAATTCCTCTCATGATGCATGTTAAGTAACCAACTCATCTAAAAGCTTAAGCTATTAGATAGGGGCTCAACAATGTATATCAAGCTTAACACTCCCCCTCACGTGTGGACAAACATGCCTCACAAGGGGCATCACAAAGCAAACAGAGTAACAACATGCACTCACAATATTTCGGGTAACGAATGCAAGCGGGATGACTCGAACCCACGACCTTGCCAAACCAGAGCTCCGATACCGTGTTAAGTAACCAACTCATCTAAAAGCTTAAGCTATTAGATAGGGGCTCAATGATGTATATCAAGCTTAACAATGCCGAAGAAAGGAATTTGACAGCAAAGTTCCTTAGGTGGTCCGACTAGTGGACCTCTCAAGTGGGGTAGTCATCTTATTATAGAGCTACAGAAGGTTCTCAGTTTGCCTCGAGGGATACATGCAACCTCAACCGGCCTATGCCCATTACCTCTTAAAGAGAGCACCAGCCAGTAGAACATCACATTCAGAACAGGGATTTGCCCCATGTCAGTCTGATCAATGTAGCTGCTAAAGCCGCCTGTAGCTTATTTGAAGTTGAAGACAGATGGTAGAGGCCTAGGGAATCCAGGCCCGAGGTGCTACCACAGCTAATCGCTCAAATTCCAGGTCACATTGCCTCATAGTCCCCACACGTACCTTAATAATAGAGAAGAGAACCACGATAGGGGTTAGTGAAGCATTCAAACCCCCTTTGGATGATGAATGGGAGGTTGTTTAGAAGATCAGAATCCAGAAGTCAACATCATGAGTGGCAATAAACCCACCCCAGAAAACAATGAAACATAGCATCCAACCAACTGCTATGTTTATCACTTACGTAGGTGTTGATAAAGTCAGCAGGCAAGTATTAAACAAGGGTAATTCTATGAATGTGGTGTCTAGTTCAATGTTGCTCAGTTGAAGGTTAACCACCTACGCCCCCTTATCAAGTCACCTGACCTGATAAGACTCCTCTCCCAATGTCAGAGTGTTGCTTTAGACCTCCACATAGGAGAATATCGACAGGACTACTTGACATCGAAACCTTGTGATGCTTTACCTATGAAAGTGACTCATGTCTAATTAGGTTGTCATTGGATATATTATGTAAAATCTCTCACTTTTGGGACGAAAAACATGTTCATAGTAGTTAAAAAAAAACAAAGTTAAGCAAGCTAGACCTATTGAACCTGCCATAGAAGCAAAACAGAAACCTACTGGGTGACGCCTGCGGCCTGTCAGCCGGAGTACAACCTTTAGACACATAGAGACTTTGTTCAACAGAGTAAGGAGTTGCACATCGTTATGGTGCTAGTACCTATGGGGGAATTCCAAATAGCTTCTGTGCCTGAAGTTGGCGAACCATCTGAGATTGCTCGATTTGTTTGGGAAGCTTCCGGGTCATATTTAAGGGGATGCCCAATGAACTACCTTCTTTAAGGAACATCCAACTCGCTATAAATCTAATCTCAAGGTTTCATTAAAGGTTGAACTCAAGAGCCCATGAAGATAAGTAAGCAAAGGTCTGCTGAGGAAGGGTCACATTCAACCTTGCTATAGTCACATTAGTCAGCCTGCTTTGCCAGCCTTATTGACTCCAAGGAGAGATAGTACATGGAGATGTGAGTGTGAAGTAGAGCCACTAACAAAATTACAACCAAGTATAAGTCCCAATTCCTAGGCTTGGTCACTTGTTAGACCAATTAGCTGGTTCTTGCATCTACTTCCTGATTAAGTTACGTAGTAGATATCATCAAATTAGGATTCCAGCAAGAGATGAGTAAAAAAATGTGTTTAAAACCCAAACAAGTGGTTAATGATGCCATTCAGGCTACCAAACGCCCCTAAAACCTTTCATGAGAGTTATTACTGAAATCTTGCGTCCCTTCATAAATTGATTCCAAATTGTCTAATTTATCTTTTGTTTCCTAGGCTTACAGTCAATTAAAGAATATGCATTCAGGTCACGCTCAGAAAGTCATTGTCACACTTATAACTAAGTCATATTTTGTAGAATGTAGCAGTTTGTAGAACTAAGGGGCAAGGCTTATGGGGTTATTTATGTTTGAAAGGAAAGGTGCTAGCTGTGTGTTACAGTAATCGAGAACACAGATTAGGTCTGATAGTGGCTAACAAGTCTAGGTCCAAAAACAGAAGAGGAAGAGAAAGGGTTAGTTCCATTTATAATTTTGAAATTGCTTTCCTTTCCTTTCTCCACAGATCACACTTTTTTTTATTAGTAATATGCATTATAAACAAAAAGCAGCAAAACAGGTGCAGCGTCCTTTCTCCACGGATCTCACTATCTCTACAGCTATTCTTCACAAAAGCTATGTAGGATGATTAATTGGTTTTACTGATGTTGTATATGCCAACGTCTTCCAAGAAGAAGAGTTATTCCCCTTCATTATGTCATACAGGATAGAAAAGAAAAGTGAGACTGCTATTCCTAGTACCCATGCTCTCTCTCTCTCTCTCTCTCTCTCTCTCTCTCTCTCTCTCGTTAAGACAACAGACACTTCTCAAAAATGGATGGAAACAACTAGATTTTCTCAGTGTATCTTCACCCCCTGCTCATCTATTAGGTTCTTATAATTGCTCAGCAGTATACTGTTCTCCAAAACCAAAGAAAGAGACAAGATCTTCGGATTCAATTCTCATCCTTCGATCTAATATTAGTTCATCTCAAATAGACCTAGTTAGGGTCAGTAGAGGGATAACAAAAACCCAAATAAAAACTTCACACTTTCCCAAAACAACAAGAACTTCTAACCAAATTTGCATTGGTTTGGCTTTTAACAGATCTATCTAAAACAATGGACAGATAACAGCTAGCAAAACAGATAACCACATTCACGATGTTGGTATTAAACGTTTTCTCTAAAAGAAAAATAAGATACTACATTCGAATACCAGATATGAGAAGTTCGTCCTTGATATGTAGCTGCTAAGATTAAATGCAATTAGGCAGTGCACTTTCCTCATTTTCATTAACATTTGCATCATTTAGTAAGGAACAACTATTTCATGAAGCAGAGAAAACCATAAAGGTAAAGTTAAAGAAAGAGAGAAAGACATCTTACAAGAATACATGAGTTATATATGGTGAAAGTATTGGCATGATGAAGCTTCTCAAGAAGTGCCCCAAAATAGGAATATTTATCTTTGTGTTCTCCTCCAAAATGGAGATCAAGAGTGGCTTCAACAAGAAATGATAGATTCTTTAGATCCACAGGTGCTTCCATCCCCGAGATATGAAGTGACATCAAATTTGGGCCAGATATTTCCAGCCCTGGCAACTCATAGTCTCCAACATCAACTGTCAGATTTTTAAGATTTACACACGAGCAATTCAGTTTACGCAGACCATAGCATTTAAATATGGACAATGTCTCCAATGAAGGGCATCCAGATAAAATTCCCTCGATCATTCTATCATCCAACATAATAGTCGTTAGAGATAAAGTTTTGAGTGATTTCATGTGAATCTGAACCTTTTGCTTGAAACCAATATTGACCAACTTCAGCTCCTTCAGTGAATCATAGGTCAGAACATCATCAGGCAAGTCATAATCAAATCTAGAACTAGATGCCTCATACGCTAAGATGCCCAGATCGAGAACCTTAACTTTCTTCCTCACAGCAAAGTGAATCCAGCTATTGATGCTATTGGAGACTTCTCGTCCTAACGGCCTTTGACGCCAATGAGGCCCAATATCCTCGGGCGAGAAATACAAATAGGATCCAAATTTGAGAGAAAATTTGAAAATTGTAGGGCATTCATGACGAAGCAACGCGTGATTCATGAACATTTTTAACCATGCATAATGGTGAGCACTTAAAATATTATTATATGAGCGCGCATCAAAGTCAAGAGTCTGCATAGAAGTCCAAAGGTTCCCAAATCTTCGAAGGAGAATAGTCTTGACAGCCTCTTTCATCGGCAAGAAAGAAAGAATGTGTAGGAGGATAGAGTCTGGTAAACTGCTAATCCTGTCCTTAAGCTCATTTTCAGTAGTATCACCACCTCCCTCCATAGTGCCCTGTAAAAAAGAAAGGGATCATTATAATGTGGATATTGAGCTATATATAACTTATATACTCACAACGGGTATCTGAATGTTCTTTTCAATTGGAAAAACCCAGTTTGGAAAGTCAAAAAGTTATTAGGTAAACATTATTGCCCTTGAGAGCAACTATAGGTACGGAACAAGATTCATAAATTATCAAAGGGTAGTGGAACAAGCGGAATAATAGTAAAAATGGAAAGATTCGGAACAGGGAAAAAATATGGAGTGCAAGCACCTGTCGACAATGGAGTGAAATTTCCCCAAAAACACCCAATTTGGGGTTTAAAAATATCAGGAAAATGACTGAAATGTCCTCTCTCTCAAAAGATAAACAAAGGGAAAGTGAATCACAGCAAGATATCCTTAAAAATGCAACCAAAAAAATCAGGACTTGAACTCCCTCTATCTCTCACTCAAACAAACAAAGGAGAATGTGAGTCAGATTTTAGAAAATCAAACATAACAAAAGAACATGGATCATTAACTACAACAATCAGGAGCCATTTCAAATCCTAACCAACAAATTTCAGATAGGATTATAGCAATAGAAACTAGATTCTTTATGCACATCAATTCGCACAAATTTCAGGTAGGATTATGAGGGAAAACTGGATTCTTTATGCATGTCCAATTGCAAGCACAATCTCTCTCTCTCTCTCTCTCTCACACACACACACAAATAGATGAAAAAATGAATCAAAACTCAGAAAAGCAAAGAAATTAAAATAATTCATGGGCCTTTAGATAGAAATGCAAGAACCCAGCTCAGGATTCTTTGCAAAGGTTTTAAAACAGGTTTTATGCACATCAATCTGCACAATTCACCTCAAACACTGACAAGAACAATCACAAACACACAGAGAACAGATAAAAACTGAACCAAACCTAAGAAATCAAAGAAATTAAACAAAATAAATCATGGGTAAGAACCCAACTCAGGATTCTTTGCGAAAGTTTTAAAACTGAAACAAGATTCTTTTCGCAGGTTTTATGCACATCAATCTGCACAATTCACCTCAATCACACAGAGAACAGATGAAAAACTGAACCAAACCTATGAAAATCAAATAAATTTAAATTTGCAAGAACCCAACACAGGACCTAGGATTCTTTATAAATTCAACTGATAGCACTTAATATACAAGTAAAATTTTCAAGAACTGTACTCTTGTGGGTGTCGAAGTGATCTTAAAGAAGTCTTTCATGCCTGCCACAGTGCCACCGTTACACTCCAGAGAGCGAGAGAGAGTGAGAAATGGGGGAAGGTGGGAAAGACGCTACGTAGCTAGGTTCGTCTTTTCGTGTTGTGCGGGACTTTATTGGAATTTCTGCACGTGCCAATATCCAGACAACCCCCGTGTGGCCGTGTGACAATGGGGGCCCCACCGAACGCCCTTCTCGCGTATAAGAGCATCCCATTGTGTGTTTTTAAAACTTAGTAGCATTTCTTCTTACGACGAAGAAGAAGGAATATACGCGGAAGAAGGAATATACGAAGGCCAACTAATCAACTAATGGTACCGTTTGATAGCCAAGATTAAGGTCAGATATGATTAATAAGCCGAGTTAGAGAGAAAGAAAGACAGACAATTTTTTCTTCCAAAATAAGAAGAAAGAAAATAGAATCTTTCTAGCAGCATGTGTATTTAGAGGAGGGGACAAAATGACAAAAAAATTAATGGGATCGAGCTAAAGATGTGTAAGAAGATTATTTAATTGGAAGATATATTCATAAATGAGTAAAAAGAAAAAAGTATAAATGTGGCAGTGGGACCCAGTTAAAAATATATATATGAAGAATTAATAATGGGGTGTTCTAACTATATATCCACAATGTACAAATATTTAAGATTGTAGCTATTATCTCCTTCTCTCATAAAGAGTTCCTATTTGAAAATCATTTTTTGGGTTAATGACACTATTGGTCCATTGACTATGGGTCGTTCTCAGTAATGGTCCCTTGAGAATTTTTTGTCAACTTTGGGTCCTATTATTATTAAATTTTAACAAAGGCATTCCTTTTGATGTACGTCGTTTGTTCTTTACCGTTAATTCGGTCATGTGCCTCATATGTGCAGTTTCTCGAGGGCTAATGCGGTATTTCTCACCACCCTTGCTTGGAGCGAAGTTTCCCACCATTTCTTGGTTTCTCCAATAAAGCTCTAAGTCTAACACTAGCAGGGGAAAGAGAGAGGAAAGTGAAAGAAAGAGAGTTACATGGTAGATCGATGTCATTGTAGGAGATCGATTATGAAGAAGACATCGTGGACTGGGGCAAATCCAGGAAGAAGGTTTCTCACATGTGCAAAGAACAAGGTGAGTACATATGTCTAGATTTCATTATGTTTCATATCCTAACAAACCCGATTATTCATTATCTTTCCTCTTTTCTCTTTGAGTCATATTTCTACCCCTTCTATTATTATGATTATTTTTTATTTTGTAATTGTCACGGTTGTAAGGTGTGAATTATGGGTATTTCAGGTGGTTTGACCCACCTATATGTGTGAGATCAAAAGATATTATCTCTGGTATGCTTCGAAGATTAAGGACAGCTGAAAGGAGAAATTGGAGGGAGATATTGTTGTGGATAACTCTCAGTATTTCTTGGATTGTATTTGTTACTGTCGTGTCCTACTGGCTTGGGTTGGAGATGATGTAGATGGTGGTTCTAAAAATTGAAGGGAATGTTAACTAGTTATGCATTAGGTTGATTAAGTGTAATGATTGTATGTAACAATAGTAATAGCCCTTATATTTGTTGGAAAAATTGTGTTTAAGAATGAAATTGTGTAATTTTGTGGCACGAATTTCTTCACGTGTCATTTGTGTAATGACAAAGGTAATTGTGGAATCGTGTTCTACTTTGTGAGAACATCAAAATCATGTATTTATTTATCCAATTTGGTGTTTGGATGAATAAGTTATAATTGATTAAAGTGTGGTTGTTGGAAGTGGGTTTACCCCACATTGAAAGATTAACAAAAACTTGAGTGGTTTATATACAAGTACCTTATGTGGTAAGGGTAAGCTTGTATAGAATAGAGGCTCTCTCGCGCGCAGGGGTGCAAATCATGGTCCGGCTTTAGCCTTACCGTACTCATGTGCGGCGCGTCCGCGGTGCGAATGCCGGACCAAATTTGTCTGTTCAGACCAACCCACGTTTTGTTAATTATTCTTTTGTTTTTGTAACTCCAACATTTATAACAGACTTTATGGAATGTTATTACCAACTTTAATGAGATATATTTTTTTCCTATTGATGGTGGATTTATCTGATCATCAATGTGGTCATTTAATTAGTCTCTTGTTTATTCCTATAAAAGGAAATTATTTCCACAATTACAGTAGACGATTGAACACAGTTTTATCACGATCTTCATTTCTCTTCTGCATTCTGCATATCGTTGAGCGTATTCTTTGCCCTCCTGCTTTCACATTGGTAATAGAGTCAGACACAAAATCAGTTCGCCGGAATCCTTAGTGCTGAAGGTTTCTCCGGTGTCTCCGTTGTATCCTAGGAGACAGACGTCCATTAGAGCTTCCAAGCACAGATGGGAAGGGACGAATCTGTTTTAAGGAAACTGTGTGCGACACAGGCCTCGGACCTAAAGTCTTCCTGCACACCTGAAGTCTACCTGCAGACCTGAAGTCCACCAGCAGACCTAAAGTCTACCTGCAGACTTGAAGTCTACCAGCAGACCTAAAGTCCACCAACAGACTTGAAGACCTCCAACAGACTTGAAGTCTACCTGCAATCTTAGAATACAAAACAGTAACCATTTTCAACTGTTTCAATTCTGTATTTGATTTAATTATTGTTTTTCCCTATATTGTATTTTTTCTAACAATCTTAAAACAGAATCGTACTGTTATCTTCGATAACAGTAGACCCTTCTAAAGGGGAAAACAAACCTTTACAAAAAATACAGAATTGTGTATTCTAACCTTGTTCATATTTCAATATGACAACTGAATTGAATACCCAAGCTACTGGAAAGGAGTCTAATGTGACCTTGAACCCAACGACCTCTAACATTAATGTGACACATATTGTGACCAATCCAACTATATCGGTGCATCATAGCGAGAAATCGGAGAAGTTTAGTGGCTTGAATTTCAAGAGTTGGCAGCAAAAGATGATGTTCTACTTGACCACCTGAACCTAGCGAGGTGTCTGAAAGAAGACCCTCCAACGGTGGGTGAGAATCAGAATGATGTACAAGCTGCTACTACTGTGGAAGCATGGAAGCATTCTGATTTCCTTTGCAGAAACTACGTACTGAATGGGTTAACAGACTCATTGTACGAAGTTTACCGTTATAAGACAACGGCAAAGGAGTTGTGAACATCGTTGGACCACAAGTATACATTCGAGGATGCTGGAGCCAAGAAGTTTATTGTTGGCCCTTCCTGGATTATAAGTAGGGGTGTAAGTGTTTCGGTTTGGTTTGGTTTATACCAAAATCACAAACCAAACCGCCTCCTAGTGGTTCTAAAAATCTCAAACCGAACTGAACCGAGCAAGACTTGGAACCGAACCGAACCGAACCACTCGGTTTGGTTTGGTTTTGTTCGGTTTTGTGGTTTATATAAATTATTTTTAATGAAATTAACCAACATTAAAAATAACAATAAAAATAAGATTTTAATTTGGAATTAACATCAAAATTAGGAAATAACCTACTAACAACAAATTATCATAAATAAAACAATACAAATTCTAAAATAAACACAAACAATGGAAGAAATAATAGTTCTCCAACAATCAAGATTTTGTTTGGTTTAATATCCGTCAATATATATGTATATTATGAATAAATCAAAGATTCAAAATAGTTAATAAATGTAATATAATATATATTATATAATAAATAAATAAAAATATATTGGGTGGTTTGGTTTGGTTCGATACCAAAAACCGTGAACCGAACCGAACTGCGTGGTTTTCCAATTTTTGAAACCAAAACCGAACCGTCTTCGAACCAAACCGACTGATTTGGTTTGGTTCGGTTCGGTTCCGTGGTTCCGTGGTTTCGATTTACACCCCTAATTATAAGATGGTGGACTCCAAGATTGTCTACAGTCAAGTGCAAGAATTGCAAGTGATCTTTCACGAAATTCATGCTGAAGGGATGGTTGTGAGTGAAACCTTTCAAGTGGCTGCAATTATTGAGAAATTGCCTCCAGCTTGGAAAGATTTCAAGAGCTATCTGAAACACAAGCGAAAGGAGATGAATGTGGTACACAAGCGAAAGGAGATGAATGTGGAACAACTGGTTGTCAGACTTCGTATTGAAGAGGACAACAAGGGTTCTGATAAGAAGACATTCGTTCCTATGGCTGCTAAAGCCAATATGGTAGAGCATGGCTAAAGCTCAAAAGGCAAAGGCAAGGCTGCTGCTAAAAGGGTCAGTTTGGGACCTAAGGGAGGAATCTCTAAGAAGAGATTTTCTGGAAAGTGCTACAACTATGGTGGCACGGATCACAAGGCTACAGCTTGCAAAAAGCCAAATAGAGATCGTGAAGCAAACATGGTGGATGACATCTCTCAAGATGTATCGGACCTGAGCCTTGCTGCGGTTGTCACTGAAGTGAACTTGGTGGGTTCAAACCCCAATCAATGGTGGATCGACACTGGTGCTAGCAGGCATGTGTGCTCCAACAGAGAAATGTTCAGTACCTTTGAAGCTGCTGAGAATGGCGAGAAGTTTTTCATGGGAAACTCTGCCCCTTCTGAAGTCAAAGGTCAAGGCAAAGTGTGCTGAAGATGACGTCTGGGAAGGAACTGACTCTCAATAATGTACTCTATGTACCAGATATCCGGAAGAACTTAGTCTCTGGAACTCTGCTGGTGAAGCATGGCTTCCGTATTGTATTTGAGTCAGATGTTGTAACTCTATCTAAGAGTGGAATGTTTGTTGGAAAAGGTTATGTAACTGATGGGCTGTTTAAGCTCAGTGTAAAGGTTGTTAAACCAACAAGCAATAATAATAAGAATAAGTCTTCTGTTTATTTGCTTTAGTCTTCCTATGTGTGGCATGGTAGACTAGGACATGTTAATTATGGAACCTTGCGTAGGTTAATTAACATGAATTACATACCCAAATTCCAAATCGATTCCAAACACAAGTGTGAAACTTGTGTAGAGGCAAAGTTAACAAGGACATCATTTCACACTATTGAAAGAAATAGTGAACCACTTGGATTAATTCACACTGAGGTGTGTGATTTTAAATCAACACAGTCACGTGGTGGAAATAAGTACTTCATTACTTTTGTTGATGATAGCACTAGGTTTTGCTATGTGTATCTTCTCAAAAGTAAAGATGAAGTCATAAAGAAGTTTATTCTCTATAAAACTGAGGTTGAGAACCAACTCAACATGAAGGTTAAGATGCTAAGAAGTGATCGTGGAGGTGAATTTGAGTCACCATTTGTTGCATATTGTGTTGAGCATGGTATCATCCACGAGACAACAGCACCTTATGCACCTCAACAGAATGGCATTGCTGAACGCAAAAATCGAACTCTTAAAGAGATGATGAATGCCATGTTGTTAATTTCTAGATTACCATAGAACATGTGGGGAGAAGCTGTGCTGTCAGCTAATTACCTTTTAAATAAGGTACCCCGCAAGAAGCTAGACAAAAGCCCTTACGAGATGTGGCATGGAAGAATTCCATCCTACAAATTCTTGCGAGTGTGGGGGTGTCTTGCAAAGGTTGTTGTTCCTTTACCTAAAAAGGTGAAAGTAGGTCAAAAAACTGTTGATTGCATATTCATTGGTTATGCAAATAACAGTAGTGCTTATCAGTTCCTTGTGCATGATTCTAAAACTATAGACATACACAAAAATACGATAATGGAATCAAGAAATGTCTCATTCTTTGAGAATGTATTTCCATGCAGACTGAGTAGTATGTCTAGCTCATCTGTACAAATACATGATTCAATAGAAGAAGAACATAAGGAGAATGAGGTAGAAGAGGTAGAACTTAGACGCAACAAAAGAGCAAGGGTAGAAAAATCCTTTGGTCCGGATTTTCTAACCTACATGCTGGAAAGTGAACCTCAAAGCTATAAAGAAGATGTGAGTTCTTCTAAAGGACCTCTCTGGAAAGAGGCTATCAAGAGTGAAATTGATTCCATCCTTCAAATCACACTTAGGAATTAGTGGATCTTCCTCCGGGAAGTAAACCACTAGGTTACAAGTGGATTTTCAAAAGGAAGATGAAGGCAGATGGATCAATTGATAAGTATAAGGCTAGACTTGTAATAAAAGGTTACAGGCAACGTGAAGGTCTTGATTACTTTGATACGTATCCTCTAGTTATGAGAATAACATCAATAAGGATAGTATTTGGAATTGCCGTATTGCGGAATCTTGAAGTACATCAAATAAATGTAAAGACTGCTTTTCTAAATGGTGATTTAGAAGAAGAGATTTACATGGAACAACCAAAAGGGTTTTCTGCTCCAGGGCAAGAAAACAAAGTGTATAAGTTGGTTAAGTATTTGTATGGCTTAAAACAAGCACCAAAACAATGGTATGAGAAATTTGATAATGTCATGTTGGGTTGTGGATTTATGATCAATGAGTGTGATAAATGTGTTTATGTAAAGGACAGTGAAAATGGCTATGTCATTTTATGTCTTTACGTAGACGACATGCTTATCATTTTATGTCTTTACGTAAAGGCTCTCTCTCTCGCACGCCTGCGCAGGGGGGGTGCAAATCATGGTCCAGTTTAGCCTTCTGGATACCGTACTCATGTGCGAGCGCGTCCCGCAGATTCGAATGTCGGACCAAATTTGCATGTTTAGACCAACCCACGTTTTGTTAATTATTCTTTTGTTTTTGTAACTCCAACATTTATAACAGACTTGATGGCTGTTATTACCAACTTTAATGAGAGATATTTTTTTCCTATTGATGGTGGATTTATTTCATCATCAATGTGGTTATTTAATTAGTCTCTTATCTACTCCTATAACATGAGATTATTTCCACAATTACAGTAGACGATTGAACACAGTTTTATCACGATCTTCATTTATCTTCTGCATTCTGCATATCGTTGAGCGTATTCTTTGCCCTCCTGCTTTCTCATTGGTAATAGAGTCAGACACAAAATCAGTTTGTCGGAATCCTTAGTGCTGAAGGTTTCTCCGGTGTCTCCGTTGTATCCTAGGAGACAGACGTCCATTAGAGCTTCCAAGCACAGACGGGAAGGGACGAATATGTTTTAAGGAAACTGTATGCAACACAGGCCTCAGACCTAAAGTCTTCATGCACACCTGAAGTCCACCAGCATACCTAAAGTCTACCTGCAGACCTGAAGTCTACCAGCAGACCTGAAGTCCACCAGCAGACTTGAAGTCTACCTGCAATCTTAGAATACAAAGCAGTAACCATTTTCAACTGTTTCAATTATGTATTTGATTTAATTATTGTTTTTCCCTATATTGTATTTTTTCTAACAATATTATTATAATTATTGGAATTGATTTAAGGGTCTGTGTAATCAATCTGTTGCAATAGCAACTTATTTTATGAAAGAAGTTTCTAACTTGTTTTGTTTTATGAAGAAGTTTCTAACTTGTTTTATCAATTTGTGTAATCAAATTGTTGACTATTGTTTTTCTACTTAGACAAAGCAATGAAATAAATGAGATGGTTATTGTAACTGGTTATTCCTAGCAGCACAAAGAAAGCATAGCTACTTGCACATAAGAAAACAGGGCACTGAAAATTTGTCCAACTTGTTTAATCAATATGTGTAATCAAAACCATATCAAAAGAGCACTGAAAATTTGCTTGTACCTAAGCTCTTGCAAACATAGCTGCTTGTACCTAAACCATTGTAAAAAATAGAGCTCTGACAATCTGTTGCAAAATCATATCAAAAGAGCACTGATAATTTGCTTGTACCTAAACCATTGCAAACAGAGTTGCTTGTACCTAAAACATTGCAAAAAATAGAGGTTTGACAATCTATTGCAAAACCATATCAAAAGGAACAAAAAAAGTCATTAAGCAAAAAGAAAAATATAGCAAAATGAACATAGACAAAAGGCATCCAAAACCATATCATTGTCATTGCAATCCACTTGGTTTATGTTCATAAAGTCACATGATTGTCATTGCACATCTGTCCCCAAATAGGCATCCAAAACACTATTGTTGGGTTGGGCATATACAAAAAGACAATTTCCCAACCATATACAAAAAGACAAATTCCCAACCATATACAAATATTGGCATTCTCAGCCTCAACCATATGGACCCAATATTGAGATTATATTTCTCTGCTCTCTGTGTAAACCACTCATTCAAGCTTGATTGTAAGATTACATTATTTCCTCCCCTCCTAAAACTGAGAGGCTTTGACACAGAGGATTGTGTTTGTTCTGGTGGTGGAGGTTGGGTGCTTGGTCTTGGAGGTAGAGAGTTGTTGGTGTTTTCATTTTGAGCAGGCTGTGGCACACTAACATTTTGAGCAGGTTTCTTGTTTTTCTGCCTCTTGCCTTCACCTTGTTTAAACACGAAAAACATCCAAAAACATCAAAGCATATAAAAGAAATGAGCAGGTTCAAAGCATATTAGTCTTCTTTACCTGTTGGTTTCCTTCAGTGTTCTTTCTCTTTGTTGGCTTTGGTTGGCAACCAATCCCTCCTTCCTTTGGGAATCTTCTAATACTATGCCCAACATTTCCATACCTAATGCATCTCAACACTACATGCCTTCTACCCAACTTAGTTAAACTAGAATGTGATTTTGGCCTCTCATCAGGCCCTTTTCTCCTCAGCTTTTTTGGTATGCCAGGTTGCTTATGTGGGATAGGAGCAGTGACAGCATATCCATCTTGATGTGCCCACATGTCAATACCATTAATGGGATTAATTGTATGCTTTTCAACAAATAACTCTTATGAACCCACGCCTCAGGCACCCCATTTCCTCCATTGGCCCCATTATAATAGATGGCAAAAATAGCATGCTTACATGGAATTCCAATTAAATTCCACAGCCCACAACTACAACTTCTAGTATTTAAACTCACAATGCATTGTTCACCCCAAGGACCACACACTTGATACATATGATCTCCATTCCATGTGGTATCATACTGATTAGTAATCTCCTTTGCTAATTCAAATTTCTCCTACACATCTTTACAAAGAGGACCACCCATTTTACTGATTTCCTTTCTCTTCTTTTGTAACCTTTTCATCACCAAGTTCCTGATAGTTTCCAGCATGCTAATAATTGGCTTGTCTCTAGTAGTTATGATGAAACTATTGAAACACTCACACAAGTTATTCATAGTGTAAAAATTTGCATGCTTCAGATTTACTTAAAACCATTAAGTTAAAACAGCTAGTTTATATTTGTTCAAATCCTTAAAACTGTTTTAACTTAGACTTTGTATCAAGTCTAAATCTATATGTTGAACCTTCAGCAGATAAGATACCCTCTTTTGTTTAAGTACAGAAGACACCCATTTTGACTTTGTTTAAGCAGCCTTTTTACTTGCTTCATTCTATCTGCCTATAGGATAAGTCATCAACAGCTGGCAGCTGCTGATAACAGTGTCAGCGCTTGCACATTCATTTGAAAATTTCTATGTGTTGAACATTGTTTTCTATTGAAATATTTGACCTTCATGCGCTTTTTATAAAACATTATTTGGTCGCCTTTTCAAACAAAAAAACTATTCACATGTCTTGTCAATAGAAGACTTTCATGCATGTCTTAAATGTTCTTCATATATTCAATCCTAGCTAAGCACTCTTTTTATTATTTCATGCTAGGAAATACACTTTGTCTCTAAACGCTCTGCAAGATTTCTGGGTATTCAATGAAAGATCTTCATCATCATTTCGTTAAGAAATTCAAGATTCAACCTTGCTCTCTCAAATGGCTACAAACCTGGATTTCTCTATTAAACGTTTGAAGCGAGGATTGAAGAAGACACCTTCGCATAATTACGTGCTCAGTATTCGTAAATCTCAAATCCTCAAAGCACACTAAAAGAGACAAACATGTTGAAGCCTTCATTCAAATCTAAAACTTCAATCTTTTCTAGCTCTTGTTTGAAAAATCAATGTTTAGATTGTTCCTTTATTCTTTCAAATCATTAAGGAACCTTTGATTGTTGTTTCTCAATCATACTCCTCAAACACTAGTTTTTGTTATACATTGATTGAAAGATATCAAATTTGTTCAAACCGAACATCTCGGTCATAATCTCGGCAGTTATACCATTTTATGGTGATCCCATATCTCTGTATAATTTTGTGGTAATCTCATATGATTTGTTTTATTTGTAAATATCCATTCCATATTTGTAGCAGCTAGGGCACATGTATAAATTCACATGCATTGTATACGGATGGATTAAGAGAGAAAATAAATATTTCTTTCATTTTTCATGGTATTAGAGCGGTGTTAGATCTAGGCTTCCGCACATTTTTTTTTCATGGCTAATCCATCAGACGACAATGGTAAAAAGGGCGAGGTCCCTGCCACTGCTTCGGGTGGAACAACCATAGACGTAACGTCACCCTTTTTATTTCGGCATCAGACAACCCCAACACGGTGTTCATGAGCGACCTTCTTCGCGATGGGAACTACGCAGATTGGGTAGACGAGATGTCCAATGCCCTATTTGCGAAAAACAAATATGGTTTCGTTGACGGAACCATTTCAATCCCGGCAGAAGGTGGATCGGAACTATTAGTTTGGAGACGTTGCAATGCCATGGTGAAGGGATGGCTCAATAGCGCAATGGAGAAAGAAATTCGGAACAGTGTCAAACATGCCAACACTGCACAAGAAATTTGGGAAGATTTAAGGGAGCGGTTTGGAAGTGAGAGCGCACCTAGGGCTTATGAACTCAAGCGTGCCATAGCTATGACACGACAAGAGAAGCTTTCGGTTTCCGCGTACTACACAAAATTGAAGGGATTATGGGATGAAATCCAGTCAATCACACTAATTCCCAAGTGCAAGTGTTCGGGCTGCACATGTGACACTCCGAAGAAACTAGTCGAGATGAGGGACAGGGAGAAGTTGTACGAGTTTTTGATGGGGCTGGATACGGGTTTTGGGACTATCAAAACCCAAATCTTGGGCATGAAGCCCGCTATAAATTTAGGTATGGCATACCACCTTGTCTCGGAAGATGAGAAGTAGAAAAGCATCACCACGGCTAGGAAAATTGAAGCCGAAGCAGCTGCTTTTCAGGTGTACAAAGGGCAGCATTCTGGGAAAGATGACAACAAGACAACCGGGAAAGAAAAACCCAAGTGTACACATTGTGGGAAATTTTACCACACCGTAGAGAACTGTGTCGAGATTCTTGGTTACCCCGAAGGAAGAAAGAAAGGAGGAACCAGCGACTCTAAGGCTAAAGGGGCGGGGAAGGCAAACTTGGCAACAGGGGGAGGCTGTCCCATACCCGGATTCACGGATGAACAATACAAGCAACTGGCACAATTCTTCTCCAACAAGTCCAAAGGCGAACAAGATGGTTCCCTCAATGCGAATATGGCGGGTAAGGTGAACGATATTAATTCATGGGTAATAGACTCGGGGGCAAGCGAACACATCACTTGTGATGGTAAAATTCTTGAAAAATAGGTTAAGCCAAATACACCGATGCCAGTCACGATTCCAAATGGAGACAAGGTTCCTGTGGAAGGCATTGGAGACGTAGAACTCCCGAATGGGATTAAAATTCAAAATGTTCTAAAAATGCATGTTTTTCAATACAACTTATTATCTGTCAGTCGACTGACTAAAGACCTAAATTGCGCCTTGACATTTTTTCCTGATTTCTGTGTGATACAGGACTTAGCTTCGAGGACTCTGATTGGGATGGGTAGGCGCAGCAATGGTCTTTATCATTTGGAGCCGGCAATGAAGCAACGAAGAGCTATGGTAGCAACTGTTGATCAACGGGTATGGCACAAGCGATTAGGTCACAGTTACGTTTTAAATTCTCAGTATTTTCATAACTTCTGTAGTAGTGGTTTTGAAAAGGAAAATGAGCATTGTGATTCTTGTTTAAAGGCAAAAATGACGAGACTACCTTTTCCCCTTAGTAATATTCAAACACAATCTTGTTTTGAGTTAATTCATTGTGATATTTGGGGAGGTTATAAAACTCCGTCTCTTTCTGGTGCACATTATTTCTTGACCATTGTCGATGATTTTAGTCGAGGTGTTTGGGTTTATTTGATGAAACATAAACATGAAGTGCTTGATTATCTCATTATGTTTTGTAAAATGGTGAATACGCAATTTGATAAGAAGGTCAAAAGGATTAGAAGTGATAATGGAGGGGAGTTTCAATCTAATGAAATAATGGTCTATTATTCTTCTAATGGAATCGTCCTTGAAACATCTTGCACGGACACACCACAACAAAATGGGGTAGTTGAGCGAAAACACCGACACATCCTTGAAATGGCGAGGGCACTTCGGTTTGAGGCGGGTTTGCCAAAGGGATTTTGGGGAGAGTGTGTTTTAACATCTGCCTACATTATTAATCGTTTGCCCACAAAAGTCCTTAATAATAAAACCCCATATGCAATTTTGTTTCAAAAGAAACCCACTTTTGATCATCTTAGAGTCTTCGGTTGCCTTGTTTATGCAAAAGATAACAAAAAAGGGGGAGACAAGTTTGACCAATGGGGTCGTCCTTGCATATTCTTAGGATACCCGTTCTCTCAAAAGGGGTATAAGGTGTTCGATCTTGAAATGAAGAAATCTTATGTTTCTCGTGATGTTAGATTTATTAAAAATAACTTTCCCTTCAAGGAGTCAAATAAGAATGTTAAAGTTGATAACGTGGGTCGTGACACATGTGGTATAAATGATGAGGACTTTATGGACATCAACATACCCATTGAAGGACCGAGCCAACAACAAGAAAATGGCACAAGTGTATCAGGTCACCAAAATTTAGATGGCTTGAGGTTGATTGAACAGAATGTTTCACCAAATGAAGGACCTGGAACAAACAATTCTGCACAAGCTCAAGTCGAAGCCCAACGCCGAAGCACCCGTGCCAAGCATCAGCCAAAACATCTTGAAGAGTATGTTGTACAGCTGCCACGCTCCATTGACCATGCGCCGCCTACTCCCAACTCGGAATCCTCGACGGTACATCCTCTATCTAACTTTGTTTCATACCAAAGATTTTCTCCTAATCATAAAGCCTTCCTTGCGGCCATCACATCAAATGATGAGCCTAAGTATTATTATCAGGCAGTCAAGCACAAGCATTGGCGTGATGCAATGAAATTAGAGATAAATGCTTTGGAGGCAAACAAAACATGGACACTCGAGACGTTACCGCAAGGGAAGAAGGCGGTTGATTCAAAATGGGTCTACAAGATAAAGTATAAACCAAATGGTGACATCGAAAGATACAAGGCTCGATTGGTTGCGAAAGGTTTCACACAAATTGAAGGTATAGATTTTCAAGAGACGTTTGCACCGGTTGCCAAGTTAGTCACCATTCGAAGTCTACTTATGGTGGCAGCAAAGAAAAATTGGCAAATTCACCAACTGGACGTGAACAACGCATTTCTCCATGGTGACTTGACCGAAGACGTGTATATGAAAATTTCGCAAGGTTTCGCGAAGGAAGGAGAGACAAGAGTTTGTAAGCTCCAAAAGTCACTATATGGACTTCGTCAAGCTTCGAGAAACTGGTACCATAAGTTCACCAAGGCCTTACTGGCCGTTGATTTCCGTCAGTCTCGGGCGGACCATTCCCTGTTCATCTTCAAGAAAGGTACAACGTATGTTGCGGCTCTCATTTATGTTGATGATGTGATTCTCGTAGGCAACGATGGCACTAAAATTGAACGGGTCAAACAGCACCTACATGATTTATTTAGCATCAAAGACTTGGGACCTTTAAAATATTTTTTGGGAATTGAGGTGGCACGTTCACCGGAAGGGATAGTCCTCAGCCAATGTAAGTATACGCTAGATATACTTGAAGAGAGCGGGCTACAAGGGGGCGGCCTAGCGATTTTCCCATGGAACAAAACTTAAAATTTGATCCCAAGGATGAAAGCCCACACGTTGATATTTCACAATATCGCAGGTTGATTGGTCGACTATTATACCTAACGGTCACACGGCCGGACATTCAATTTGTTGTAAACAAGTTGAGTCAATTTCTCTCGGCTCCACGCCAGACTCATTGGGTAGCAGCCATGCGGATTCTAAGGTTTTTGAAAGGCACGGCTGGACAGGGCCTTTTTCTACCTGCCCATGGTGACTTACGACTCAATGCGTATTGTGACGCTGATTGGGGAGTTTGTCTTTTAACTCGGCGGTCTTGCACGAGATACTTCATTTCTCTAGGAGGTGCGCCGATTTCTTGGAGGACTAAAAAATAGTCCGTCGTTTCTCGCTCTTCAGCTGAGGCGGAGTATCGAGCCATGGCAAGTACGGTCAATGAAATAATTTGGCTACGGTGGTTATTACTTGATATCGAAGCTCCACAATCAGAGGCCACTCCTTTGCATTGCGATAATCAAGCGGTGTGTCATATTGCAAACAACCCCGTGTTCCATGAACGTACCAAGCACGTTGAGATGGATTGTTATTTTGTCTGTGAGAGAGTAGAGTCCGGCAACATTCTGCCATGCAAAATATCCACTCATGATCAAATTGCCGACCTCTTTACAAAGGCGCCTGGTGCGGCTCGTTTTAAGTTTTTAACTGGCAAGTTGGGCATTCGTGATCTCCATGCGCCAAATTGAGGGGGAGTGAAAGATATCAAATTTGTTCAAACCGAATATCTCGGTCATAATCTCGGCAGTTATACCATTTTATGGTGATCCCATATCTCTGTATCATTTTGTGGTGATCTCATATGATTTGTTTTATTTGTAAATATCCATTCCATATTTGTAGCAGCTAGGGCACATGTATAAATTCACATGCATTGTATACGGATGGATTAAGAGAGAAAATAAATATTTCTTTCATTTTTCACTGATCCGTTAGAGATCACTTAGAATTTACTTAATCTTAGTGCACTTCAAAATCCAAGTTTGATCAACTTGATAGTGGACGTAGCAGTTTATTCTGTGAACCACTCCAAATACTGCATTAGGCGTACCTGCTGTTTTCACTGTTTATACACTTAAGCAGCTGCTATCTATTTAAGTGTTTAACGGTTACTTTCTTGAATTCTTTGCTTAGTTGATCTTATATACATTGTCTTTCAATTCAGTCCCTATATTTTAGTGATCAAAAGAAAACCAAACCAAACTATTTTACGCTCAGCAGCTGCTACATGCTGATGTTACATCAGCTACTGAAAACTTATCTTTCCGTTGCCACTTTTTTGAAGGTTTTTAAAATAACCCTTAAAGTTTTTAAAAGGCTATTCACCCCCTCCTCTAGCCTTATTTCGTTACCTAATGGACTCACACATAGAAATATCACTCTTAACAGTTGTTGCCCAGTAGGCTTTACACCAATGTTTATGAGACTTACCCACTGCCCATTGATATGCCTTCTTATTTTCAACTTTTAATTTTTCCAATTCACTTTGATATTTGGCAAAACCTGTGGCTCTAGCAATTTTAAAAAGCATGTCATTGAGCTTCTTACCCTTGTGCTCTTTTCTGTAATTGAAAAATATATGTTGCAGACAGAATATATGCTCCACATTTGGTAACAACTCTTCAATTGTTGGAATCAAACCCTGTAGCAGTATGGAAATATATATATATATATATATATATATATATATATATATATATATATATATATATATATATATATATATATATACATCTATATTTAAAGTTGGTGAGGAGGACTATGGTTATGCCACCTCACCCAACTTTTGATATTGTTGAATCCTCAAGCCTCCACATCACTTGACTTGAAACTTTTCATTTTCTAGCCATTAGCTAAAAATAATAGTTAATATGATATTGTGATATTAATCATTTACTATTAATCTCTTTTATTGTTAATAATAGTTGAAATCTTATATAGAAATACTTTTACTACCAACATCATTTCTTAACCAATGTGGGATAATATTATTAGATTGGCATTGGGTAAATATTTTACTCTAATAACTCACTTCTAATACCATACTTTAAGCATTGATATCTTAATCATCCAAAACTCGATTTGGACAAATAAATATATCATTTTGATGCTCTCACCAAGTATAACACATTTGCACAATTATCTTTGCCAACAAACAAATGACACGTAAAAAATTTTGTGTCTCAAATTGCATAATTTCTTTCACAAAAAACACTAATTTTTCAACAAGTATTAGGTGAGTACTTTAACGATTTCTAAAATCAACATTAATTTATAACCAATGTAAGATGCATCTCTACTATAATTGCCAATAAAAGTTATTTAACAAATATTAGTTGAAAATTAATGTTGGTTTAAAAAGTATTTAGATAAATGACTTTTACTAAACTAACAAAGAAAGATATATGTTCACAATTGTTAGAAGTTGATATTGACTTTAAAAGTCCTTAAGCAAAATCTTAACAATAAAAATGATTTATTCCTCATTGGTTACAAAGAATTATTTTAGTTTAAAAGTTTTTAGATAAAATTCTTTTACTAACAATAGAAGAGATGTATCTCACATTAGACAGAAAATAATGTGGTTTCAAAAGTCTTAAAATAAAAGATTTCTACTATTATTATTAATAGAATAAATGTATCTCACATTCGTTAGAAAATGATGTTGGTTTCAAAAGTTTTAGGATAAAAGACTTCTAATGACTTTTAAAACTAACATCAATTTATAACAAATATAAGAAACATATTTTCTAATGGTAATATTAGTAGAGATGTATTTTATATTGATTATAAATTGATGTTGGTTTTAAAATTCTTTTGATAAAAGACTTCTACTTATCACCATAAAAGAGATGTATCTTACATTGTTTAGAAAAAAAATGTTAGTTTTGAAAGTCTTATATAAAAAACTTCTACTTTTATTACCAATAAAAGAGATGTATATCACATTATTTAAAAAGAAAAGTTTGATTTTAAAATCTTTAGACTAAAGGCTTTCACTCTTACAATATATGTATCTCGCATTGGTTACAAAATATTTTACTATTATTAACAATATAAAAGATGTATCCCACATTAATTATAAATTGATGTTGGTTTTAAAAATAATATTATTAATTACCAATAGAAGAGATATATCATGCATTGGTTAGAAAGTGATGCTAGTTTTCAAAGTCTTTTGATACAAGACTTCTACCATTATTACCAATAGAAGATGTATATCTCACATTGGTTAGAAAATGATGTTGATTTTAAATTATTTTAGATCAGATACAAAACTTCTACCATTATTATCAATAAAAGAGATACATCCTACATTGGTTAAAAAATGATGTTGATTTTAAAAATCTTTAGATAAAAAAAAACTTATATTTTTATCATCAATAGAAGAGAAAAGAAAAGATGTATCCCATTATATAGAAAGAGATGTTGGTTTAAGATATTTTTAAGATACAAAACTTCTACTATTGTTACTAAATGATGAGATGTATTCCACATTGGTTGGAGAGTGATCCATGTATTAAAAGTTTTTTTTATAAAAGACTTATTATTTCACATTAGCTAGGAAAATGGTATTGGTTTAAAATGTTTATAGATAATGTATCTCACATTAGTTACAAAGAGATGTATCTCACATTATTTAGAAATAGATATTGATTATAAAAAACTTTGGATAAAAGAATTTTTGTGTTATTATCAATAGAAGAGATGTATCACATCACCCAACTTTTGATATTGTTGAATCTTCAGCCTCCACATCACTTGACTTGAGAATTTTCATTTTATAGCCATTAGCTAAAAATAATAGTTAATATGATATTGTGATATTAATCATTCACTATTAATCTCTTCTTTTGTTAATAATAGTGGAAATCTTATATAGAAGATTTTTACTACCAACATCATTTCTTAACCAATATGAGATAATATTATTATATTGGTATTGGGTGAGTACTTTACTTTAATGACTCACTTCTAACACCATACTTTAAGCTTTGATATTTTATTCATCCAAAACTCGGTTTGTACAAATAAATATATCATTTTGATGCTCTCATCGAGTAGAACACATTTGCATAATTACATTTGCCAACAAACAAATGACACGTAAAGAAATTTGTGTCTTAAGTTGCACAATTTTTTTTCACTAAAAACACTAATTTTTCAACAAGTTTTAGGTGGGTACTTTAATGATTTCTAAAATCAACATTAATTTATAACCAATGTAAGATACATCTCTACTATAATTACTAATAAAAGTGATGTAACAAACATTTGTTAAAAATTGATGCTGGTTTAAAAATTATTTAGATAAATGACTTTTACTAAACTTACAAAAGAAGATATATGTTCACATTTGTTAGAAGTTGATGTTGGCTTTAAAAGTCCTTAAGTAAAATCTTACCAATTGAGCTGCCTGGCCCAAAAATCCCAAGCATCGGTCACATGCCCAGCACGCCATCACGAATGTCATGAGATAATCACGTGCAAACATCATGGTCCAAGCTCGACTCATAAGCGAGCAGGGACAGATCTCTGGCCGCCCAGTCATGCCAAGCAAGCAGCCTTCTATCTGTCGTCTGGGGGGCCCAGAGTATAGCGAGCAAGGACAAATCTCTGGCCGCCCAGTCATGTCAAGCAAGCAGCCTCCTACCTGTTGTCTAGGGTCAAGAGTATAGCAAGCAGGCCGATGTCTCAGCGAGCGTAGCTAGCCCACTCGGTTACACGGTAACGGTCGTCCTGAATGTGGGGAGTTAATGCCGATAAATCCGCCCCCACGTTCCGGACGTGGCCCTGAACGTGCCCGCCTTGCATGCTCCTGCATTCAATGAGCAGGTCTTAGCCTTCAAGGCTAGCCCTATATAAACCCCTCTGACAAAAGAGGGAAGGTACACTCATTTTTATAGGCTGAAACTCTGTCAGAATATGTACGCACTTGCTGGTTTTCTGATTATCACACCGGAGTGCTTTTGCAGGGAAAGCCCCTGCCTAGTTTACGTTTGTTTTGGAAGCTCTTTGACAGATTTGGGCATCAAGACAAGGATAGATTAAAAGCTAGATGTCCAGATATTCAAAGCCCAGTGTATCCGAACATTTTTGGATATATCAGTTAGTTCCGTTGCCGAGAAACGATTGTTTGTAAGTTTACATCCTTTTTCCGATGACTTTTCAAACTTTTGACATGGCTGCAAACGACGTTAATTGTGTCAACCCACCTGAGGATGGGCACACGACCACTCTTGATATGGAGGTTCAAGCCGACAACATCTTACCTCTTCCTTCTCATGATGCCCGTCATCAAATTAACCAGAGGAGAGGTCTGGAATCGTTGGCCAAAAGTGTTGTGGCTGTTGTTGGTTTAGCCAACGAGTTTCGGGAGGAGGCTCTACGTCAATGGGCGTTGTACTTGGGACAAATGCATCAACTAAACCAACGGTTGATCGCAATGGGTAAGCCTCCATTACTCATCGAATTGGAACCATTTCCAGCTGTGCCCGCGCAGAGTCAGGCAGTCAGTGTATCTAGTTCAGGGAGGGATCCCCAAGGGCCAGTTCAAGTTCCATCTCAGCCCCATGAGCGGGAATCGAATAGGGGTTGTAGCCAACATGAGCGGCGGGCTAGCCATATAGTTGTTCCTAGTGTGCATTCTTGCCTCAGCCCACGAGTAGGGGAGGATTCGGCTCAATCTCGTCGCCGCGAGAGATCACCCTCCCTGTGTAGGTCACATGCTCGCAGACACCGCTCTTCGTCTCCATGTCGATTGTATACCCGCTTGCATCGTTCCCCACCTCCAAAGGGATCATATGCTCGCAGACATCGATCACATTCCCCCCCACCAGTCTAGGGGAAGACAGGAACTGCCACCCCCCAATAACAACCAACAAGCACATCAGGCCGTGGGAGGCTCGCAGGCACAAGTGGCGTATGCTGTGAGCATAGCTCAGGTTATGGGTCCCCCATAGGCCCCTCTTGTGCCCGGTGTACAGCTTCAGCCCGCCAGTGGTCTGCCCGCTACAATAAATGCACATGATTTTCAGGAGCTAAAGCTACCCGTGGTAACATGGAAGCAGGGCAAGGCCTTGGAAAACATTTTTATGGGAGCTGCAGCCAGCCCTCTGGCTTCATGGATAAAGAATGCCCCTCCGGCTCAAGGCCTCATCTTTCCTAACATCAAGGAATACACAGGGAAGACCAAAGCAAGAGACTGGTTGATGTCCTTCGAGTCTTAGATTGGCCTAGTGACCTCTAATGAGGCATTGAAGATTCGGGCATTTGTGGGTTCGCAGCAAGGAAAGGCTTTGGCCTGGATAGGAGCTCTTATTCATAAATCGATCAATAATTGGGTGGATTTACGGGCAAAGTTCCTAGCCGATTTTGAGACTTCGGGAGAAATTGTAAAGACAAGGGCAGACTTGTCTAAAATCAAGCAGGGGGCCCTAAGAATCTAGTTCCAGTTACTTGGAGAGGTTAACAAAGATGCTTGAACAAGTGCCTAGCCTTTCCGAGCAAGAGGTCACTTTGTGTTTTGAGCTTGCTCGAAGGAGAAGGCGGCCTAAGGTTAGAGCTGAGTATGAGAGAGCCCAAAATGCAGGCAAAAATGTTGATGCAAGCTCAGAAATACTATGCGGGGGAGACCACCAAAAAGGAAAAGAAGAAGGAGAGTACAGAGGCTAGTGGGAAATGCAACACTGGTAAAAGCAGCAGCATAATGGCGAGTAGTGGTTATGAATCAATAATTGGCGACACTTGTCCTTTACCGACGGCAGAGTCGGGGGGATGGGTTGAGCGGGCAGAAAGTATGGTCGTGGACCAGATTAATCAAGCAGAGAAATAGGCATAAGATGTAATTTGTTTCTCCTATTTATGATCAGCTGTGTGATGATTATTCTACAAAAATAAATAGCTTGTTTGATCTTCATTGAAAGCTCAGCTTTTATCTTGATTATACCGTTTTTCACGAGCACGATGTGTTTCTACTCATTGAAAAGGGTTGGTGTTCGAGTTTGGATCTTAATTTGTATCTAATACCAAGTGGTGTGGTGAGCCAGTTGAACTAGTATCCTTACTCGCGGAAGCGAGTAGAGGTTGTGAAAAGTTCGATAGAAGAACAAGTGAAATGCGACCTTGGATCTTGGCTTATACCTAAGTTCTCAAGTGGCCAGCGAGCTTTTATCTCGATTATACAGTTTTTCACGAGCACGATATGTTTCTGCTCGTTGAAAAGGGTTGGTGTTCGAGTTTAGATCTTAGTTTGTATCTAAGACCAAGTGATGTGATGAGCCGGTTATACTGGTGTCCTTGCTCGCAGAGGTTATGAAAAGTTCGATTGAAAAACAAGTGTAACGCGACCTTTGATCTTAGCTTGTACCTAAGATCCAAGTAGTTAGCGAGCTTGGAGTTTCTATTTGCTCGGTGGTAGGCTCTGTGGCATCTGCTCTCTCTTCAGTCTGTCCTTTCCTATTCTCTATGATGACCACTTCACCATCGACATCCCCAGTAGCATGAGTCGCCATGGTCACAACCTCTTGAGACTGAGCCATCCATATCTGGGTCATTAAGTCTGCCGTGGTTTCAGCGACCTCGGAAGGATTCCAAGTGGTAGGCATTTCTGAACATCGGAGTGTGCGAGAATAGCAAGCTCATCTTCAGTGTAAGGCACCATTATATACATCTTTCACGAACAAACCATTATGCTTCTCGCTCTGACCATATATGCTCGCCAGACAAGAAGTAGGGGGCTCCTCGGCTGATGCCTGCTCATCATCAACGTTAGCATGGTGAGCATCACCCTGCTCGCCCTCAACATCTGCATAATGTTACCTCGCCAGAAGCAATTGGACTCTTGCTCGCGGACTTAAGGAACTTCAAAGCGTGCAAGGTCTCATTGTGTTTGGTCCATTCATAACTACTTGATCCAATGTCAAAGCTCTCCTCATGCTTGCTTGAAGCTCAATGATCGTAGCTGCGTCCTTCGACCTTCGAACCATTCTCTTCGCCAAAAGACATCCTATAGTAATTGAGGAACAGACATTAATTCATGCCCGTAAAAATAGGCATGAATGAATAGGTAGAACTCTCGGTCAGGGTTTTACATCTCGAACCAGTGAGCAAGGCACCAGCTCTCAATTTCATAGATTCCTACCTATGTGTGTGCTCGGGTTAGGTACAAAAGTCAGAAAGAGCAATCAAGATGAACCCAGAAAGTCTAGATGGGGGATTTGTGAAAAGCAACATCAAGCACAAAAAACAAAGCTAATGATAGGGATCGAAAAACTCTTAATCATTGGTTTATCGTGAACAAAGCGTTATGCTTCCCACTCCGAGCATATATGCTCCCCAGACAAAAAGCAGAGGGCCACTGAGCTGCCTGGCCCAGAAAGCCCAAGCACTGGTCACATGCCCAGCACGTCGTCACCAATGTCATGAGATAATCATGTACAAACATCATGGTCCGAGCTCGACTCAGAAGCGAGCAGGGACATATCTCTGGCCATCCACTCATGCCAAGCAAGGAACCTTCTGTCTGTCATCTGAGGGCCAAGAGTATAGCGAGCAGGGACAGATCTCTGGCCACCCAGTCATGCCAAGCAAGCAGCTTCCTGCATGTTGTCTAGGGGTCAAGAGTATAACAAGCAGGCTGATGTCTCAGCGAGCGTGGCCAGCCTACTCGGTTACACGATAACGGTCGTCCTGAACGTAGAGAGTTAATGACGAGAAATCCGCCCCACGTTCCGTACGTGGCCCTGAACGTGCCCGCCTTTCACGCTCATGCATTCAATGAGCAGGTCTCAGCCTTCAAGGCTAGCCCTATATAAACCCCTCTGACAGAAGAGGGAAGGTACGCTCATTTTTATAGGCTGAAACACTGTCAAAATATGTACGCGCTTACTGGTTTTCTGATTATCACACCTGAGTGCTTTTGCAAGGAAAGCTCCTGCCTAGTTTACGTTTGTTTTGGAAGTTCTTTGACAGGTTTGGGTCTCAAGACAAGGATAGATTGAAAGCCAGATATCCAGATATTCAAAGCCCAGTGTATCTGAACATTTTTGGATACATCACCAATAAAAATGATTTATTCCTCATTGGTTACAAATAATTATTTTAATTTAAAAGTTGGTCGATAAAATTATTTTACTAACAATAGAAGAGATGTATCCCATATTAGATAGAAAATAATGTTGGTTTCAAAAGTTTTAAGATAAAAGACTTCTACTACTATTATTAATATAATAGGTGTATCTTTCAAAAGTATTAAAATAAAAGACTTACTATTATTATTATGTATCTCATGTTGGTTAGAAGGCTTCCACTATTATTACCAATAATATATTCCATATTTACTAGAAAATGATGTTGGTTTTATATTCGAACATTTAAATCATAATGCCTAAAAGTTTAAAAATTATACTACCTACTATTACCAAAAAAAGAAATGTATGTCACATTTAAAAATTATAGTAGTATTATTACCAAAAGAACCCGTGCGGAGCACGGGCTCTATAACTAGTGAATATATATGATTGCTGGTAAACATTAAAAGAAACATAATTAAATAGTTAACAAAGAAAAATATTTACCTTTTGTTCATCAGATATGAAGACCCAATGTTGTTGATTACTTATCATAAGATCAGATATTACCAGTTCTAAGAACCAGGTCCAAGAATCTTTATTTTCAGTCTCCACAACTACCTAAGCTACTGGATACATTCCATTATTGGCATCAATACCCACAGCTAAAAGTAATTGGACAGGATATGGACCTTTTAGAAAGGCCCCATCAAATCCCATTACCTTCCTACATCTAGTAAAGAAACCAGCCTTTAACCCTCCAAGGCAGTAATACAACCTCTTAAACTATCTATCTTCTTGCCCTGGATTCTCAGGTTCAAACTCAAATTTAATGGTTGTGTTAGGATTTGTCCTCATAACTTCTCCATAATATCTTCTAAGCAAACCATATTGCTCTGAGTGAGTCCCAAAGATCATACTTATAGCTTCTTTTCTGGCTCTATATGCTTGACTCCTTGAAATTTCCAGTTTATGTTCAGTTCTCACAGTTGTTCTCATAGACTCCACATGCTAGCTTGGATGTGTTCTTAAACTCTCAATATAAGTGCTAGCAATCCATTTTGGTGTTACATACCTATTGTTGTGATTGTTGTTACACATATGATTGTCCTTGTATGTTGCAACTGCCCATTAACATGCATCTTTATTATAAGAAACCAACAAAACCCAAGGACATGCAGCATTCCTTATGCATTTCACCATAATCCTTAGCTTGTCATTCTTTACAAACTTCAGTATCCTTCTATTCACAATTGAGTAATTCTTGATAGCTTCCCTAACATCATCAGTTGTAGCAAACTTCATCCCAATCTCAAATCTAGGATCTGTTACATGTTTTTCAATTTCAAAGTCATGATATCTATTGGTATTTCTTCTGACAATCTCTTCATCATTTGAGCTTGATAAGCTCCTTAGTTCATCTGAGTCAACATATTCAGACCCTACATAGTCAAAATCTGAATCTTCTACAACTTTCTTCTTACCTTTCTTATACACAGGAATTGCAACTTTCGTCCCAACAGTATGATGAATCTCATGCTCTTCATTAGCCTTCTCATCATGCTCTTCATCAGCCTCCTCATCATGATCTTCATTATTTTCCTTATGGTATTCCAGAAGCTTTACTCTGTCATTAACACTATGTCTTAAAAAACCCCCTTGTACTATCATCATCTCCAACACCCTCAATATCATCATCCAACTCTTCAATTACCACACTAATCAATCACAGTGCATCGATGTTCTACATACATATCAATTACTTTGTGGTCCTTCACATACCCAATTAATTCAATAACATCCCTATCTCCCCCTAAAGATTTCAACCCATAACTCAAGTCACAACCAGGCTTTACATAATGATAAAACATGATGTCATCATCTTCATCATTATAACCCAACTTTTGAAGCATTTCATTAATGTCCATTATTGATAGTGTTTCACCATACACATGATCAAGAAAATCAATATAACCCTCCTTATAAACCCTCTCAGTATTTGATTTAATGTAGCACCCATGATAAATATTGAATGTAAAAAACATGGAATTTGGAACTAAAAATGTACAATAACTGACTTAGAAATAGAGCATAACAGGGCGAACAGTACAAAGAAAAATACACTCTAAACAGAAACAGAACATAACAAAAAACATATGTGACACTAAACAAATCATAACAAAAAACACATGAGACCACCTAAACATATATAACGGTTATATATGCCCTAAGGTACCCCTTAAGGGACCACATCAACATAAATATATACATATGACAGAAATGTTCTTAAAAAACAAACATTTACAGAGAATCTTCACTTCATTTTTTTGGGGAAACACACAACATTGTATTGAAAGCAGTAAAATTCGAAAACAAAAAAAGGAGTAACTGAAATTAATCTTAATTGAATGCTTACAGTAAACGGTATATGGGTCAATTATTTCGCCAATTTTTCATATACACCACAGCATACCCATTCCTTTGATCAATTTTTAAAGATGGACGATAATGATGAATCCCTAGAATCCACGAAGGTTGGGTCGTTTTCTTTGTCTGAGTCAACGCTACCATTTGTTCTTACCTTGATTATAACAGGGGTGGTGAGAAATACCGCATTAGCCCTTGAGAAACTATACATGGGAGGCACATGACCGAATTGACGGTAAAGAACAAACGTCGTCCATCAAAAGGACCACCTATGTCAAAATTTAATAATAGTAGGACCCAAAGTTGACAAAACAATTCTCGAGGGACCATTACTGAGAATGACCCATAGTCGAGGGACCAATAGTGTCATTGTAAAAACTTGCATGCTTTAAAATTTACTTAAAACCATTAAGTTAAAACAGCTAAATAAATCAATTATATCCTTAAGTTGTTTTTACTTAGACTTTGAAGCAAGTCTAAATTCTATCTGCTGAAGATTCAACAGATAGATGCCTATTCTTGTCTATTATCCTTTTGACTTTGTTAAGCAGCCTTCCTATTTGTTACATTCTATCTGCTTAAAGGTTAATGTCATCAGCAGCTAGAAGCTGCTGATAAACAGTGTCAGTGCCTGTTTTTACTCTAAAAAACTTCTATCTTCTGAACACTGTATCCTATTAAAATATTTGACACTCACGCTCTTATATTAAATTAATATTTGGTCATCTATTTTTTAAAACAAAATAACTATTCACCTATCTTGTCAATAGAAGACTTTCGTATGTGTCTTAAATGTTCTTCTATATTCTATCCTAACTAACCACTCTCTTTAATATTTCATACCTAGAAATACTCTGTCTCTTACACTTTGCAATATTTCCGAGCATTCAATGAAAGATCTTGATCATCATTTCGTCAAGAAATTCAAGATTCAACCGTGCTCTCTCAAACGGCTACAATTTTGGATATCTCTACAAAACGTTTGAAGCAAGGATTGAAGAAGACACTTTTGCATAATTTCGTGCTCAATATTCATAAATCTCAAATCCTCAAAGCACACTAAAAGAGACAAACACGTTGAAGCCTTCATTCAAACCTTGAACTTCAAAGTCTTTTTTTGAAGAGCTTATCCACTCTAACACCAACTAGATAGTCTTACACATATTAATTTTTTCTAGTTCTTGTTTGAACAATCACTGTTTAGATTGTTTCTTTATTTTTTCGAATCTTAAGGAACCTTTTATTGTTGCACGAGTTTGATTATTTATTAATCATACTTTTCAAATACTGGTTTTTGTTGTACACTGATACGTTAGTGATCACTTAGAATTTACTTAATCTTAGTGCACTTCAAAATCTAAGTTTGACCAACTTGGTAGTAGACGTAGTAGCTTACACTATGAACCACTCCAAATACGAGTCTGAATTTGTTCACCAATGCTTAGTGTTGGCGAACATCACCAACACTCTTATTGGTGTATATTTTAGGTATTGTTTTTATATTTAGGTATTTCTTTTTTTCAAGAATTTTGACAATCCAACTACCTTAAATAATCCCTTTCTAAATTAACATAAAAACTTCAAATATTAGGCTCCGTTTGTTTCACGGAAAATGATTTCTGGAAATTGAAGAGATTTCATTTTTTAGGTGCTTGGTAATTTTTTTGAAAATATGCCGAAAAACATTTTCGGATGTTCGGCAAACACACGAAAAATGTTCAGAAAACAATATATGAATAAATACAATATATATAAAGACATATGCATATAACACTGCCAAATAAGGCAGTTTCCCACCTAAATCTACTTACTAAAAATAGAAAGTCGTCTTTATCTAATATGAGTAAATGAATTTATCGGAAACACAAATCTAATTAGGAAAAACACATAATTGGGCCACCCAATTTTCCCACTTTTTGCAATTCGGCCACTGAAAGTTTGAAATTTCTATTTTGACCATCTAATTTTATTCCTGTTGCAATCAAGCCAATTTTTTGGATGAACGTTAGATTTAACCATTAAGTTATGCCAAATATCTATTTTACCCTTCTAAATATATTTTTTCTCCTTTTAGAAATCTAAAGGGGTCTAACTGAAAACACAAACAAAAAAAATGAGGAAATTGAACATGCAATGATTTAGGTAATTTAACAATGTTCATCAATATGAAAGAATACAACTAAAAGATCACCTAGATATAAACCCTTCTTCACCCATTTCTCTCTCTCTCTCTATATCTCTCTCTCCCCTCATAGTCTCTGAGCAATGCCAGCTGCCTCATGTAAATTCTCCCCCAACTTTCTCTTTCTACAACTCATTCCCTTAACTTTCTCTCTCTATATTTATAATTATATATACATGTGTTTGGACACAGTGATTTTTTGGAAATTGAAAATTAATTTCAATTGCGGTTTCGAATTGACAGAGGCTAGGAACATGTGGAAAAGGCAAAAGAGAGAGCCCCAAATCACTACCTCCTGTAGAGGTAAACCCCAACCCCACGACGAAGACGACGCCACTGAGGAAGAAGATGATGACAACTTGACCTCGATCACCACACCAACCCGAATTCGATGAAGACCATCTGGAAACTGAAGCTCCGGCGGTGGCGGTAGTGATTGAGAGTGATTAGGGGGGATAAAAGATGGAACCCATATCTAGAAATCTGGGTTTTTTCGAACATAAGCCCTTTGGATCTGAGATCTTCATCGCCTCATTCTGTCTCGCCCTTTGCTCAATCTATTGTTTCTTTGAACGAGACCTATTCTTCTTGTAATTTCGAGTCCAATTCATTTGAAGATTGAGTCATCATCTTTGAATGAATTTCTTTTCTGTTTTTTGAGGAATGAGACTCTATTTCCATCGTTGTTGTCCCTGGTGTGTGTGTGTGTGAATTTGTTTCCATCTCTAGTGAGAGAGAGAGAGAGAGAGAAAAGTGAAGCGGTAGTGACTAAGAGCGATTAGGGGGAGCGAGAGAGAAGATGGAAACGAGATATGGAAATATGGGTTTTTTTTATTAGGGGGTATGCCTTCTTCACTTCCTCCTGCCTCGCCATTTGCTCAAACGTTGTTCCTTTCAGGCTCACCTTAATAGCCTAAGATCAGTGAATCCTAGGCTGCTTCCACTTCGGTGCCATCGACATCCGTAGTTCTATTTTTTTCTCCCTTTGGATCTGTGAGAATTGAAGAGAGAAGATCGTTGTGGATCTGGGGTTGCTGGGTTTTCTTCCATGATCAACATTGTTGACCCAGGCCTATAACCCCAAAGTTCTATTATTTACAGTTGGACCCCTTTTATAGGGGCAAAAAGGGAACCACTAAAAGTTAACGTCCTGGGGTAACGCTCGTTAGAAAATGGGCTCACTTGCAACATGACTAACGGATGGCCAAAATAGAAATTTCAAACTTTCGATGGCCGAATTGAAAAAAGTGGTAAAGTTCGGTGGTCCATTTGTGTGTTTTGCCAATCTAATTATTACTCTCATTTAGCCCTAGATTAATTTAGTTGTAAATGCATTGGAATATGAGCTTACCCTGGAATATGAAATGTCATACAATTTTATTGTTGAGCATATTATACATTGTATTATACACAAAAAAGTGTCATTAAACAAATATTCTACACCGTCTACGGATGAAAAAAATTACTCTTTTTTTTAAGATTTTGGTTGGTCACGTGTTATGTTATAAATGTCGCTTGTGTAAAAACGTTTAACACCGCTGATAGATAAAAAATATTTTTTAAATGATTCTTTAATTATCATAAGTATCGTATCTAAAAAATGAATGTTTAGTATAATATAGATTAATATAAATTCCAAATTCATATTACTTCTTATTTCCTTGTGCAAAAATTATTTAGGTATAGTAATTTATTTAATTTTATACATCAAACTAATAATATTTATAAAATGATTATTTGCTAATTTTGTTAACAATAATGTTTTTAAAGTGAATTTTATTAAATTTATTTATTTATTATTATTTAAAATAATAAACTTTTATTCAAGTATTACTGTACTAGAAATTTAATTTTTTATTGGTTTTCATCGATCACAGGCTCAAGTAACTTGTCAATTATTGATTTAACGCATCGTGATGATGGTTAAAATCATTTTTCTATGGTCATCTCGAACAGGGAAATACTTTCAACATTACTTATCCTTAATTTATCATTTTAATTTTATTTTACGTTTCTGTTTTGTATATTATCGTTAATTGAAAATATATATGTCCGTGCGTTTAACGCACGGGTATAAAACTAGTATTTTTTAATATCAATGCTCATATTGAATATTCCCTTCGTTTCTAAATAATTGTCCTTCTGTCTGTTCTAAAATAATTATTCTCTTTCAAAACTTTTCTTTTTAGGAAAACACTTTTACCACTTTATTTTTATTTTTTCTACCACTTTAATTATGGTTACATTTTCAAAGGCATTAAAGAAAACCATACATTAACCAATATTTGTAATACAATCAATTACTTTTTTTTAAACTGTGTGCCGGGTCAAAGATGATGATTATTTAAAAATGGATGGAGTATAAGATAGTGTTGAATTTTAAGTAATTTTATTGTAATAACTCTCAATTTATCATTAGTGGTGTCAAATCAATAAGGTCCATCTTTTTCAATCTCACAAATACAAATAAAAATTTGATAATTGATATTAAAAAAGTGGACAATGTTTGAGACGTTCCTAAATAATATAGTTGACACTAATTTTAGGATATAGTGAGTATTTATTAAAATTATAATTTATAAATAGTGTGCACAAACTCCAGTTATATTTCTAAACAATTTATTTGTTGAGTGAAATATTATTCGTGTATGTAAATATGTGTAATTGTGGAAGGCGGCAGAAAGGTTCTCGAACATTTGGAAAATAACTTACATAAAATGAATCCATAAGCCATTTTCCAGAAAAGAAGACTTAATTTTTCGTTGATTTCGGAAAAACTTTTACGTTGATTCGGAAAAGCTTTTACGTTGACTCGGAAAAGTTTTTACGTTGACTACATTTTCCTAATGTTACCAAACACCGAAAAATGAGAAAAATGTTTTCTGAAATTCATTTTTCGTGAAACAAACGGTGTCTTAACGCAAAGTAGACATCACTGTAGGGTAAACTTTCATGGCGGAGCGAGGTAATCTCCCATTGAAATCTAGTGTCATCTATCATGCAAACAACAATGTGATCGAGTCAAAGGTATCTCATATTTTTTATTTTTGTTATTTTCTTTTATGTCGTGTATATGAATTTTCTTTAATTTCTTATTTGAAGTTTATTTTTTCTTGTTGTGATCAGATTATTTATTTTATTAATTTGATGAATCTTGATATTTTTCTTTACGTAATTAACCTAATAACGATATTTAGAATCGTAATTGATGAATATGAATTTTTTGTACTCTTATTAATTAATGAATTCATTATTTTAGTCTTTCAAGTTTTTTAATAAATTAAAATAACATAAGAATTTATTATGGATCAAATAATTGAGCCTAATTTAATGTTTATTTGAAAAGAGAATATTTAAGGTTGTTGGAAATTGTTAGGATTCTTAAAGAAAAAAAAAACCCAAATATAAAAACAATACTTAAAATATACACCAATAAGAGTGTTGGTATTGTTCACCAACACTAAGCGTTGGTGAACAAATTCGGACTCTCCAAATACTGTGTCGCTGTCTTTCTGCCTTTTTTTTTTAATGTCTATATACTTAAGCAATTGCTATCTACTTAAGTGTTTAATAGTTGCATTCTTGAAAGTTCTTTACTTAATTGTTTTATACTTTATCATTCAATTCAGTCCTTATATATTAGTGATCAAAAGAAAATCAAACTAAATTGTTTTACGTTCAACAGATGCTACCTACTGCATCAGCTGCTGAAAACTTATATTTTCCGCTGCAACTCTTAAAGGTTTTTAAAATAACTCTTAAAGATTTTAAAATGTTATTCACCTCTCCCCCCCTTTAGCCTTATTTCATTGCCTAATGGACTTATAGTCATTAATTTAATAGTCTATTAGTAATACAATGACATTACATGCCTTAATTTTTGAAAGTTGGCTCTTTAAGTGAAACATCTCAAAATAGAATAGTATATTCTTTGCCTGAAACGAAATGCGTATATCCACGAGAGTTTCTACAGCTACTTACAATGGTTACTAATGACAGAGGCTATCCACACCCACAATCTACTCTTTACACCATATGAAAAATAATTTGAAAAATGTCATCATACCAAAAGGGAGTATAGCCCAAGTCGGACACACCCTATAGTGTGGGGCGAATCAAGATCAAATAGAGCATTTGGTGGGAACAATTGGAACTACTAGGGACGGGATTGACAAGGGATGGAAAAAACTAAAGGATTGAGAAGGGAGGGAAAGGGAAGAAACAAGGAACGATAAGGAATCCTTAGTGGGAATAAGTGGAATTGCTGGGGAGAGGGGGAAGGTGAGGAGGAAGAAGAAGGTGATGGGTTTCTAGGGTTTGGATGTGGAAGAGGATGAAGAGGACATAAGTTGCTAAGAGGTAGACGAAGATGATGGGAAAAGGTTAGAGAGGGAGGAGGATGGAGAGGGTTGTTGATGTGAACGAGGGAGAGACAAGGGGGTAGAATAGGTTGATTGGGGTGGATGAGTGGAGAAATATTGAGAATTTTTTGATAAAATGGATGGGGTGTATGGAGAGAAAAAAAGGAGAAATGGGGTGGGTGAAGTATATTTTGGGGTGCATATAGCCCAACTCATTACTAAATTTTGTTTTAATTTGCGAATAATTTAGTAACTAGATTTGATTTTTTTTCAATCAAGTAATCAAACTTGACCACCGTTAAAACTGCTAACAAAAACTTATCATTAATCCACGACCAATGATGAAGGGATTTGCTTCCATACATGGTCATGAATCTCGTGATTGAGGAAGATGATCGAAGAGAATCAATTTTTAAAGGGAGAAATTCGGGCCGGTGATGAAATTATAACCGGAAAAGTCTCATATATATGTTTTAAATCACTAAAGTACACTTTTTGTGGGAAAATGACGAATATAATCTTAATGAAGGAAAGGCGCGCGGATAAAGTTACTGCCCAAATTTGGGCATCATAATGAAAACATTGGGCATCACAATGCACAATTGAATCTGTCAAAATTTGGCTATCGAAATTCAAAAAGTCACTGCCTAAATGAGGGCATCGGAATGACAACATTGGTCATTGCAATGCCCAATTGAAATCTGTAAAAAATTGGGCATCGAAATTTAAAAATCCCACTGTCCAAATTTGGGCATCGGAATGAAAACATTTGGCATCGCAATGCACAATTGAAATCTGTCAAAATTTGGACATCGAAATTCAAAAAGCCACTGCCCAAATTTGGGCATCAGAATGAAAACATTGGGCATCGTAATGCATAATGGAAATCTGTCAAAATTTGGGCATCAAAATGCAAAAATCCCAGCTCAAATCTAGGCATCATAATGCAAAAATTGGGCATCGAAAAAACTTTCGAAACCCAAACCAGTGCTTAAACAACGTTTTTTTGCCTAAAAAAGTCTTGTAGATATCTTCAAGAACTTTGATTTGACATATTGTGGGGCACGTGGTTCATCAGAAATAAAAATTTATGCCATGTCGACGGATTTTTCTTCAACTTTTTTATTTCTACTAGTGCATTAGCTTCAAAACTGACAACTAACACCCTTAATCTCCATTGTCTTCCCAAAGCTTTTAGAACCCTCAACATGTTACGATAATATACCTGGAATTGTGACTTTCTTGGATGGGTTTAAATGTATGGGTTTCCTCAAAACTCAAAATTCAAAATTGTACTTCCAGCTGACTTTGTTCCTTCAATGCGTTTTTCTTTTAGCAGCTCTTTCAGTAACATGTTAAAGGTTCTGAAATAACAACATATCTTAGAAGAAGAGGAGGGAGAAGAAGGGGGAAAGAGTGGGGTAAAATGAATATGGAAGAAGGCAAACAAAGTAGCATGTGGGTACAAGTATTTTAGAAAAAAAAATTAATGAAAAAACACTTTTGCGGTTTAGGGGGAAAAAAAGGGATAGCTGAGCGGTTACAATTTGGGAGAAATAAGGGCCGGTCACCTATATGATGAAACTATAGGAAAAGTCCCCTATATTTTTTTTGAACTGTTAAAGTATACTTTTGGAGGAAAAATGACGAATATACCCTTAATGAAAGATAGACGCGCAGACAAAGCCACGCCCAAATTTGGGCATCGTAATTTAAAATCCACTACCCAAATTTGGGCATCGCAATGAAAACATTGGGCATTGTTATGCCCAATTAAAATATGTCAAAATTTTGGGCAACGCGATTTAAAAAGTCACTACTCAAATTTGGGCATCGCTATGCGCAATTGAAATCTGTCAAAATTTTGGGCATCGCAATTTAAAAGTCACTGTCCAAATTTGGGCATCGCAATGAAAACATTGAGCATCGTTATGCACAATTCAAACTCCTCAAATGAGGGGTGGGAGACAAAAATAAAAATTGCTCAAGTATATATTTTTTCCTATATCTACAACTATATCAACAACTTTAATTTCCTCTTCCATATTACTTCGCTATGTTAAATGATAATGGATTTCATCTCTTCCTTCTGCCTTGGGTTATGTGTTGTGTGACTCACAGAGAATCCAAACATGGGCACTGATTACTATAGGCTTATTGGCATCACCTATAACCCAAAAGCAGTGTAAGCACGGAAGATGAAGCAGAGAGGTAGCGTGGGCATTTGAGGAAGAAATTAAATGAAAGTGCACTTTTGCGGTTGAAAAAAAAGGGCACTGAAGCGGTTACAATTTCACAAAAAGGTATTGACCCGCAATTATTCCTTACAATGGTTCAACAAATGTTACCGTCCCGTAATTATTCCATTTTTAAATACTCCAGTGACCCATCCAATTATTCAAATATTATTTCATTTTCTCTTTGTAGTTTTTTTTTTCATTTTTTGTCTTCCCAAATAAATAATATGTGATATTGCGATAAAAAATATTTTATATGAATAAACTAAGAAAATAAAAATAAATAACTTAAAGGAAAGTAATAATGGACCAAGATTATTATTTTTACCAAGAAGAAAAAAAATAGTAATGAGAAAATAAAATAAAATAGGCCGTGACGTTCTTAAGTTTTTTTTTTTTTTTTTTGTATTTGAAGAAATTGAATGGAAAATAATGAATGATACACAATTTACTTGTTTAGTGTTGACAAATAGATATAGTTTATTTGAAAAGATAATCAAAGCTACTAAAAATATAATTTACAAAGGCTAATATTATTCGAAGGGCAATTGTGTCATAGCATTAATTAATTTACTTAATTATAACTTAGTATAGTGGATAAACAACATTTGTGGTGTAAATAGACCATCCCTTTATAGAGTTTTAATTATATTATGGCTTAAATCGCAATTTGGTCATCCTACTTTTGCACTATTTTCATTAAACTTGCAGTATTTTTTTTTTCTCAATTTAATCACTATACTTAGGTTTATTTTCACGTTTATCACTCCATCTAGTTTTTTGGATGAAAAACTTTTTTAAAAAATTAATCCCGAAAATGCCCTACTGAACTTGGAGCAAATGAATCGAACAAGGAAGGCCTTTCTTCCCTCGGAAAGCTCATGAAAGGATTCAGAAGAGTCATTTTTGGTTTCTCCTAAGGCACTCCCTTTGCTCGGGTTATCGAAGAAGAAAGATAAATCTGGAGTTAGATCTCGGCATTCTAACAAGTTCCACTAAGATTGGAGAATTGCGGAGATCCTTCTTCTAACCTGTTGAGATACACAAGCAGGACTATACAAGGAAAGAAGTTAAAGGGGGTTAACTGTCTTATCTCTTTCTTTTTTTATCCTGTTTGTAAGTTAAGGGGTAGCGGGTACTATTGTTTGTAAGTTCAAGGGTAGCGTGTGTACTTTATTGCATAAAGTCGATTAGTCTATTAGTTTATATATAGGCTCCCTCCCCTTTGTAAAATACAGATTAAGAAATGCAATTCACATGCTTAAGCAAAAGATTAGAAAATATTCTTGATTCAAGATCATTGTTTGTGTGTTCGTGTGATTGATTTCTTCATGAAGATAAGTTTGATCAACATCATCTTCAAATCTCAACATGGTATCAGAGCTTGAGATTCATGATCCTCAAGCCTACCTTGGAAAAACCTAAAGAGGGGTAAACTTTTTTTCCTTGATCTTTTCTTTGTCACTGCCTGTTCCTTTTTTGTTTCTTCTCTTCGTGTTTGTGTTTCCCCCTTCTACTATGTCTAAATCCACTTCTAAAGATCCTCCCAAACCCACTTATCATCAAAAGATAAAAACCCCCACAATCGCCAATGATATCATTGATGATTATGATCTTCCTGAAATTTCCCTTCAATTAACTTCTGGTCATCCACTATGCCTTCACCCAAATGATCATCCAGGGACTAATCTTGTGTTTGAAATCTTTTCAGACTCCAACTTCAATCAGTGGAAAATTCCTGTCACCACTGCCTTATCTACCAAGAATAAACTTGGCATGGTAATTGGTCTGAACAAGAGACATGTCCCTCCTTCAAAATATGTGAGTGCCTGGGACATATGTAGTAGCATGATAGCCTCTTGGTTACTTAACTCTGTCAACACAGAAATCCGTCAGAGTATAGTTTATTTTTCCACTGCTCAAGAGATTTAGGATGACATTAATACAAGATTTACTCAAAGTTATGCCCCTATGATCTTCCAAGTTCAGAAAAACATTATGTTGTGCACCCAAAGAAACCTCGGTATTAATGCTTATTTTACCAGATTCAGAGGGCTTTGGGATGAACTCACTAATCTACTTCAAATGCCCAAGTGCATATGCAACTGTATCTGTGGTGCTAATGTTGCCCATGAAGAATATGAACATGCTACTAAACTAACCCAATTTCTCATGGGACTATCTGATAACTACACTGATGTCCGAGGGCAAATTCTTAGGATGCAACCCCTTCCCTCTGTGGCTAAGGCTGTCTCCATGCTTGTCCAAGAAGAAGGCCAAAGACAACACACTAATGCCACTAATTTTGGTGATGTTTCTTCTGCCCTAATGGGAAAAATCAACAACAATCCTGGCAGCAAGTTCAACAAAGGGAAACAAACAGGAGAGTCTCAATCTTCTACATCTAGAGGCAAGTTCTTTTTTGAAATTTGCCATGGTGACTCTCACACCAAAGAAAAGTGTTTCTTCATTCAAGGTTACCCTGATTGGCACCCCCTTTTTGGTACTAGACCTGACTTGTCAAAAATGCCTAAGAACAAAGGGAAACCTAGAAGCAACCCTACTGTCAACACTACTACTACTCAAGATTCCTCCAAGAATGGTGGGACAAAAGAAAAGAATGACAACACCAACAACTCAAATCACTTCACTCCTGGTCAAATTCAACAACTCATGGCTATGTTCAATAATGCCAAGAATGTGAGTTCTGCAACTGCCATTCTGGACATTCCTGAAGAACGTTTGTCAGGTACCAATACTACTTTCAAACTTTTTTGCCTTAACAACACTAAGCCTATCTGTTCTAATTGGATTATTGACACTGGAGCAAGTGACCATATTACTATCAACTTTGACCATCTGATTAACCTTATACCTATTAGCACATCAATACATCTACCAAATGGAAAAGCCTCCTACATAACACATAAAGGAACAATTATTATGTCTGATGACATTGTCCTTAAAAATGTTTACTATGCCCCTGAATTTCAATTTAACCTAATTTATGGGAGTAAACTTGTCATTGATAGTGGTATGCATCTCATTTTTACTCCTACTTCTTGTCTTCTCCAGGACCAAACTCAGCAGAGAACCAAGAAGATTGGTAGTTATGCAGGTGGTCTGTACAAACTTCCTCAAACTGAAGTCAATCGCTCAAAGCAAACTAATACTATATGGCAAAATGTTACCAAAGCAAATCACTGTAAATTTAGTAATTTGTTTGCTCTTACAAATCCTATTAATAAACTGTATCTTTGGCACACCAGACTTGGACATGTTCCTCTTCAGTCTATGAAACATATTAAATCTCTTGATCTTAATTACAATTCCATGCCTCATGTCTGATGTGATGTTTGCCACTTTGCTAGACAAACAAGACAATCCTTCTTTTTAAGTGAGTCTCACAGTACCAATCTTTTTGAATTAATACATTGTAATGTTTGGGGGCTCTATAAGAAAAATACCTATGATGGTTGCAACTCTTTTCTTACCATAGTAGATGATTGCTTTAGGGCTACTTGGACCTTCTTATTAAAAACCAAAACTCAAGTCTGTAAAATTCTTGAGTTTTTCTTTAATCTAGTGAAAAACCAATTCAAAACCATTGTTAAACATATCAGAACTGATAATGGCACTAAATTCCTTAATGATGGTGTTGGTACTCTTCTCTTAACTCAGGGTCTTTTGCACCAATGTACCTGTGTTAACATTCTCCAACAGAATGGTAGGGCAGGAAAAAAAAACACAGGCACCCTAGAGCTCTAAGATTTCAAGCCAATCTTCCCAAGAAATTCTGGGGTGACTGTCTCATAACTGCCACCTATATCATAAAACAGGATTCCCAACTCTGTCCTCAAATTCAAAACCCCTTTTGAAGTCCTCTTTGGGGTCTGTGGGTTCCCGGGAAACGGTGCTCCCGCGCCCCGCGCGCCGTTGGATAGGGGTACGCGTACGTGCGGATGCGGTGACATCCACTGCTCCCGTTCCACCCTCCCTTGTTTAGGGGAGGACGAAATCAAAAGTGCGAGAGGAGTGCTGTCGTAATAGCGCGTTGGAATGCGCCTCGGTTGCCTTTAGTGGATTTTGATCCAATATGGGAGCTTTGGGTTTCCCGCATCAAGTTATCCCTTTTTTTAGGGGATATCAGGATATGGGAATGCATCACCCTTCTATTCACATTCTTCCTTTTTTAGGGGAAAACGTGAAAGTGCAAGGAAGGAATGTTGCAGCGCCCCCACTATGGATTTTATGAAAATAGCCTTATGGCCTATTTCGGATCACTATGGGTGCTTTGGGTTTTCTATGTCAAGTTATCCCTTGTTTAGGGGATACCATGACATAGGAATACATCACCTTTTCATTCCCATTCTCCCTTTTTTAGGGGAGAACGTGAAAGTGCAAAGAAAGATGTTGCGAGGCCCCACTGGATCCAAAATGTTTTAGAGCCGCCATCTTTATTTTAAGGAAGAAATCAAGCAAAACCAAAAAAGAAAACCAGAGATAATGAAAACGGGTTCGGAGGCTAAGTTACGAGTTAGGAAGGTGCTAGGCACCCAACTCGCCCGTTCGGTCTCAAAACGGTTTTTGGCTAAAGTATGTTTTTTGTTATATTTATTTAACAGATAAATAAAGCATTAACTGCCTACAAATACATCCATTACATCTATATTATTTACGGACTTGCAACAGTCTCTTTTACAAACAATCACAAATATACTTGAAAATATTTTGTCATTATAACGGCTACATTTAGTATTATTTCCTGACTAAATCCGGGACGCACAACTGCTTATATATTTACATTGGACAGGATTGGAAATAATACTTTTACAAGTAAAGACTTTAATGAATAAATAAAGCAAATAATTACAAATAGATCTGAAAAGATTTGGCCATAATAACGGCTACATTTAGTACTATTTCCTAACTAAATCCGGGCAGCACAACTGCTTGTATATCTACATTGGGCCGGATTGGAAATAATACTTTTACAAAGTGAAAGACTTTAAAATAAACTCTACGCGACTAGGGTGTGCTCGCTCGTCCCTCGGAGAGAGAGTCTTTTTTTTTTTTTTTTTTTGTGTGTTGTGTGAATTTGGGCGTGGATCGCTTCGAAAGTTACTTTTGGCCTAGGGTTTTGGGCGGAGTAACCGCTTGTGTTTGGTTGTTTGTTGGCTTGAGGAGGTGAAATCGAGGCGAGAATAACAGCTTATTTCTGGCTGATTTGGCCTTTTAAATCGGGCAGAGCAACTGCTCTTTCCACGATTTTTGGACCGGGAAAATAGGGTGGATACCTAGCTGGGGGGCTAAGGTTCACTTCTACCGGTTGGTTTTGTGTTTGGAGGAAGTTTGGCAGAGTTTCGAGGCTTTTTGAGGTGATCACTCACTATCTCACACCGTTCTCTATTTCTCCAGCGTAACGTTAACGCGAAGAAGCTTGTCGAAAGAAAATGTGTTGAAATGAGGAGCCGGGCCTCTGTATTTATAGGCCGAGGCAGGGACACGGGAGGAAATAAATTTCCTTCTCTGCGCATCAAATGAGTGTACACTGTGCTGGATGAGTTGCATTTTACGGCAAATGTTTTGATGAACTGTGCGTTGAAGAAGCATTTTAGGCGCCATGCCCACTCATTTTGGGCGCCAAGCCCAAATTCATGGGTAGCCATGCCCACTATTCAAACTTTGGCATTTTTGAGCACTCAGGTCCCTGCAGTTCGTCCTTTTGCGCATCCTGTTTTGTCCTTTTGCACTTTTGACCATGTAACTTGACATTTGTTAATGTTTTAATAGGTCTTGATATTTTTTGTCATGTCACATACCAGGGGTACGAAATTGGGGTGTCTACAGGGTCCTACCTAGCTACTTATAACCACTTAAGAACCTTAGGTTGCCTCTGCTATGCTTTCACTGCTTCCCATAATAGGGATAAGTTTTCCTCTAGATCTCAAAAATGTATCTTCATTGATTATCCTAACAATAAAAGAACTTACAAGGTTTACAATATGGAAACTCATCAAGTTATATACATGAGGGATGTTGTGTTTTATGAGTCCATATTTCCTTTTAAAAACCAAACTAATCTATCTAAGGAAGATAATTTGTTCCCTAATCAAAATCCTATCTATACTGTCCTTGAAGAAGAAGAAGAACATCAAATCAACACCCATCCAGAAACTAATCCTAACAATCACACTGAAACTAAAGAAAATCACACCAACCTTGATGTTCCTACTAATACCATTCCCTCTAATGATCCTTCTCCCATACTTGCCAAACCTCAAAGAAACAAGTCCTTACCTGCCAAGTTCAAAGATTATATTGGTCTACCCCCAAATCTTACAAAAACCTTCTATAAATTGCTCTTCTCCTTACCCTATTGATAAGTACTGCAACTACTCTAGTATATCTGCCCACTACAAAGCCTTCTCCTGCAATATATCTTCCTTTCATGAACCTAAAATATATCAACATGTTGTTAAGGATCCTTTGTGGTGTCAAGCCATGGCTGAAGAACTTCAAGCCTTAGAAATGAATAGCACTTGGACCTTGCAACCTCTTCCTGCTCATAAGAAGACAGTAGGATATAAATGGATATTTAGAATCAAACATAATGCTGATGGTACAATCAACAAATATAAAGCTAGACTTGTTGCTAAGGGGTTTACACAAGTTGAGGGACATGACTAGTTTGAGACTTTTTCACATGTGACAAAGATGACCTCTGTTGGAATGCTTCTTGCTATAGCTACAACCAAACATTGGGACATATCTCAGATAGATGTATCTAATGCTTTTCTACATGGAGAACTCCATGAAGAAGTCTACATGGACCTGCCTCCAGGTCTCTCTCAGAGCACATCATCCTCTTCCCATCTCATTGTCTATAAGCTTTCTAAATCTTTATATGACTTAAAACAAGCCACAAGACAATGGTTTGAAAAAATTTCATTTACTCTTATTCAGTTTGGTTTCAATCAGTCTCAAAATGATTACACTCTATTCACATACAACACTGGGACTAAATTTGCTGCTATCCTGGTTTATGTAGATGGCTTACTCATTACAGGTACTGATAAGGATCAAATTGTTGAAATCAAAGCTCACTTATAATACAAATTTCCTGTAAAAGATCTTGGACCTCTGAAATACTTCCTTGGATTTGAGATTGCCAGAAACAAGTCAGGTATCTGTCTTCATCAGAGAAAGTATGCTCTGGAGATCATCCATGATACTGGTCTTACTCAAGCCAAACCTACTTGTATCCCTATTGAGAAAAATCACAAACTGGCATGTACCTCAAGCACTTCCTTGAAGGATCATGCTCCCTATAGAAGACTTGTGGGCAGACTCCTATACATGTCTATCACTAAACCTGACATTGCCTACAATGTTCAAGTTCTTAGCCAGTTCATGGCCTCCCCTCTTGATCACCAATGGCAGGTTGCTTTAAGATTAGTCAAGTACATCAAAGGAAGTCCTGGACAAAGGCTATTCTTCTCACGCACTAATCAACTAAACCTTCAGGCCTACTGTGATTCTGATTAGGCTGCTTGTCCTATCACAAGGAAATCCTTCACTGGTTTCTATGTTTTCCTCAGCACCTCCCTTATATCCTAGAAGTGTAAGAAACAGTCAACCATCAACAGATCCTTAGCAGAGGCTGAATACAGAAGCATGGCAAACACTTGCTGTGAGATTAAATGGCTCATTTTTCTGCAGAAAGATCTCCAAATCATTCCCTCTCTTCCTATTCCACTGTATTGTGACAACAAATATGCCTTACATATAGCTGCCAATCATGTGTTCCATGAGAGAACAAAGTACATAGATATTGATTGTCACCTTGTAAGAGAAATGGTCCAAAGGGGCCTTGTGTGCACTAACTATGTCTCCACTCTTGAACAACCTACTGATCTATTTACTAAAGCTCTTTCCTCTCCTCAGTTCAGTTACCTTTTGACCAAGCTACAAGTGAAAAATATGTTTTCCACATGCATCTTGAAGGGGGATGTTGAGATACACAAGTAGGACTATACAAGGAAAGAAGTTAAAGGGGGCTAACTGTCTTATCTCTTTCATTTTTTATCATGTTTGTAACTTAAGGGGTAGCGGGTATTATTGTTTGTAAGTTCAAGGGTAGCGTGTGTGTACTTTATTGCATAAAGTTGGTTAGCCTGTTAGTTTATATATAGGCTCCCTCCCCTTTGTAAAATACAAATTAAGAAATACAATTCACATGATTAAGCAAAAGATTAGAAAATATTATTGATTCAAGATCATTGTTTGTGTGTTCGTGTGATTGATTTCTTCGTGAAGATAAGTTTGATCAACATCATCTTCAAATCTCAACATAACCTTTTCTGATCCTACTAGAGGGGGAGACCGTAAATCCTCTAGGAATCATTACCATTACCATTTCCACCTTTTTGGAGCTCAAAAACAACAAACTCATCAACCCGTTTAACCAGCTCCAAAACCCTCGACCCGTCCAACCTAGTATGGATTCAAAAACGATATGTGTGGTTCAAAACAATGGTTTTATCAAAATCGTGAGGCAAACCCAAATCAAAATGTGAATGGATTGGATGGGCAATTACATAGCTTTTCGATTGAAACGAGTTCAGTTGTTCGGTAAATTTGTTGTTCTTGTTCGATTAAGAATTGGGCTAATTTGGTGAGGCGGAAGCAAAGGAGGGAAGGGTATTTGGGGTGGGGGAATTCATGAAAGAGATTGGGGTAACGATGGATTTCAACATCTTAAAGCCTTGCGTGCACCAATTGATTGAGCTCTCTTTGTTGTGGTTACTTGCAGATGCATCCTAAGCCTGTAAAAGAAATGCTAAACTTTCGCTAGATGTAATATTTTAAAGGATTAAATATTTATTTGGTCCCTAAACTATACACAAAATATGCATTTGATCCCACTATTTTTTTTAAATGTGTTTGGTCTTTGAACTCAATTTTTGTTAAGAGATTCCCCCCTCACACCGTTAGTTTTACCATTAATTTTTTTTGGAAATCCCAAATTTGCCCTTACGTCTTTGGGCATCTTATGAAACCCTAAAATTTTTATTTTTTAACCAAAACAATTCCATAAAAAAACTATATTTAACTAATCAAAGCATGCTAACAAAACATATTCCCTAATTACATTAAAAACCTGCCAGTTACTACCAATCCTCAACAAAATCCAACCCAAAAAAGCTACCAAAAGAAAAAAAAAACTCATCCAAAACCAAAGCAAAAGTATCACACTCATACCCCTTCTCTAAAACAACTCTCTAGAGGATAAGTATCACACACCAACACTATCTAAACCATAATCAACCCAACAAAGCTACCAAAAACTAATGCAATGCTAGAAAATCCAACGATTAGACCATAACCAGCACCGGTGGGAGAGGGAGCCGGAGCAAAATGCACAGGTGAAGGAACTGGTGCAGAATCATGTCCCGTGGAGCCACCGTCATGTTTGGCAGACAAAACTTTCACCTCCAGCTTCTGACCCTTCTCACAGTGACCTTCCCACTAATGAAAAAGAAAGCCCTAAATTTGATCTCATTCTATCCAACTAAATTTGTTATCCTTTTCTCCTTCTTCACTTGCCTCCTTCTCTTTCTCCTTTTCCAACTTTTCTTCCTTCTCAATTTTCCCCTCGTTAAACCTCCATTTTCTCTGGTACACCCACATTGAAATAAACGCCACTCCGATCACCACCGAAACGCCCGAAATCAAAGGAACCGAAACCGACCCATTTCTCGTTAATGGAATTTGTCTCCAACTTTGTGAATATCACCAGCATAAGGTTTGCACTCTTTATTAGAAACCATTAACAAAATCCACTTTCAAACCCCATTTTCAATTGCAAATCAGTTAAAACCCTAGCTCGAATTTTGGAACCCACTTTCAAAATCCAAAATCCAAAATCCATCACCTTTCAATTCATCATCATCGTCGTCGTCGTCCACATCGAGTTTGGTGGATTTCACGAATTTGGCCGGAGTAGGTTTGGATTCTTCAGCGTCATCGTAGTATTTGTCTTCTTCTTCTTCTTTGTATTGATCGAAGTCGTGATCGGAGATGGAGATAGCGTAGGTGGTCGGAGATGGAGATGGCCCTGAGACGGTGAGAGCTTGGGAGAGAATGTGGAAGGAAGGTGTAGAACGGAAATCGTGGGTTTGTGGAGAGACTCCCCTTTATCTTTTTTTCCTTTGTCTTTTTTATTTTTTTTTATTTTGAACCACTAACATTACTTAGGGTAAATTTGGAATTTCATAAAAAATTTGATGGCAAAACTGACGGTAACCCCGTGACTGGGTAATCTCTTTCTAAAAACGTACTTTAAGGACCAAACACATTTCAAAAAAAATACAAGGACCAAACGCATAGTTTATAGTTCAGGGACCAAATAATTATTTAATCATATTTTCAAATACATTTTCTTCCTTGGAGTAATTATATAAGCCATTGCTTTACTTTTACGGGAACTAAAATGGAGGGAGGTTGCTATAGCACCAGGTAGTTTTGTTGTATTTATATTGATTTTTTGTGCTATATTGAAGGTTTTATATGTAATTGTAGAAGGGTAATTCAAATATAGCTCATAACTAAAGGGTTCATTTGTAACTCACATAGTTATGAATCAAGCTGGACCGTCAGTTGTGTTTAGCACAATTCGATCAGAGTCACCGCTCTTTTATAATATATATATATATATATATATCTTGGTATTTTGATTTTATATATATATTCTTTGGATCGAAAAGTAAATTAAATATTTGTATTATGATCTTTTAGTTTGACCCCTTAACTATTAGCATTTTAAACTAAAAATTCTTAAAATTAGTAAGGGCATTTTCGTTATTTTAAACATTTCATCCATTCAACTAACAGAAATGATCCTTAGTGACCTTATTGACTTAATTAACCAAGTATAGCTACTAAATTGAGGGGGGGGGGAGGAATACAGTGAGCTTAACGAAAAAAATGTGAAAGTATGGTGACCAAATTGCGATTTAAGCCTTATATTCTTAGAAGATAGAAAAATTTTGTCAAGTGCAACGAGTGTGATAGGACTTCATTTTGAGTCTCTCATTTTAAAACAACATCTATATTATAAAAGAGATCAAGGGCTAACTGATGACTCATATCGAATTGTGTCAAACACAACTAGCGGTCTAGATTGATTCGTAAATATGTGAGTTATATATAAACTTCTCAGTTATGAGTTTTGTTTGAATTACCTCCGTCCACAACCAATAATATGTAATAACCCTTCAGTTATGGTTTTTTTTTTTTTTGAATTATCCTCTCCACAACCAATTACAGTTACAGGAACACTTTCCTAACATTTTTTTAACCACATCCTTTTGTTTTTAACCACATCCTTCCGAGGTGGTTATCGTTTGAGTTGACTAGGTTTAATCACATATAAACCCCTCAATTATAAGTTTTGTTTGAATTGTCCCTTCACAATTAGATATAAAACCTTCAATGTGAGTTTTGTTTCAACTGATCTTATACAAACACCGTGCCTATGGCACGGACACAGATACTAGTATATTTATAATTTAAAATTAGGGTGATAATTGGGTCGGTCTCCTCCCATTAATTTCCAACCTCTAAAGAATACAATATTTATTTTTAATCGGTAAAAGTCATTTGTATGGAAAAATGACGAGTATACCCTTAATGAAATTGGATTAGGGGCGTACTGTATTGCAATTCCAAATTGATGCATCCCAATTTCAATTTATGAATCGCAAATTCAAAATAGTGCACCAGGATTTTCTGCATGGATATCCAATTTGTGCATTGCAAATCTAATTTTTGCATAAGAAATTATTAATTCCATATTGCACCTCGCAAATCCAAAAAATGTGAATCGGAATTTTCTGTATATGGGGTCCAGTTAGTGCATCACAAATCTAAAAAGTTGCATCTAGATTTACTTTGTATTCTAATTCTAAATTGTACATCGCAAAATCCAAAATCGTGCAATCGATGTATCGCTGTTAACAATTTCCAAACAAAATTCCTCTGTCGTCAAATACTCATGATGTATTTCAAAATTCCTTTGAGATGATTGTAATTCATATATGCTTCTTCCGATTCCCGCACCATCTGCGACACGAATTCTTTTCCAAACTTCATTCTCCTACCCTTTTTTTTTTTTTTTTGCTTTCTCGATTTTGTTATCTAACTATGATTTTTAAAGAAGTGCAGAAATTCAATTCTTGTAACAATTGAACGTGATGATGGATCACTCTCAAAATAAGACCTACAATTTCCACTACAAAACAAAAGGTTCACCATTCATCATGAAGTCATAAATTGTAATCAAAATGATAAAGAGAATTTTAACAAAAAAAAAAACATAACCAAGATGCTACATTCACCAAGAGGAATAAATATTAGCTAGCAGAAGGATAAATATAAATGTGTAGCTTCTCCTCTTCATCAATGAGTTCATAAACATAGACCACAACAACACGAAAGCCATTGATGCCATGAGCACAAAACTTGGGTTCACATCGTAGGTGATGCTGTTCTAGGCACTAGTGGTTTGTAAGCCTTGAATTGATGAGTTTGACCACTTACCATGAAAATGGTGGACTTTAAGAGGTTTTTTTTTTAAAAAAAAAAAAAGGAGAAATTCGCCGGTCCTATTTGAAATTGATGAAAATTTCAAAGACAGAGCGGACTGAGAGAACTGAGACCGACTCTCATATCTTGTTGCTATAATTTGGAATTGATGAAAATTTTCTTTGATTTACTGCTCACCCTTCTCGTAGTTTAATTGAACTAGCAGAAAAAAGATTAGTCGAAGTTCCGGAAAGGAGAGAGTAGTTTGGTGGGCGAGGGCAATTTAGGAAGAATATTTTGAAAATGAACTTCAGCGGTTACAAAAAAAAAAAAAAAAAAAAAAAGAGGATTAAAAAGGTTAAAAATCTTACAAAATGTATCGGTCAACAATTTTCTCTTTAAAAAAAGTATTAAACATGTCGTAAATTCAATAAAGAGTAAAGTGAACAAACGTCTATTTTTTCTTTAAAATTATGTATATAACCCTTCCCAGTCCATCGGAAACTGTTGGGATAGGATTCCCAATACTAATAATTTCCACCAGCAAATTCTCATAGTTTATTAACAGACTGCGGGCTTGTTTGGTAATCGGACAGAGATAAGTAGTATTATTAATCTCAGTATTATTAATATCCTCATTATTAATCCTCATTTGTATATAAAGGGTAGTTTTGAGATAAAAAAATGTTAATCCCAATTTTTGTAATGAGGACGCTAATAATATCACCCTCTCTTTTGGTATTAATAAAGGGATGATGACTTTATCCAAGTAACTCGTGTTATTAGTCCCGGCTATATATTAATAAAGGGGTAATGACTTTATCCAAGTAACTCGTGTTATTAGACAACTTGGCTATTAATACTATCTAGCCTTAATCCTGGCTACTACCTCTAATAGACTATATAGAAAATTGTTCTTTTAACCTACTTTTTTTTTTCATTATTTTTTGTCTAAAATAGACCTGCAATATCGCACGTGCATTCCTCGACCAGAACTTATGAAAAATATGTATGGAGAGGGAATCATAGACACCACAATCTCGTATCCTACATTTAATTCGAAACGGGGTTCTCACGGGAGTGCATTGAAAATATGAAGAATCTTTTGTTTTTCTTTTTTCATTGTTTCGGTGAAAGAAAAAGAGAAGTAAGATCAAAGTAAGACTGCACATAACTATAGATGATCTTCCCATCTTTTTACTTCTCCAAGATTTCATCTGCTGCTGATCCACTTTACTACGGACGAATTTTCCAGAAAACAGTATGAGTATACAAGCAAACAGAACGTCAGGACTAGAAACAAGTGAGTATACAAGCAAAGAGAAAGTCGCGACTAGAAACAATGGCCTTTTATCAAGTCATAAACGCTGAATCGAAACAATCAAGGCCACACCAGCAACGGCTAATTACATGCAAATTTCGACTCTACAACAAACAACCATGAAACAACCTTGCAGGTTCTCTCATGCTAAATAGAAAGAACCCTATGCTACCACATAAATATATCAACTACCACTAACACAGAAGCCTAATAATTTCTCAGCCACTACTTCTCTCCTAACATAGAAACAAACCTTCTTCGCATATTCCCACAGCTCCACGAGTTCTAGCCTCCGTTATCTGGAGGTTCTTTGCTGAAGGTAAGAGAGAACATTCTAGCACTCTGTCGTCACTCGATTATTTAAACATATATTCGCTAACAGCAGGAAAGAAACTCACCGTATGCCAATATATACAAGTTCTAGATTCATTCTTTCAAGCTAAGCCTCGCATTCTGCACCTTGACTGATAGCTTCAACTTCTGGTCCTCCATATCTCTCAAAACTGCTAGCAGATTTGCACGATACACATCACAACGCTGATTTATGCTATCCAGCTCCGTAGTTAACTCACGGATTTTCTTTTCCTTCTCCTGAAAAAGAAAGGTCACCAAAGTAAATTAATGTAGCATGCAACATATAACACTTTCCACTTCATGGTTCCACATTTAATGAAACTGATTACTATGCTGGTATAAGAGAAAAAATCAACAAGATTCAGTCATAGTCTTGACTTCCGAATTAAATGTGAGAGGCCATTCGATATCCTCACCTAATCAAATGTATTAGGTCTTCCAAACGTACACAAATTTTAGTAAATCTACATGCTCTTTAGGGCTGTTATACGAACCAAGCAGCTCGAGTTTCAGCTCAAGCTTGACTCGAGTGGCTAACTGAGTTGAGCTCGAATTCGAGATCTTGCTCGACAAATTCACAAGCTGAATAAGGCTTGGCTCGTTTATCACGAGCTTTGTTCGTGAACAGCTTGTTTTTTGTCTGGCTTGTCTATTTGACCCGGCTTGTCTATTTGTTGCTCAACCCAACTAATTTGATAAATTTCATTTTTTCCAACTTTTATAACCGAATTATAGTACATGTATGAGAATATTGTATGTTTTTAATGGTTTTATAATATATGCATTAAACTAGTGTATAATAGCTAAGCTCCATCTACTAAATCAAAATCAACAATTTTCCCTGATTTCAATTGTGGTTACAACACCAGCACACAACGAGTCAGGCAATCCCTAGGCTTCATCTTCACTCATCCCTCTAAAACTCAAATGGCAAAACAGCTCAGATCCTCAATCACCAGATCTACTAACCTTTCACAAGATCCACATCTTTATCAATGGAGAGATAAGATAGAGACGAGTGACGACTAGATGGAGAGAACGATCGGAGAGCGATATGACAAACGACGGAAACAGCGATGGCGAACCGGGAAGAAGATTAACCGGCAGAAGGAAGGTTGTGCTTTTTCAATTTGTGAGAAACTCATCCTCTACTTTCAAATCTGAGTTGGTACATGGGTACGAGGGTATCAGCATTGCAATTGCAAATTTGCAACAACATAGGGGCTCAGGCTGATTTCAAGCTCGGGCCTTTCAATCCAGAGGCAAGCTTTTCAATTTCAATCGGTGGACAAGTCGAGCCTTCTCGAGCCGACCCAAATTTCGAGCCAAAATGAATAGTTAGCGAGCAGCTTGCAAACAAACATGAGTCGAATTTGTACAAGATCTTGAAGGTTTGGCTCGAGCTCAACTTAATTTTCACGAGCTCAAGCTGAACCTCCAAAACCCACCCTCTACTTTCAAATCTGAGTTGGTAAATGTGTATGAGGGTATTAACAATGCAACTGCAAATTTGCAATAACACAGTACCGCAGTAGGCTAGGGGCTTAGGCCGATTTCAAATAATCCAGAGGCAAGCTTTTTTATTTCAATCGGTGGACAAGTCGAGCCTTTTCGAACCAACACAAATTTCAAGCCAAACGATCCGATCGCAAGCAGCTCGCGAACGAACTCGAGTTGAGTTCATACAAGATCTTGAAGGTTAGGCTCGAGCTCGAACCTCCAAAACTTGTCTCGGCTTGGCTTGTAAACAGCCATAATGCTCGTCCAAAAAGAGGCTCAGATTGCAAAAGCTAAAAAATGTAGAAAATGCAATATCGAGAGTGCTTAAAAGCGCAGAAAACAATGTTGTCTACAAAGAAGAATGCCAGTAATCAGCAATCAGCAATCAGCATGCCATTAAGTTCCTATCATGTACTTGGAAAGAGCTCACAAACTCTCATTATCATCAGCTGTCCTTAACCTGTGATATGAATCGAACTATTAACTGAAACGGTAACAAGAAAATAAAAGATACGCGGACTCACCGGTTAAACTTCACTTGTTTAACGTAAAGATGTCCGTTGATTCGTTCAACCTCCGCTTCACTCACTTTGGTTTAAGGAATCGGTTTTTCTAAGAACCACTGTTCTAAGGATTTTTATTAAAACTCAAAAACTGCCTATTACAAAGTAAACAAGGTATTTTATACCTCAACTAACCTACTGAGATAGGGCATCGCCCACTAAACCCTAAGCCCAACAAACAACTAATAAAATCCTACTCAAAAAAGGAAAATACATTTAATTAAAATGCTCAACTCTCGGCCCTAGTCCGAGACTCACCATCCGATCCATGCTCTCCAAACCACAACCCCTTTTGCGAACTCCAAAAGCTCAGCCCTTCCAAGACAAACAAGTGACCCCACTAAAACCTTGAAGCCCATGCCCGAAAACAAACTCGCGATTCCCTGCAAATATTCCGTCTCTTGCTAGTAACAGATTACTCCCATGTTCGTTTATCAATTCTCCCGCCTTTTCTAAAGTATTTGCCAGCGCCCCCGCATCATACTCCCCCTCTTCGGAAAGAATTGGCCTCAATTCTGTTAGGGTGTCATCAGCCAAATACGGTGATAAATCCCCCACATTGAACGTGGCGTTTACTGCATATTCCCCTGGTAATTCCAACTTGTACGCACTATCCCCAATGCGCTCCACTATGCGGAAAGGACCATCGGCCCTCGGCATCAGCTTGTTCTTACGTTTGTCCGGGAATCGCTCCTTCCTCAGGTGTAGCCAAACCAAGTCTCCAACCTGAAAAACTGGCTGCTTCCGATTTTTGTTGGCCTGTTTCTTGTATCCCTCATTCACCCTTTCAATCCTAGCCTTAACTTGAGCATGAAGTTTCTGCATATCCCTCCACATATCCAGCGCGCCGGTCTGTTTATCCCCACTCACTCTTGTTGGTGCTAAGTCGACTGGAATTCGTGGATTACTCCCATAAACCACCTCAAACGGTGAGTGTTTTGTCGCATAAGTTGGTGTGCGATTATAAGCAAACTCCGCGTGTGCGAGCTTCACATCCCAATCCTTCTGCGTCTTGCTAACCAGACCTCGCAGCAACGCCCCAAGTGTTCTGTTGGTGACCTCAGTTTGTCCATCTGTTTGGGGATGATGGGACGTGCTGAACAGCAATTTCGTTCCTACCAGCTTCCACAACGTACGCCAAAAGTGACTCAGAAACTTACTATCTCGATCACTAACAATCGTCTTTGGCAGCCCATGTAACCGAATGATTTCCCTGAAGAACAATTCTGCCACCAACGACGCATCATCGGTCTTATGGCAGGGAATAAAATGCGCCATCTTTGAAAATCTGTCCACGACAACCATAATTGCGTCCTTCCCTCGTTTTGTTCTTGGCAGTGCTACGACGAAATCCATAGACAAATCTTGCCACGGCTGATCTGGGACGGGTAGCGGTGTATAAAGCCCTTGGTGGAAGGTGCTCTTCATCATCTGACACGTAACACATCTCGAAACCACGGCTTGAACACTGCCCAGCATCTTCGGCCAAAAGAAATGTTCTTGAAGCAGTTCAAGTGTCTTGGTGATGCCAAAATGTCCAGCCAAGCCTCCTCCATGCACTTCTCGAACCAATAGTTCCCGTAACGAGCATTTCGGAATACACAAGTGATTACCCTTAAAGAGGAACCCTTCCTGCAAAACAAACTGACCCCCATTATTCCTCTCGCAATCACGTATAATTTCCCCAAAATCTGTATCTCCCTTGTAATACTCCTGGATGATTTGAAATCCCAATAGTTTAGCTTCCATCATTGCCAACATCGAATATCTCCTCGATAAAGCATCCGCTACCACATTACTCTTACCATCCTTGTACTTAGACGAAAAATTAAACGATTGGAGGAATTCTACCCATTTCGCATGCCTCGACTTCAGTTTGTGTTGCCCGTGAATATACTTTAGTGCTTCATGGTCAGAATGCAAAACAAAGTGGTTAGGCCGCAAATAGTGACTCCAGTGATCAAGGGCCCGAACAATAGCGTAGAACTCTTTGTCATACGTGGAATAATTCAGCCTTGCTCCCCCTAGCTTTTCACTAAAATAAGCCACGGGCCGCCCTCCTTGAATCAACACAGCTCCGATGCCTACTCCACTCGCATCGCACTCCACCTCAAAAGGTTGTGAAAAATCGGGTAAGGACAGTACCGGGGCTTCGCACAACTTGTTTTTGAGGGCTTCAAATGCCTTCTGGGCAGTCACAGTCCATTCAAATCTTCCCTTTTTTAAAGTTTCCGTCACTGGACTCGCTACAGTGCTGAAATTCTGTATGAACCTTCTATAAAAGGAAGCTAGACCGTGAAAAGAACGTACCTCGGTAACACTCGTGGGGTTTGGCCACGACTTAATAGCTTCTATCTTTGACTGGTCCACCGCGATTCCGTCAGCCGAAAAAACATATCCTAAGAAGTTCACGCTAGACTGGAAGAAAGAACACTTTTCTGCCTTCCCATACAACTTGTTCTCTCTCAAAGCCATGAGTACGCTGTGAAGATGTTGTTCGTGCTCCTCTATAGTTTTGCTATAGATTAAGATATCGTCCAAATATACCACAACGAACTTCCCTAGAAACGGTCTCAGCACCTCGTTCATCAATCTCATAAAAGTACTCGGGGCGTTAGTAAGCCCGAACGGCATAACTTTCCACTCATACAGGCCGTGTTTGGTTTTGAACGCCGTTTTCCATTCATCCCCTTTCTGAACCCGAACCTGGTAATACCCGCTGCGCAAATCGATCTTGGAATACACCTTTGACCCGTGCAATTCGTCAATCATATCATCAATCCGGGGAATGGGAAACCGATATTTGATCGTGATGTTGTTTATGGCCCTGCTGTCTATGCACATTCGCCACGTGCCATCCTTCTTGGGTACTAGAAGAGCAGGAACTGCGCAGGGACTTTTACTCTCTTCTACGTATCCTTTGGCCATCAAATCTTCAATTTGTCGCTGAAGTTCTTTTGTCTCCGTAGGATTACAACGGTACGCTGGTCTATTAGGTAATGGTGCCCCCGGTATCAAATCTATCTGGTGTTCTATTCCCCTTTCTGGCGGAAGTCCGGGCGGTAAATCATCCGGAAACACGTCCCTGAATTTCTCCAGGATCTCTTTTGCCAAGGGATGTATCTCTCCTTGTTCTGGATCATCGAGTTCTTGTACCACCAGTGCGAAAATTGTCCCAGTTTTAATTACCTTCTCCACTTCGTCCAGCCCAGCCTTGTCCTGATGTTCCCTCGTTTCTCTATCCTCTCGATCGGGTTCCTTCCTGGATACTCCCCAGCCGCCCTCTTCTTTGATTGATGTCGAAGGTTTCAACCGAAACTTTCTCCCCCCCTTCGTCGCTATATAAGTGTTCAGCCTTCCGTCATGCACTACGCACCTGTCAAACTGCCAAGGCCGACCTAACAAGACGTGACCAGCATCAATGGGCAGGACGTCGCATAAGACTTGGTCTTCAAAACTTCCGATGGAGAAAGAGACCACCGTTTGCAAGGTGACCACGACTCCTTCGTCCAACTGGAGACCAAACAGCCTGTACGGGGACGGATGAACTGTTGTAGTCAGCCCTAAATCCTCGACTAAGGTGGTGGAAACTCCGTTAACACAACTTCCTCCATCTATGGCGATGACGAATACTCCTCCCTGAATCAACCCGCGTGTCTTGAAGACCCTCTCCCTTTGTGCGATTTCTTCCATGAATGTTACAAATAGGAACTCGTAACAATGTCGGCTCTGATACCACTTGATGTGAATCGAACTATTAACTGAAACGGTAACAAGAAAATAAAAGATACGCGGACTCACCGGTTAAACTTCACTTGTTTAACGTAAAGATGTCCGTTGATTCGTTCAACCTCCGCTTCACTCACTTTGGTTTAAGGAATCGGTTTTTCTAAGAACCACTGTTCTAAGGATTTTTATTAAAACTCAAAAACTGACTATTACAAAGTAAACAAGGTATTTTATACCTCAACTAACCTACTGAGATAGGGCATCGCCCACTAAACCCTAAGCCCAACAAACAACTAATAAAATCCTACTCAAAAAAGGAAAATACATTTAATTAAAATGCTCAACTCTCGGCCCTAGTCCGAGACTCACCATCCGATCCATGCTCTCCAAACCACAACCCCTTTTGCGAACACCAAAAGCTCAGCCCTTCCAAGACAAACAAGTGACCCCACTAAAACCTTGAAGCCCATGCCCGAAAACAAACTCGCGATTCCCTGCAAATATTCCGCCTCTTGCTAGTAACAGATTACTCCCATGTTCGTTTATCAATTCTCCCGCCTTTTCTAAAGTATTTGCCAGCGCCCCCGCATCAACCTGATCGCACTGATATACTTAAAACTACACATTACGTCAATGTATTTTAGCTTCGAAGACTGTCTAAAACTAAACTCAATCATTTGGTCACCTATCAAACTGAGAAACACAAGCATATAGATAACGAGTTAGTTACATACTTGTTTCTAAATATTATCAGTCTCTCACTTGGGGACCGACTACAGCGTAATTTAGTTTCAGCAATCCCCTCCTTAAGTTAACAACAGGTGTCAACACAGTCAAATTGGCACTAGCAATTTGGGACAGACAGGAATCATACATGCGTGCAGTTTCTCTTGGTTTTAAACACATCTCGACTGAACAGAATGCTCAAATGTTCAACCACAAAATTTATCCTTTGACTTACTTATTATAGGAGTGGGTGAACTAATGCATCAGGCTGAAGTAAGGTTTTTGAGCTCTCCTAGGGATTGACTTGTTGGATCTTAGCAAAGACAGGCCAAACTGCCCATACTTTTTCGTTTTTATGTAAACTACTTTCTGATTGTCTGTTCTTTGTATTTCTGTTTCTATGTTATATGAACTCCTCGTGCACTTTTATGTAGTCTCTTCTATTCATAACCATTCTCTTTTGTATCAAAAGAAAGATCTCCCAAAGTCCAAAATTATTTTCTTATGTAAGATTACAATTAAACAGAGATTTAAGCAAAAGGGTTAGAAGCTAAATAAGGATGACAAGGGGCTATATTCCAGCTCCATAGGAAAACCTTCAATATAAAAGTAGATTTGAAGAATTACTGAGATCAGTTGATCGCAACACGGCAGGTGGCAGCCGAATGGTGGCATGGCAAGCATGGCCTCTCTCAGTATGAACTATGAAGATCAGTTTGCTTATCCAAAACTACTCTCAGTAACAACATAAAGCCTGTATCATCAATCCTCTGGTATTTTCTGTTAAACTACCATCAAACTGTTGCGCTTACCCAGTATTAGCATGCATAAATCAGTAAATACCATCTTTCCAGCTTTTTGCACATAAAACTATCTTGATAGCATTGTCTCCCTCCAGAGAGATGTAGGTCAACCCCACTTGTCCAATATTACTTGCACTTGACAAAATAAAAGCCTCGGTCATCATCTCTCTAGTATCTTCTGTTAGACCACGATCTATCATTCCTATAGCATTATGAGTAGGCAAATGATATTACGAGCTTAAGCTTAGGATATTACTACGAGCTTTAGTGTTAGAGCTGTTGATTGATTAAATTGGTGATGATTTAGAATGCTCATGTCATTAATTAGAAAAGAGTATATTTGATCTATCGAGTAGAGATCTAAGTAGATTTGATCTAACGGCACTAACATTAAAGCTTGTAATAATATCATAAGCTCTAATTTTTTTTGATAAGTAAAGAGTATATTAATATGAGCGTCAAAAAAGGTGATGCGACCTTAGTACACTAGAAGCATACAAAGCTCAAGAGTTTCTACCCACTAGAAATGTTATTTACAAACTCTACAAAAGACATTTTCGAAGCCGGTGGATAGTTCGCAGCCTCTACACACCAAGAGAATAGAGTGCGAAGCAAAGAATTCTTCAAGACCGGAATAGACTTTTCCTCGTTGTCGAAAACCCGATGATTTCTCTCCCTCCAGATCACCCAACAAACTGCCAGAGGGGCAGCCTCCCAAATCCCGATGCACCTGTTTCTACGCTGAACTGACCAACACCTCAACAGCTGAGAAACTGATCTCGACATCACCCAAGGCACTTTAAAAAGATTCAACAACAAACTCCACAGATCTGAAGCGACCGGACAATGAAGAAGCATATGGTTCACGCTCTCCTCGCTCGCCTTACACATGAAACACCTGTTCACTAAAGAAATATTCCGCTTCTGAAGATTATCTACCGTTAGGATAGCTTCGAGCATAGCTTCCCATACAAAGAAGGCCACTCTCTTGGGCGCTACAGATTTCCACACCGCTTTCCAAGGAAAAAAATTCCGCTCACAATTCAACAGCCTCAAGTAATTAGATTTAACCATAAATGTCTGACCCTTAGCTGCCTTCCAGATCACTCTATCTTCTACCCTATCAATCTTCTGAGCCTGTAACAACTCAAGAAATCGCAGCAGCGGCTCCACCTCCCAATCTTGAAAATTTTTCCTGAAAACTGGACTCCAAGTAGGTCTACCATCCTCCCTTGACATCACCGAGCTAACCGAACAGCTCTTATCCCTAGTGACTTCAAACAGCGCTGGAAAATCCACCTTCAACTTCCTCTCTCCGCATCATCTATCTTCCCAAAACCTAACCGTCTCTCTACTTCCCACCTCAAAGGCAAGAAACCTCTCAAAGGATCTCCACCCTTTTCTAATGCCCTTCCACACCCCCACCCCAAAAGGCAAAACGACCTCCGCAGGAAACCACGCATGATCCCCCAAACCATGCTTACTTACCACCAATCACCTCCACAATGCCTCCCTTTCCGTGAGATACCTCCACAGCCACTTTCCCGGCAATGCCTCGGGTCTTTTGTTGAAAGGAAATAGGTCGGTACATTTGAAAGAGTGTTTTGACTAAAACCAACCTGCCCCCCTTGGAAAGCAATTGTTTCTTCCAACCCGCCAAACGGTGCTCGAACTGCTCGATAACCGGAACCCACATAGCTATGCTTCTGACCGGAGCACCAATGGGAAGTCCAAGGTATGAGGAAGGAAGAGTCGCGGTCTTGCACCCAAAAAAGCCGGCTAAGCTCCCAATGTCATTCACCACACCTACTGGAATAATCTCACTCTTGAGGATATTTACTCTAAGCCCCGAAACTGCTTGAAAAAACAGTAACACCATACGAAGGTAACCCAGTTGAGCCTTCTCTGCCCCACAAAAACCAAAGTGTCATCCGCAAAGAGCAAATGAGATACCTCTAACTCCGACTCACCTCCCCTTCACCTTAAAACCGCTAATAAATCCCCCCTGGACTGCCTTGTCCAATAGTTTACTCAAAGCCTCCATCACAAGAATAAACAAAAACAGGGATAATGGATCACCCTGGCGTAGGCCCCTCGAACTATGAAAAAATCCAGAAGGTTCCCCGTTGACCAAAATAGAAAAGAGAACCGAAGAGATGCAAAAGCGGATCCACCTCCTCCATTTATCCCCAAACCCCATTCTATCCATCATATAGATCACAAAGTCCCAGTTGACATGGTCATATGCCTTCTCAATATCCAACTTACACAAAAGACCCGAAACACCTTTTTTCAGTCTGTCGTCCATAACCTCATTAGCTAGAAGTGATGCATCTAGAATTTGCCTCTCCTTAACAAAAGCATGCTGAGACTCCGAGACAATCTTACCTATCACCTTCTTCAACCTCTGGGAAAGGACCCTCGCTAAGAGCTTGTAAAAACCCCCGACTAGACTAATGGGTCTATAGTCCTTCAAATCCGTCACGCCTTTCTTCTTCGAATCAAGAAATGAAAGCAAAGATTAAGGCTCTTCTCGAAATGCAAATTGGTGTAGAAAAACTGAAAAACCTCCATAATGTCCCCCTAGACCACCTCCTAACAATGCTGGAAAAAGGCCATAGAAAATCCATCCGGGCCAGGAGCTTTATCACCACTCATAAGCCTTAACTCAGCCACCACCTCCTCCTCGGTGAAAGGATGCTTCAAAGAAACTGAATCTGCCTCCTCTAATCTTCCAAAAGTGACCCCGTCCAAATTAGGTCTCCAAGACCCACAATCCTCGTAAAGCCGTTGGTAGAAACCCATTATACCTCGCTTAATCTCTTCCCTCTCTTCCAGCTCTACACCATCTATCTTGATTTTCTGAATTCGCTTAGCCACTCCTCGAATACTAGCCATTCTATGGAAGAACTTTGTATTACTATCACCTTCTTTGAGCCACCGAACCCGTGATTTTTGTTTCCAAGTGATCTCTTCATTGATGAGTAAGCTGCGTTACCTCTGCTTTAGCTCTATCCCGTGGGAATCCTCGGCCTCATCCAAACCGGCCCCTTACTTTTTCATTCAGCCTACCGATCTCCTCAGAAATAGCCTTAATTTTGATGTCCACCGCTCCATAGACGTCCCTATTCCACACTTTTAAATCTTCCTTCAATAACTTCAATTTCCTAGCCAACTTGAAACTCGGATCACCAACCACCATGTAAGAATTCCATCTATTCATCACCCAATCCTTGAACCCCTCTTCTCTTAGCCACGTATTCTCAAATCGGAACGGAGATTTCCCTTTGGCAAAACCACCACATTCTAGCAGCAATGGAACATGATCCGAGGAGACTCTAGGCAAACAAGACCGAATCGCACCACCGAAGCTTTCCTCCCAATCCCCGAAATAAGAAATCTATCAATTCTTGAAAATTGTTGACGGTCTCCATCCCTGAACCAAGTAAATTCTCCTCCACATAAAGCGAGATCCACCAACTCTATATGATTAATGAAATCGTTGAACTCCATCATCTCCTTAGAATAGGCTCGCGAGCCAGAGCACTCATGCGGAAACCTCACTACATTGAAATCTCCACCTAAACACCACGGAACATCCCATTTAGATTTTGAAGCCTTTAACTCATCCCATAAATGTCTCCGATCAGGACCATTACAAGGCCCATATACTCCTGTGAATACCCACTCTCTGTCATTTTTCACATTTTTCAACAAACAAGAAACTGAGAAAACGCCTATAAGAGAATCCACCTTTGATAGCACTCTACTATCCCACATAACCAGAACACCCCCCGCTGCCCCTACAGCCCCTAAATGTTCCCATTCCACCCATCTCGTTCCCCATACACTGTTAATAATCCTAACGTCGACTTTCTCCATTTTGGTTTCTTGGAAACAAACTAGATGCGGCTTCCACTTTCTCAATAAACCTTTAATCAAGTTTCTCTTACTCAAATCGTTTAATCCCCGCACATTCCAAGATAAAATTTTAAGATGCATAGCAACCAGTTTTTTTCCTCCTTCTCCCCTCTCCTTCTTACCCCTTTAACATCTCAAAGTTTAGGCTGCAGCATAGTTGCTTAAGCTCCCTCTTGCCTTTTTCCCGCGATTTGTTTAAACTCCTGCTGCTGCCTTCCCCAGACGATCTCCATTTCTTCTCTATGTCGAGCAGTAAATCCACAATTTTATCCTCAAAACCTGTGCCCGACGCACCCAGAATTTTCCCAAAGCTCTTTGCTCTCCGTTGAACCCAAACCGAAATATCGCCATCTATTTCTCTGTCCGTGAGATAGGCCATCTCACACAATTCTTCAGGTCTGATTACTGCAAGTGGGGTACAGCACACTGGTGTATTATTCTGCTCATTTACAGAGTCTTCTAACTGGTCGCAAGGCAAACACAAAACATTCTCATTACTCGGATTTTCTGCTTCAAACTCTGGTGTAGTCTTTCTAGAATTGTTCTGGATAATCACTGTTTTCATCGACACTGTAGTCTCCCCATCGAAACCTCTTGTCTTCAAACTCATTCGATCTCGCAGACCCTTGACGCAGACTTCTATCACTGATCCACTCCAAAAAATCCTTCGGTTCCTCTAAACGAGAATGCGTCGTAGGCTGGGGAAGAGACTCCTCGCAATTAACTCGACAACATTCCCCTTCATCACTTAAGCCCTCCCCAATGCCGTTAACTCCCATCGCAGCAGCACCAGTCACGAACTCCCTGTCTTCTTCCTGCGGGCTGCGAGGCGCCTCTGACTCAACTTCCTTACTCGCCTCCATGTGGTCCAAACCTCCAGCCTTTCCTAATTGTATTTCCTCCTAATTGTATTTCTTCAAACTCATTCGATCTCGCAGACCCTTGACGCGGACTTCTATCACTGATCCACTCCAAAAAATCCTTCGGTTCCTCTATACGAGAATGCGTCGTAGGCTGGGGAAGAGACTCCTCGCAATTGACTCGACAACATTCCCCTTCATCACTTAAGCCCTCCCCAATGCCGTTAACTCCCATCGCAGCAGCACCAGTCACGAACTCCCTGTCTTCTTCCTGCGGGCTGCGAGGCACCTCTGACTCAACTTCCTTACTCGTCTCCATGTGGTCCAAACCTCCAGCCTTTCCTAATTGTATTTCCTCCTCTAAAACAAAGAAAGAAGGATAAGGCCCACTCAAACAGCCCACTCCACGATCAAGGTTTTCAACAACAATCGAGTCATCAGCCACTTGGCCCAACCCAAAATTAGAAGGTCCAACTACATCTACTGGATCAGCCTTGAGCCCACCAGCAATCCCACCAAGCTTACCCAGGTTAAAAACTTGATCATCATTAACTGAATTGCCCCTAGACTGAATAGGGCTTTCAGATGTGTTGCTCCCAGATGCGTGCCCCACTGTCGGCACCTGTCCCTTGTCTTTAGCCCAGGAAATTGCGCCCAAGGCATCTGCGTCAACCTCTTTCCCCTTCCTCCCGTCTCTCTCCCCTGTAGCGACGCCATTTGAGCTACGACCTAATTCAAACTTTGAGTTCCGACCAGAGCACGTGTTGTCCCTGCCAATGCTGCGATTTTTGACTTTCCAAAACCCTTGGACTTGAGCTTCTCCCCTACGAGCGTGAGAACCACTCGCCTTCTTCATCCCCCTACTTCTTCATAAGCTCTAATATCATACCTCTATGAGTAAGCAGACCATCTCTCCTGTTTTACCCATAGACCCATCTCGACTTTCGCAATTAAGCCACATTGTTATGGGAACATTACTTCCTTTGGCTTTCGGCCTTCATAACACAGACCCACCGGATCCCAATTTTCCAAATATAGAGGACTCTGATTAACTACCCAACTCTTCAAATTCATAATGCGCCGAGCCTCCTCACTGGAGGGGAGAAAGAACACAAAAAACTTCACACTAAACTACTAAAGTCATTTACTCTGACAAATCCGGCTACTTTCCAGTGACTATTGGCCCATCTTTGAACTTTCTCCTTTGGTGGAATGGGGTCTTCCAGGACCCCACTCTACCTACTAAGCATCATACAAGAAACTTCAAATTTCCATCGCACGATTCTCATCCACCTCGAAATTTGCTAAGGAGCCAACACTTCTTCCTTTCAAGATGAGATGATCAAGTTAGGCCAAGGAGAAATCTCCGCCGCCTCTTTGTATGATTTACCTCGGCTTACCCTTGCACTCCTCTCGAATCTCTTAATTTTCTCGGCTACCATATCCCATCCTAACTCAGGTGCCACCTCCGGAACATAGATCAGGGCTGCCATTGCCTTGAACAGAAATTCTTAGAAAAATGCCTAGTTGATTTCTTTCTTTAGCAAACAAAACCTTGCCCACCTCTGTAATCTTTTTCTCCAAAAACAGGCCTCGTTGATTAGAAGCTTTCTCCATCCATTCTCAGATCCATAGGGTTTCGTCAAGTGAAAAAATGGCTTCCTGAATTCTACTCCTGCTTCTCTCCAGAAATTAGAAACACACTTGATTCTGAACTAAGACAATAAATTCTAATCTGGGAAACTATCGACATATCAGTCTGGTCGGGGGTTTCTATAAATTGCTATCTAAAGTGTTATCAGTTAGATTGAGACAGGTCATTGGCAAATTGGTGTCGAATCTCAACTTGCTTTTGTGGGGGGAGCACCAAATTATTGATGCATATTGTTCATAGCTAACGAAGTAGTGGATTCAAGGTTGCCAAGTGGGTGCCCTGGGTTGTTCTGTAAGTTAGATATCGAGAAAGCATATGACCATGTTAATTGGGAGTTTTTAGTGTATATGTTGGAGGGGATGGGATTTGGTGTCAAATAGAGGAAGTGGATTCTTTTTTGCATATCATCGACACAGTTTTCGGTCATGGTTAATGGAAAACTGGCCGATTTTTTTGATAGTTCGAGGAGATAACGTCAAGGAGATCCGCTTTCTTCCTTCCTTTTCATTCTCATAATGGAGGGGTTGAGCAGCCTTTTAGATAGAGCGGTGCAAGGTGGATCCATTCGCGGATTCAGGATTGGTATGCATAGAGAGGAGTAGGTGACCATCAACCTTCTGTTCACGAATGATACATTAATATTTTTTGATGCAGAGATTGAGCAGCTAGGTTACCATCGCCTAGTGCTTTCTTTGTTCCAGATGATGTTGGGGTTACGGGTGAACATTGCTAAAAGCGAAATTATTCAAGTTGGAGTGGTGGAAAATATACAAACATTAGCATCAGCTTTCGGGTGTAGGATTTCTTACCTCCTTCGACCTACCTTGGTTTGCCAATTGGTGCGCAGTTCAAGAATAGAGCAATGTGGAACCCTGTTGTTGATAGATTTGTTCGGCGGTTGACGGGTTGGAAGAAGCAATTACTGTCCAAAGCGGGGAGATTAAATCTCATTAAATATACTCTATCCACTTTGCCCACTTAAATTTTATCGTTCTTCGTACTTCTTCCTTTAGTTCAGCATATTTTTGGAGAAGATGGAGAGGGACTTTTTGTGGGAAGGGCAAGGGGAGGAGCGTAAGTTTCATGTAGTCGAGTGGGAAAAAGTTTGCACCGACATTGGGGAGGGAGGGCTAAGCATCAAGAATTTTTATCTCTTAAATACAGCTTTGCCTAGCAAATGGCTTTGGCGCTACATGGTTGAGATTCATCGTCTTTCGAGGAAAGCGGTGAATTGTAAATATGGCGAGGGAGATCATAATTGATTCCCCAAGATCGTTATAAATTCTTTTGGTTCGGGGGTTTGGAGAGGAATCAGTAAAGGGCGGGAGTCTCTTGAGAGGCATATTTTTTTGATATGGGAAATGGATCGAAAGTTAATTTTTTGAAGGACAAATGGTGCAGGGAGGAAGAACTATGGAGGGTGGTGTTTCCTGTTCTGTTTAATTTAGCAGTGGATAAGAACTGCAAGGGCAGCTCGTTCCTTCAAATAGGGGAAGGAAGAGTGGTGTGGAATCCTGTTTTTCGCAGGAATCTGCAGGATTGGGAGTTGGAAACCAGTGCAATTTTTTTCTCCAAACTTTATTTGCTTCAAATAGATGGCAGCAGGCAGGATAAGGTGAGGTGGGCCGCTTCACCTGAAGAGAAGTGAGGGGAAAAAAGGATGGAAGCTGAAAAAGACAAAAAACAAAATAACATGAGGTGGAACTAATGAAGTAAAATCTTCCAGTCCCTAGAGGACCCTATATGTGGCATATGACAAACCTAACGGCCAAGGCAGTAGCGAGTGAACCTGCTCCCTAAAGATTTGGCCACTTCTCTAGGTTCACAAACTCAAAGAACCCCATAGACACCACAACTCAGCTATAGGGGATATCCTTACTGCTCTACAATCCCTACAATGTCAATATGTACAAAAGCTTCAAAAGTAGAGGGACTAACCAAAAAATTGCTCTATATTGCCAAATAACATACACCACAATTTCCAAGTGCTGGAGCACTGAAGAAAAACATTTTCAGTGGTAGAATCTATAACTCAGAGTTGGTGGGTGATCACGAGCGTAGAAATAAAATCAAACCAAACAAAAGAAACGGCAAGAGAAATGGGATATAAACGGACAAATTAACAATTTGACACGCAGGGTAATGTTTCTGAACAATGACACTGTGGACAATTACAAAGGGATGTAACTAGCTTGGTAGCGCCTTTTTTTTTTTTGAGAAATATTATCTCGTGATTCCAATCAAGCAACTACCTATCCTTCTCTCAGCAGTCACAACGGATTCCACAGAATCTATATAGAGCCAATCTCCAATTATTTCCCTAATGATTAGAATTCAAAGTTTCAAAAGCTTAAACACAACAGACAGCCTACAATCCTTTAAAGTTTAAACAACACCTTGGCTTTCCAGATAAAGGAGGCTAGAGGGAGCACGGAGGGGGTACATAATGAACAGACATATGCATGAAGATCTATTAAAGTTGGAAACTATAGTACAATAACAAACAAAGATGAGATGGAGGAGAGATATAAGGAGGAAGCATAACAACATGCAGAGCAAGTCAATCCATCATCTATCAATTACATTTTGAAAGAAAACAAGTTTCAGGAATTGGAAACCCCAGGGAGGAAACTCTAATAAACGAGATGGATATTGAGTGTCAAAAACCTATTGATCCTCCTAATGAGCAAACCCTAACATCATGGAAGAGAGCAGATCTCAAATATTCAAGGAAGATGTGTGGTGTACAAAAAACAGGCGAGGGGGAGTTGGGGCACTACAAGAAGGGAGGATAAAAATAGTCAAGGAAACCCATGGCAGGAGTGTCACACTCACAATTTAGAGGAGCTCCCCACTCCACCCTAAGACCTTACACAAAGATGGTCACTGCACTATATATGCCTAATGCCCACCTGAAGGATCCTTAGACAGCCTCCAAGGAAATTTGCTCAGTAGAAATACTAGAAAAGTATTTGTATTGTCCAAAAGAATTGACTAGGTACTTACCAAGATTAATAATCAACACGATAAACATTTGCAGATTACAACAAGCAATATGCCAATGCTGAATCTTAAATGAACTGGTAATATTTGAAGACACCATGGGCTAGAAACACAATTATGTAGAAAAAACTCAAATTAGTTTTATACAAATTTTACTAGCAAGAGAAAGGAGTGTTTTACCGAAGATTGAAATGGTGTTTCTAGATCTTTTTCACCCACATGCATCTCTTGGTTACCTCCATTTGATAAGACGGCACCCTGGCTGGCTCCTGATCTTTGCTTCTTTGAAGCAGCAACCTTCTTTGCAGCTTCTTGTAGAGCATCCATTGCAACATGATAGATATGTATAGACTTTACCCCTTCTAGAAATTTTATGGCATCCTGCCTTAGATTGTTATATCGTACAGTTAAAGATTCTCAAGAATCAGTAGGCAGTTCTGGAGCACGTTCATCCACATGGCCTCCACTCTTGGCATCCCTAGTCCACCTCTTCAGAATATATTGAGAAGGGAGCATAAGAACATTTTTTGCTCTGAAAACTGATAATACATGCCTACAGATAATACCCGAAAAATCAGACATGTGGCAGCTACAGTTAGCTTTCATCTGAAATGAATTGAAACTAACAGTGTGTGTTTTGTGCTCTTCCCCAAATTTGGCCACCCTATACAATGTGATAGTTCCAGAGTCTTCAACTTTAGTTGCAGGATTAGCAAGCGTCTCAACCAGCTCCTCTTGAAATTTTATAAAAGCTCTCCTTGTATATAGGTTGGCAGCTTGCTTTTCCATAGGAGATGGTGTCTTCAGAACTGGCATTGTGTTAGTTGTATCAAAATCTGCCTTCAGTTCCTTCTCATGCCAACTTGTTACAGCTTTTTCATATTGTTTAATCAGCGACTGTATGGTGGTTGCTGCATTCACATAACCATCAAAGAATGTGCTTATAGCCTCACTACTGTTGGTTGTGTAGAATTCTCCAAAAAATGTCTCTCGCATGTAGACAGGGACCCACTGATGACGGGCATTGTACATTGACTGAAGCCATTCATTATCCATGAGGGAGTATTTCTCCAGAAGTGATTTCCAGCGTGACTCAAACTCGTCGATTGTCTCATTCTCATGAATGCATTTTTTTAAATCTATCTCAAGTGTAGGATATGTTTGATATATATGAGCCAATTTCTCCTGGGTTTCTCTGAATATGCTCCATTTACAAAAACGATGGCGTGTCTCGGGCAAAACTTGTGCAACAGCCATCTAAATAAGACGATCAGGGTCGGTTGTGATAGAGACTGGAAAGCTTCCAGACATGTACAATGTAAGTGCATGCCACGAACCAAAGAATGTTGATTTTGTTCATCGGAAGTCCCAATGCAAATATGTATTAACTGAGCTATTACTAAATGTCAAGAAACTTGCAGTCATTCTCTAACTATTTTTACCCCTCTTATTTCCGTGAAGTTTTTTTGCTGTTAAATGGTAGACACGCCACTATGTACGACAACACCATATACTGTAACTGAAAAAGAATGAAGTCATGCAGGGATCTCGAGTTTCTGCTGCTGCTGCTGCTGTTGTGCTAGTTGAATTTGCATAATAGTACACTTCAGGCTCCTCTCTTGCATCTGCTAATGCAAAATCACAAGAAAGTTTGAGAGAAAGAAAACTATACGAGTGAAATAAGATCTTAAATATAAGAATGGTAGTCTAAAGGAAAGATTAATGATTCAGGTTGAAATGTAAGCATATTATGCATTATTTTCACCCATGTTTGAATCAACAAATTAAAGAGGTAAATCATGTTAATGTGACAGCTGAAGATCGGAAAACATGAGCTTAATTGTAGATATTAACTAAGAGATCACGTACCAAAAACTATATACTCATGAAGACGAATTTTTAGCTATCTAGCGAAAATATTTAGCTTTATATCATATCAACAATCACCTAATCATCTAAAGGCTTAAGATGTTAGAATCGAACAATATGTAAATCATGCTCGTGTAAAACTCCACCTCACGCATCTGATCAATAAACCAAAAAGCAAAAAAAAGAATAAAATGAATTCCTCTCATGTTTGATGTGACTGTTGCTCCCACATGGAGAGATCACACAAACATACATAAGGTCAAGGGCTTGTCAAGTATCGAAAAACTTGAGCTCTTAAAGAAAGGGCAAAACAAAGTAAATCAATCTTAACATAAGATCAATCTCCCTACTAGAGTAAACCTGTGAATTCGAGCTAAATCATCATAAAATTCGGCATGAGTTGATTACTAGATACCAAATGAATTTGTTGATCATTTAAAAATGAAAAACGGTAGTATAGGTCTTTCATACTTAAGTTCGCTATTCTTGAAATATTGATACCTTGATATCTTAGCTAACAGCACTACTATGATTTCTTGTGCTTTTAGTACAGTTACTCATAAAAAAAAATTGATTTTAATTTCAAAATATTGATATGGAGAGTATATATAAGCTAGTTTTCGTTACCTCTAAAGTCAAAAGTGCTCTAAAATACTCAAGGCACTCTTCCAAAAGAGACTTCCCTTGTGTTGCAACCTCTGTTAGCTCTGAAAGCGACAAAACCGCCTCCTCAGCCTGTTCAATAACTCACATTCAGGTGCACCACATACGCAAACACAAAAACATGGCTTGAGAAACTACACTGCCATGTACATATATATAACTTAGGCCTACCGTGGGTGAAAAAGTAGATAGCATTGACTTGATGTAAGCAGTAAGATCTGATGCGTGACGAAGTGCTATAGAAGCTGATTGTGGTTCCACCTATACAAACATTTTCTACGTTATAGACGAGGCTCCAAACACTTTGGGGGTAATAATGGGCTATTACTAATAAGGCAGTAACAACCCAAGGAGAATCACAAGCCACTGCTCGCTGGTTCAATCCGAGGGTACACTAGTAAATTCAAATTAACCGACAGTGTCCTCTACATCATCACCGCTCAACTCTTCTCGATTTGCTTGACAATGATCATCATGTTATACTACCCGGGAGACTCTCCGTTGATGAAAATGCCCTTCGCCGAAATCATTCGCCTCGAGATCGATTCTTTTTAGACGAATCAAGGTTTGGTTTGGGTGGTTCTCCGATCATTGGAAAAATTTCTCTCATGTCACATGGCGCCGACGTTGAGCTCTAGAAAGTCCGGGAAGGAAGTACCGGTCAAAGTACATGAATCCAAAGTGTCACTAGACAATTCTCCGAAGAAGTCTACCATAAAAACGCGATGAAGAGGGCTAATTCACTAACTTTGCCGAAATGGGCAATGACAACATCTCCGTGGAGAACAGAGTTGCCACCGGAGGGACACCGTCTTTTTCAAGCTTGAAACCTCCTACTAGTTCTTCAAGGACTAAGAATTTTCTTAGTATTGGACTTGATTTGATTGGTAAGAAAAGTGGATCCTCGGGTTGTTTATCGCCTCTCGCCGTGTTCAAATTGGCACAGTGGAAAGTGTTCATCAATTAAGAATGCACAAAAGATGAAAAGCATAGCTAATCAAGCCGAGGCACGTATTTGAAGCAAATATTGATTCTATTTTTCACATTCGCATTTATTATATTGAAAAATATTGATTGAGTAACAGCGATATCCACGCCAATTTTATCACCACTCCAATATATCGGCAAACTTGTTTTCAAACCATCAAACTAGTTCTTAATCTTTCCATGTCAACAAGATTGTTGATCCGTGCACTTTGATCGGGTGGTGATATAAACGACGTGGATATAACCGCTTTCACTCAATATTTTTCCGCATAGTGAGTGGGGACTAATGATTCATGAACGATTGAAACTATGTGATCATATTAGAAGACAAAATTGAGCAATCGTAACCCTATTTTTCGAATAATCTATTGGAATATTTCTTGCTTAGAACGCCAGAAGTGCTTAGCTGATTTTTAGTGATGAAGTGTTCATTGAGGATTGAGCGCAGGAATTGGCGATAGGTCGCATGGCATTACAGTTACTGTTGTTTAAAAGCTGTGCATTGTTTTCCAAAGAGATTTTAGGCTGCATTTTTTCTAATGCCATTTCAGTGCACATATGCAAACACAAAATATGGGGCAGAAATCGCCATGTATTATATATAACTTAAGTTTGTCGGGTGAAAAAGTAGATAGCATTGACTTTATGGAAGCGAATATCCGATGCGCGACGCGTTATAGAAATAGCTTGTATAGGTGGAACCACAATCAGCTTCTATAGCACTTCGTCACGCATCAGATCTTACTGCTTCCATCAAGTCAATGCTATCTACTTTTTCACCCACGATAGGCCTAAGTTATATATATGTATACGGCAGTAGTTTCTCAAGCCATGTTTTTGTGTTTCAAGGCATGTGGTCCACCCGAATGTGAGTTATTGAACAGGCTGAGGAGGCGGTTTTGTCGCTTTCAGAGCTAGCAGAGGTTGCAACACAAGGGAAGTCTCTTTTGGAAGAGTGCCTTTGGGTATTTTAGAGCACTTTCGACTTTAGAGGTAACGGAAACTAGCTTATATATACTCTCCATATCAATTCTTTTGTAGCACAAAGTATTGCAACTTTGTAATACCATCCCTTACAGATACTAAGTTCCTCTGCCAAACGTCAATGGAAAAATACACTCAGTTTGCCGCTAAAATCACTAGAACACTCGCAAAAAGAAGTAACAAAGGAAGAAAAAAAATCAACTAAAGGAGGAGCACTCGGCATTCTAACAAATAGAGATAGACATGCAATGAAGTTTGTGTTGTGTTACATTACACTAAAAATTATTTCAATAGATTATTCGAAAATAGGGTTACGATTGCTCAATTTTGTCTTCTAATATATGATCACATAGTTTCAATCGTTCATGAATCATTAGTCCCCACTCACTATACGGAAAAATATTGAGTGAAACGATTATATCCACGTCATTTATATCACCACCCGATCAGAGTGCACCAGATCAACAATCTTGTTGACAAGGAGAGAAAGATTACTAGCAAAGTTTGATGGTTTGAAAACAAGTTTGCCGATTATGTGGATTGTGATTTAATGGTGATAAAATTGATGTAGATATCACTGTTTCCCTCAATATTTTTCAATATAATAAGTACGAATGTGAAAAATGGACTCAATATTTAATTCAAAATGCATACCCCAACTTGATTAGCTATGCTTTTATTCACAACTTCAGCTCTAGCATTTGCAAATCTCCATTGGACCAACCTATTGTTCATCATTCATAATTGATGAACACTTTCCACTTCACCCGAATTTGAACCCGGCCCCGAGAGGCGATAAACAACCCGAAGATCCACTTTTCTTACCCTTAATCAAATCAAGTCCAATACTTAGAAAATTCTTAATCCTTGAAGAACTAGCAGGAGGTTTCAAGCTCGAAAAAGAAGGTGTCCCTCCCGGTGGCGACTATGTTCGCGTCAGATTCTTTTTCAGACTAATCCGAAGGTTTGGGTGGTTCTCTGGAAAAAATTTCTCTGTGGCTCCGTACATGGCGCCGACGTTGAGCTCTAGAAAGTCCGGGGAGTAAGTACCGTCAAAGTACTCATCCAGTGTCTAGACAATTCTCCGAAGGTCGGCGGGAGGAGTAGGAGAGAGGAATCTGGAACTTACTTCTCGAGATTTTGACCGTCGGGGTTTATCCATATCGTTACTGTGTGAGGGAGGAATGGATGACGACGGAAATGGATTTGAAACCAAAACAAAGTGGATACTTGAATAATAGCAGTATGAATGCCGGCTGTTGGAGCAATGTTAGTTTGCCCTTGCTGGCCGGTTAATTTTAGGGTAGGAATAGGGGTAGTTTTGGGGTTGACCCCCATTTGGATTGCAGAGGGAGAGAGAGATGACCGGCGACCGGCCGAGTGAGACTGACAGAGTACAAAGTTAGAAAATGGAATGGAATTTTTGTTGAGGATTTGATCGATTTCCTTGTTTTGCTAAGGGCATCTCCAACCTTAGACCAAAAACAAAGGAGGAACAAATTGTTTGCTTAACGTATTTTTTGAGATTTTTGAAAATAACAAAGCATCTTAACATGCTTAATTAATCATAAAGGTAAATTGGGAACATCTTAAGCTCCCAAGCTTAATAATAAAAAAGCGGCCAAAAACCTGTTACCTGCCTCTTTCTTTCTCCTTTCCACATGCTTCATTATTTATTTTTCCTCTTTTTTTTCGTTAATTTTCAGTTATAAAAATATTTTTTTAATATTTTTTCATGTATTAAAGTAAATATTTTTACTTACAAATAGAGACTTGATTTGTTTCATTTGGATATCATAAAAAAATTCTATGAATTTTTCAAATTTCTAGCCATTTTTCTATAAAAATATTAAATTATTGGAGATAAAGATGATGAGGTATATAAAAGTATTGGAGTTTGTGCATTGTTAAAAGAGTATTTTTATTAGGGAGCTTAATGGCATTTTTGTAATAAAATAGAAAAAAATGAAGCTTAAGCTCTCCAAATGGAGAGCTTTGTTGTTCCTGCTCTTACCCCCAAATCCTTTATTTGTGGGTTTGGTCTATACTATTCACGCTACAACCGTGCCCCCAACCCAAAACTAAATTTGGAAGTCGCTACAGTGCTACCCTAAATTTGGGGTACCACTGTAGCTCTACCCCAAATTTAGGGTTGATGGGTCCCATACCATTAAATTAATTTTTAATAATTATATAATTGTTAAAATTATTTATAATATTATATTTTTTATTTAAATGTATTAAAAATTAATAAATACCTAATACTAGATAATATAAATTAGATAACATTTTTAATGTATGTTTATTAAATTATATTTCTTAAATTTAGTTTAAAAAATTACTAATTTTTAAATATTTTTAATAACGTAAATATAACTATTAAATGTACTAAAATTATTAATTGTGTAATCTTAATTATTATTATTTAAAAGGTTAATAACAAATTAATATAGATGTTGATAAATAAAGTAAAAGAAATAAAAATAGAATATGCTAAGGAATATTCTATTTGGGGTGAGATTTGGGAGTTATGGGTTAGAGTTGAAATAGTGTTTGGTGTTGAAATGGATCAAATTTGGGGTAAAATCTGACCAAATTTAGGGTTGATGGTTGGAGATGGCCTAAGCCGGCATCTTACTTCTCTAAGTAGGATACAATGGGTATTTGCCACGTGTTCAGGTGTTCTTATCTAATGATTTTTTTATTAATAAACATTAAAAAAATATCGTTTTGGGGGACTTGGCGTACAGTTTAAGAAAATACATATGACTGAATTATTAATATTAGTTTGAAATGTATGTTTACTTTAAAGCTCATGTGTATGTGACTCATAATTAAAGTAAAATGAAAAAGTAAAGGTAAAGTGGTAAAAATATTGTCCTAAAAAAGAAAGTTTTAAACAAGACAATTATTTTGGGACAGACAAAAAATGAAAGTAAGATAATAATTTTAGGGACGGAGGAGTATGGTTTTAAAAGCAAAAGAAAATAAACAAAGCATTCAAAATTATATTAATATAACTTGTAGTTGTAGGAGTATAATACACCGTCCGTTTTCAAATTACCGTCATCTTTGATTTGGCACACCGTTGAAAACAACGTAATTGACTGTATTATAAATATTGGTGAAATGTGTGATTTCTTTTAATACTCTTGTGCATGTGGTCATAATAAAAGTAAGTAGAAAAAATAAGAATAATGTGGTGAACGTGTTTTCCTAAAATGAAATGTTTTGAAAAAAGACAATTATTTTAGAACGAACAAAAAAGGAAAGAAAGACGATAATTTAAAAACGGATGGGGTATTTATATTTAACAATTAAAGATATATGTATACTAGTATAATCGGTTCAACCACAATAATCACAAACCAAACTGAACCAACGAATTTTAATTTTTTTCAACTTGAAGCGTTTTGGACCTAAATCGAACTTTGGTTCGGGGATCGATATTCCTTAAGACTTATAATGGTTTTAAAATAGGGAAAAAAATTGGCCGATCCCTTTTTCTAAGTTTTTAACCTTAAAAGTCAATTGTTCTTTTTTTCAACCGCAAAGGACCACTTTTCGAAATATTGTTTCAAAAATGTTATCGTCCTCTTCAACAGCTCCGGCAACACACTTTGGATTCAAAAATCACGATTGTGCGCAACGAAACGGGGATCGAAGGCAAAGAAGAATGTGGAAGAATAAGGCTTACGACGGAGGAGACTTGAGAGAAGAAAGTGGAGGATGTAAACTGAATTTTTATGATATTGTATCGCGGTGCAAAAATGAATTAAATAATATTTGTGCACCGCAGTTCAAAGTTTAATTTCCTAGTCTATTTTTTTGCACAGCGGTTCATAAATTTTATTGCATTATTTGTGCATCGCGGTTCAAAGTTTAATTTCCTATTCTATTTTTGCACCGTGATTTATAAATTTCATTGTATTATTTTTACACCGTGGTTCAAAGTTTAATTTCCTAGTCTTTTTTTGCACCGCGATTTAAAGTTTAATTTCATATTCTATTTTTGTATCACGGTTCATAAATTTCATTGTATTAATATTTACACCGCGGTTTAAAGTTTAATTTCCTAGTCTATTTTTGAACTGCGATTCATAAATTTCATTGCATTAATTTTTACACAGCGGTTTAATAGTTTAATTGTCTAGTTTAATTATAATGCGGTGCAAATATAATGACATTTGTAGCGTGCATACGGTTCATTAAGGGTATTGATGTGCCAAAAATATCAGTCATATCGGGGGTGCCGAAAGTCGTTGAGATATATGAATTGTTCGTTGACTGGATTGGTGATGAAATAGTTGTCTAAGTCGGATATCTGGCTTTATGTGGATCTTTGCAAAATAAGCACCATGAGTGGTGAGGGATGTCCCCCCAAAACCTCGTGAGAATCGATGCGTGTAAAATATAGGAGGCGCGTAGCCCGTGGTGTGAGAGTGAGCGTAGAAGAGAGAGAGAGAGAGTCCCTACTATGAGATAGTAGAGTTTATTTATACCCGAGGGGTTAGGGTTGGATTGTCACGCATGGACGGGCCCATGTTCGTAGTCATAAAGTATAGTGGGCGAGTGTAGTGGAAAGCCCTCTTGCCTAAGCGGCCCAAAAGCCTTTGAAGGCAGATTAAATATAGGTACTTCAGTAGCCTCCTGATCCTTATTCCTTGGAATTTTATCTCAAGGGTAAGGAGTATAATTTTTTTGTCAAGCATAACATCTACTCAACGGCGAGATACTCGAGCGGGAGGATAAAATAAAGCTTAACCGCGAGATGCTCAAGCGGGAGGATTATCTACTCAACCGCGTGTTTACTTTCCATGCTAAAAGTTTTTGTTTGTGGGTTGTTCAGCCCTTGATATATATACTGACTATGTGTTGAATGGGTATAATCGAAGTACACTCACTGCCTTCTGATGGACCCCCAGGACATGGAAAAGTAATCAGGGGCTCTCCCTGTTCCTCCATTGCTTCCGGTTCTTCCTCCTCAGCATGTCCATGTGCTTGGGCCGGGGCCTATGCCTGTGCCTCAGCCTTAGCTTGGGCATGTGTCTCAGCCTCAGCCCTTGCTTTTCGAATCGAGGCGGTGGGGCTATTCTTCCTCCTTTGGTATGTCTCTATACATGACATTCATAAATTAACTTGTTAGTTCATCAACTTTTTAAAAAAATAAAAAAAATTCAAAATCAAAACTGTTCGGTACCCCCCTATCGAACTTCTTCAAACTGTTTGGTTACAGTTCACCGAACATTTAAAAAATGTTCGGTGGGGAGTCTCCAAACAGGTTAACATGCTCATCAACATTTAAAATCAAATCTGTTCGGTAGATGGCTAACGAACATTTTTAAAATGTTCGATGAGCGGCCTTCGAACAATTGAAAAATGTTCGGTAGGGGGTCTCCGAATAGATTAACATGCACATCAAGATTTTTAATCCAAACTGTTCGGCAGATGGCTAACGAACATTTTTCAAAATGTTCGGTGAGTGACCTCCGAACAATTGAAAAATGTTCGGTAGGGGGTCTCCGAACAGATTAACATGCACATCAAAAATTTAAATCCAAACTGTTCGGTAGATGGCTAACGAACATTTTTAAAATGTTCGGTGAGTGACCTCCGAACAATTGAAAAATGTTCGGTAGGGGGTCTCCAAACAGATTAACATGCACATCAAGATTTTTAATCCAAACTGTTCGGCAGATGGTTAACGAACATTTTTAAAATGTTCGGTGAGTATCCTCCGAACAATTGAAAAATGTTCGGCAAGGTATCTCCGAACAGACTAACATGCTCATAATTTGAAAAAAATAGAAACTATATGTAAGGGAAACTGTTCGGCCTGGGATGTTCGAACTTTTGCAAACTATTCGGTATGTGTTTACCGAACATATTCAAAATGTTCGGAAGGTCAGGTCCAAACATTTTTAAGATGTTCGGAGATTACATGCCGAACATTAAGCCCTAATTTCGGAGTTCAGGGCCGAATTTGTCCTTACAAAAATCAAAATTTTCTTACCAATATAAACAGAAAACGTGATTCAAAATAAATCAAACTAAAATCAACAAACTAATACATTGTATAAACACAATAAATCAAACTAAAATCAATTCAAAATATACATACTTTTTTCCATTTTTTATAATGTTCGGGAGATGAAGAACTGTGTGGGTTGTAGAGATGAAGACTTGAGGAAGGAATGGGCCGGGAAGGAAAAATGTGTGGGTTGTGACTTGAGGAAGGAATGGTGTGGGTATTGGAGGGAGGGTTTCACGGCGATATGAGTTTTGAGGAGGGGTTGGGTTTTGAGGGTAGTTGGGGTTTTGAGGGGTTAATGTATTAAAAACTCAGAAAGGGTAAAATAGGAAAACAGAAGGGGTACACATATAGATATTAAGTATTTTAAAATGAGGTGGAGGTACACTTATATGAAGGGTCAACATGGAGGAACCAGGGGTCTAAATAGCGCAACGCATATTAATAATCCAGTTAAATGTGTTTTCTTAAACCGTGTACTAAGTGCACCGAGACAATAATTTAGGGAGGGAGTATATAATTTAACAGGGAAAATCGTAACATTGGTCCTTCAACTATAGATCGGTCACAGTTTTAGTCCCTTAACATTTTTTTTTTGTCGAATTTGGGTCGTACGAGTATTAAATTTTCACAACTACATTCTTTTTGATTGATGTCGTTAAAAAATTGTCGTTAAGTTGTCATCATGTGCCTCATACATGCTTTAAGTAAGGGCTAAAATAAAATTTGCTCAAACCTAATATATATCACAATTTTCAGCCGAGACGCTAGGGCTCCCGAGGATAGGGTTCTTGGCACAAATATCTGCACATAAATCCCCAAAACCATACATAATTAATCATAGACACATAACAATTGTAATTCAGAATTAAAAAAAAGGCAGGAATTCAAGATTGAGGAAAAACGTATAAAACATACATGAAGGTTCGTCTCCTTGAGGATCGGTCGGCGACTCAAAGCGCGGAATCCAACGACATGCGAGCTCTCTCTCTCTCTCTCTCTTATCAAACCCACAAAACATTACTATCCTAAACCCGGCCTCCCATTATTCACAAATCTCGGCCATAGCAGCCGCTTCTCCCTCCCGGATCCGGTAGAAGTTTGACTTCTCTGGTCACCTCACCTCACCTCATCTACAAGAAAACCAAAATAAATCACCAAGAATGGTGAAAGAACGTGACAACACGGATTCTTGATATGGACGATGTTATTGTTAATGTTGCAGTGAATGTTGCAACAATGACAATGACAATGTGGCCGAAAGTGTATCCGAGAAAATAGCAGCGGAAGTTTTGTTTTGATTTAAAATCAAGCAGACTTAGGAAGACAGAAAATCACACAAAAACAATCTACAAGTATCAAACTTGTAGATCAAGCCTCAGCAACAAATATATTAAAACCAACAATGTTTTTAATCCATACTTATTAACACAAAATTCTCACAAGATATAGAATCTTGGAGAACCAAAAACCCACATAAACTACTAGAACAAGCGTGGGAAGAAAGAATCAAACAAGAACAACTTCCAAAACAATCACCGTTGGAAGCACAAAACAAAACTTGAAACACAATTTCGTGTTCACGAAGTTTTTAAGCAACAGCTTGACGACACCGAGAATATGAAAATTATTGTTATCGAGAATGATCTTCGTGTATGAGATGTTGATTTCTTCTCTCACAAGTTCGGCTACAAGACTTACGGATTGAATCTCTCTTACACCTCTTTTAGCACTCAAGATAGGATCGATTCTATGTATCTCTCGAGTCTTCTGCTGCGTAGTTTCTCTCTTGTAAGCTCTTTGTAAGCAATCCTGAAAATCCCGTCCGCATTTATAGGCCATCAACTGCAGGAACACGGCACAAGGAAACCAATTCCTACTAGGAAGAGATTAACAATATTAAGAAAGATTATGTTTCCTATTAAGACTAAGATACATCAAATAACTAATTTATTTACATAAATCTAGTTACCAAAAATATGTTGCCCTAAATCTTTTGAAAGATTTGAAGATCAAATCTTTTGAAAGATTTGAAAGATTTTCTATCAAAATCAAAACCAATCTACCAAAAATATTCTAAACAAAATCTAACACCTAAATAAACATTGACTAAATTAAAATCTTCTTTGACCAGAAAGGTGAAAACAAGATAAAATAGGTCATGCCTATTTTACCCTTATCTCCCTTTGTTGAACCTTTAGGTCAAATCAAAAACAAGTGTTTATTCAACACCAATCAAATCATCTAACTGCATAGGTTAGAAAATCTCATCTCCCAGAATTTGTGCAAGGGTAAAATCGAAAACCATTACTAAGCTCATCGAAAATATCACCATCACAAAAACACTTGATTTCTCTCCCCTATTTGACCGGAAAAGGAAGAGATAAAACATCTTTTAGGAATTCTCAAACATCAAAGATTTTGAAAAAACACAATAAAATTCACCAAGATTTGATCACACCCCTAGCAGGCACCTCATATCAATTTAAAACCTCTTGGTTTCACACAAAATTAGACAACCACTAAATATTTTCAACATGGAGATTTTTGGAAATTGATTTGCCTGATTTGAGTTTAGGACAAAAATTCACCAAGTGATATCATTGCCAACAATGCATGTCCTAAAATTTTATGCCTAAAAACCTGATGACTAAAAAGCTAGGCAAAAGAAAAAAAAATAAAAAAAAAACAATCACAGTGATAAAAGGCAGATCAAAAGATGTAGTTCTAATGTTCTTTGCATTGGGAGATGCATTCGCCAAAAATGTGATCTTTTTATTTTTTTATTTTTTTACCATTATTTTCTCAACAAATTTCTCTCCCAAGATCATAAATTTTCACAACCAAAATCCATAGGTACTTTATTTCCCTAGGAATATAGCTCTACTTTATTTCAAACTATTCAACACATGCCACTAGGAACCTTTCACACTA
>CM028381.1:46032918-46107908 GCA_013146195.2 Codonopsis lanceolata | reverse complement strand
TTAATTTAAAAATAATAATTGCATTATTATTTTTTAATTTTTATAATTTATAATTTAATTAATAAATTATCTATAAAACACATATTATATATAACTTTTTAATAACATAAATAAAAAATTACATAAAACGTTGAAATTGAAAATAATAGATAACATGATAAAATTACATAAAACATAAATACTTAAAAATTACGTCAAAACAATTCAATAATTAGAATTACATAAATAATTAAACTCTATCACTAGTTGTCACGTAACGATGTCATATATGCTTAACCAAGTTGGATCGAAGAGCATGATGAGTGCTTTTTCTATCACGTACCTTAGAATTTCACTTGCAGATATATTCTTGAAATGTTTGTGTTGACCCATGATTCACTTGTGGAGAGTCATAAGCGACATCATCAGCCCAGTTCGTAACGTGATCACTCTCGGCCTCCACAATCATGTTGTGTAGAATAATGCATGTGAACATTATTTCTTTCAAGTTATTTCTATACCAAAACATGCTAGGACCTTTGATAATTGCCCATCTTGATTGGAGCACTCCAAATGCTCGTTCGACATCTTTTCTTGCAGCCTCTTGCATCTCTTTGAATTTCTTTTGCTTAGCATCCGACAGATATAAAAAACTTTTCACAAAAGTAGCCCAATCAGGATAAATTCCATCTATTAGGTAGTATCCTTTTGTATCTTGTGTGTCATTCACTTCGAAATTGCACAGTGCATTTCTACGAAAATGCGTTATTGAATAAAGGTGATTCATATAGTACATTGAGATCATTATGAGAACCGCGACCCCAAAAAAATGCATGTCATATCCATAAATCTGTACACGTAACTGCTTTGAGCACAACTGTTGGCTTCCCATGACCTCTTGCATATTGACCTTGCCAAGCGACTAGACAATTTTTCCATTCACAGTGCATACAATCAAGACTTCCTAACATACCTGGAAATATGTGTCTTTGCTCGTGCATTTGAAGCAGACGTTGTGTATCATTAGCATTTGGCCTTCTCAAGTATTGACCTCCGAACAATTCAATAATACATGGACATAAGTTGAACATGCACTCGATGGCAATTGTTTCTGCTAATCGGAGGTACTCGTCAAGATGTTCGGCCATAACTCCATAAGCCAATTGATGGATAGCTGTCGTGCATTTTTGAAGTGGTGAGAGACCTACTTTTCCGTATGCATCATGCCTTTGTCGAAAATAACTTGAATGATTCTCTAATGCATTAACTATCTGAATGAATAAGTTTCTATGCATTCGGAAGCGTCACCGAAATATATGATCGGGATATAATGGCTGAGATGAAAAGTAGTCGTTGACAAGTTGAGTATTTCCCGCTACACGATTTCAATTTATATATCTTCTCTTTTTTCTTTGACGACGCCTCTTGATGTTGGATCTCTACATTTTAATCATTTGTTTTTGTAATTCAATCATCTGCAAAACAATTTTTTCACCTTCAGACATGTTGGATTCGTCGTTGGATTCTTCGGTATGATTGCTTGTGTTAGAACTATTGATAGAAGAAGAAGAAGGCATCTTTAGTGATAAAATGGAAGAGAGAATGAAGAACTTGTGGAGTAAATGAAAAATGTTGAAGTGTTATTTTTATAGGGGAGAAAGAAACGATTACGTAAAAAAAAATCGGTTACCAAAAATTAAAAACCCACCCACCCACCCACATAAAAGCAGCCGCCTCCCCCCCCCCCCAAACCAATTTTTTCACCTTCAAACATGTTGAAAGTTACATAAAAACATTCTAATATTGAAAGTTACATAAAAAAATTAATAATGAAACTTAAATAAAAATATTCTAATATTGAAAGTTACATAAAAATAATAATAATGAAACTTAGATAAAAACATTATAATATTAAAAGTAGAGTTACATTAAACTACGAACACTAAAATTCATACCCTTTCTTCCTCAACTGCACATTTACTTGCACGATGGAAAACCGTGGAAAGTTACATGGAAAACCGTGTCAGACTCATGTGGGAGGTATCTTGAGTAAGAAACGCAATGTCTTTCACGAGCCTTTCTATCTTCTCTTGATCGTTTAGCTTCGGCTTCAATTTTTTTTATTTCAAATTCTTTACTTTTCATTTCAAATTCTTGTTTTTTTTATTTATGAGTATTTATCTAACGACAACACCATCCCATAAGAAAGCGTATGCAACCCATCTATCTACATCCACAATATGTTTTACTTTTCTTTAGCTTTAGCATTCCTATTTGCCGCCTTTTGTCCAATCGGACGACTACGTAAATTGATTTCTTCCACATCTTCAACATCCACACTAGTCTTAGAATGATCGCCCTTGGATTCAGATGTCTTTGATTTTTTATTGGTGTGAAACATATCTGTTTGTGGAGAAAATGATACAGAAGAATTTTTTAATACATCCCAAACATGTTCAAAAAGAAAGTGCTAACCTTTTTCTTGATGGTATAGCTCCCTTGCATTTTTCATTAAAATATCATCGTTCCAACCGATGTGTTTAGCATTAGAAGCCTATTATAGATTTCGTTGAAGCTTCTCACTGATGGAGCAATTCAAGTTGACCAACGTGGTGTCAACTTCGCGATATCTCTCGGTATCGATTTACTTGGGCGATGTTCGTTGTAATAACACGCTTCCAATATTGTGAACTCTTTGATTATTACCAACTAGTGGACATTGGCCAATAGTCTGCACAGCTTCCATAAGCGCAAAATCTTCATCTTTGGTCAATCTTGCCGTGTAGACTTGTGTTTACTCAGTACCGATTCCAATTCCGGTTCGGTGTCCAAATCAATTGTTTCTAAATTGATTTGCGTCTCGGGAACCGATGATGGCGTTCCCGACAAATTACCGGACGAAGTTGCATCTACACTTGTTCGACGTGAGTCATTCGAAGATATGTAAAATGGAGAAAATGCACGAGGCGAACCTTGTGGCATGAAAAATTGATTTCCCGTTGGTTGCCAATAATTTGGAGGAAAGAGAACGTTACTAGGCGGGAAATTTGAAAATTTTGCGGCATGTAGAAATTTGGATAATTGGGAACATTTGGATTGTTAGAAAAATTAGGCGGGTATTGGGGAGTAGATGAAATTGAGAATTTTGAACATTCTCAGAAATACGAGTGTTTTGAGTATTTTGATTTTCTTCAAAATCTGAAGAATTTAGTAAATTTTGAAAAAATTTATTATCTCTTGGATCAATTTCGAAGATAAGTATGTAGAGAAAGTGATTTTTTAGAAGAGATGATGAAAAAATAAAAAAGAGAATGAAGCAGTTGTGGAGTAAATGAAAAATGTTGAAGTGGTATATTTATAGGGGAGGAAGGAAAGGATTACGTAAAAAAAATGGTTTCGAAAAATTAAAAACCAACCCACCCACCCACATTGAAAGCCCGCCCCACCCCCAAAAGGCAAGACAAAAAGGCAGCCACCCCTCCCCCAAATTCAAAAACATTTCAATTTGAATTAAAAGGTTTGTAAAATGTTTTTTTTAAAGGTTGGTTTTTTCAAAGCTGAGCCTGACCCCACGCCCCTCTCACTCGCCTCCCCCGCATGTGTGGTGCACGCGCCAGCTAGGGGAGTGCCGTGCACCACACCGCCATCTTCATCATGTATTGTTCTTGGCAATTGGGGATCTTCCTAAATTGGAAGAAATTTTTTTCTCTTTCCTACATGACTTGCATAAGAAGAATCTTTCCATTTTATATTTTGTCTTCTTAATAAGAAGATCCATAAGAAATGTGTTAAATTTCACGATGGTGATGCTCTAAATTCTTCATTGAAACATGTGCCCATGCTGGGTATTTACTTTTCTTTTTTCTAATTATGGATCTGATTAAATTTGGGTCACATGTTTAATTACTTTTCTTATATATTTTCTCAATAACTCTCAAGTTAAGCAATATTGAAATAACTTTTCAACATACCAATTTGTACCTGCAATCAGTGAGTTATGAGTCTATCAGCCCATTGGCTAAGGAGATGTTAATTGTAGAACTACGTAGTATAGGATAATACATATATATCCCCACTTTTCGTGTATACTGAGGATTGATGAGAGAGACTCATCAGATGGCATTGCCAATTTGCTACAAACAGGGCTGAATAGGGAAATTGTTTGAATCAGAATCTTTACTTAAATGATGTTAAAAGGGGAAAAGTTGTTAAATATTCATTGTTATGTTGTACTAATTTTTTCCACATTATACATTTTGAGTTATTTCTATTTTCATATACCTATTTTTTATATCTCTCTTTTTCATATCAAAATTTGGAGTATATCGATGACTTGGAAATGTTGGATTATCTTCATCCGTCTGCTCCTAACACTATTAGTTTAGGTACTAATGCTTCTACTGCTAGTAAAAGGGTGGGTAACTAGGGGGAAAAGAATTGATAGTGGTCCTAGTGAAGATGTTGATGATAAAAAAAGAGTAAAAAACAGAAGTCTGATGTATGGGAATATTTTAAACCACGTGGCATAGTAGATGGAGTTGCGAAGTGTGAATGCTTCCGTTGCAAAAGTAAATATACTTGTAATTCTAATTCGGGAACTAGTCATTTAAGACGTCATGTTACCAAGTGTTATAAAAATCCGCAAATGCTTGATGTGAGTTCTTTGTTGAATAACCAAACTACACTTTTGAAGAAGTGGAAGTTTGATAGTAAGGTCTATCAAGATGACGGGTTTAATGATTTGCTTAAACGTTTTATTCCTGAATTTAAGCTTGCTAGTAGAAACACTGCCAATGCTGATTGTAAAAGTGTGTTTGTGATTGAAAAGGAAAAGATAAATAGTGTGTTAGCTAATCTTCGTGGTAGAATTTGCTTAACTTCTGATGTGTGGACTGATGTGACTACGTACACAAGGCTATATGGCTGTGACCGCTCATTATATTGATGAAAATTGAAAGTTAAATAGTAAATTACTTTCATTTTGTGTCTTGGAAAGTCCACATATGGGGTAAGAATTATCAAGAAAATTAATTGGAGTCTTTAACGATTAGAGGATAAAATCCAAAATATTGACAATGCCTCTTCCAATGATAGCATGGTTAGAATTTTGAAAGACATGCTTAATTTGTTATGCAAATGTGAATTTTTTTCATGTGAGGTGTTGGGCACGTATCTTGAATATTATTGTTGAAGAAGGTTTGAAGGCGACGGGTGAAGCCTTGGAAAAAATTCGAGATAGTGTCAAGTATGTGAGGAGTTCGAAGGGAGAGTGCAACAATTTCAAGCATGCATCGAAGAAGTGCACTTAGGTAATTTTGGTGGTAGTTTCTTGAGGTTGGATGTGGCAACTGGATGGAATGCTACATATATGATGCTTGCAAGTGCTATTAAATATCGTCATGCATTCACTTAATTGAGCTACAATGATAATAGAAATTACAAGTTATGTCCATCTAATGAAGAGTGGGAAAGAGCAGAGAGAGTGTGTGCTTTCTTGTCTCCATTTTATGACATTACAAACTTGATATCTGGATCGTCTTACCCCACTTCAAACTTGTATTTCATGCAAGTTGCAACCATTCAAATGAAATTGAATGAAAACTTGTCATATGAAGATGAGGTGATTGGGGATATGTCATTAAGGAAGAAGAGAAAATTTGATAAGTATTGAATGAGTATAGCGTCAATCTTGCACTTGGATGTGTTCTTGACCCAAAGAGAAAATTGAATTTTTTGAACTTTTTTAAAAGGCTTTACCCAATTAATTACAAAGAGAAGGTGAATAGGGTAAAGGAGACTTTATATAGACTTTATGGTGAATATGAAGTCATTGAGACTGAGACTGCTCCTAACTCAACAAGAGAGGGTCCTCGTCAACCATATTCAATGGCAAGTGGATCAAGCTCATTATCCATTATTGATGTAAGTTTGATTAATATATTTCATATAGGGTATTGTCTATTATTTTAATGTTTTATTCAAATATCTAAGTATCTAACGTTCGCATTTAGTTTATGTATTGTCTATATTATGTGTTTGTTTAGTTTTAGGAGTATGAACAAGAATTAAGGCGAATGAATTCAAGTCAAAATAAGTCTCAACTTGATATTTACTTGGAAGAAGCATGCGTCGTTAAAGACGTAAATGTACTTGAATATTGGAGAATGAACAAGGATCGATTCCCTCAACCTGCAATTATGGCTTGTGACATTTTAGACATTCCAATCACAACGGTGGCTTCTGAATCCTCATATAGTATTGGTGGTCGTATCCTGGACAAGTATAGAAGTTGCTTACTCCCCGAGAATGTGCAAACCCTCATTTGTACTCGTAGTTGGTTGCATGGATTCCAAGAAGTTGGACCTTTAGGTAATTTACATTTAATTTTAGTTATTGATTTTACTTTTCTTCCAATATTTATTTATCTATATTTTTTCTTGCATATTCAATTGCACAAGAAGTTGAAGAGATATAATTGTCAAAGGAAGATTCCAATATTCTTAATGTTGATTGAAAATTGATGAGTGAATGACATTTAATTTTAGACTATTTGTAATTGTGTTTGATAAACTATTTACTTTTTAGTATTTAAAAAAATTGTTTTAAAAACTATTTAGCTAATTTCTTTTGGTTAAGATTTAAGAACTATTTAGCAGATTTATGGTTAAGAACATATATGTTCTTGAATTTTTAATGTGTTGTTTGCACTTTTTCTTTGTAATTGTGTAAGTTAGACTAGTAAGTAAGTGTGTTTTGAACTTTTGATGTATTATATAATTTAATTTTATTAGTTAATTTGTGAGTTTTTTGAATAAAAAAAATAGTTGCTTTTTTTGCCCATAGGCCCAGTGTGAGAACCCAAAATCTTACTTGTATAACATGCTTGCTAGGTCTACTTGTCATGCTAGAGACATGCCTAACATGTATAATTTGGTTCTGTTCCTTTGGTTGAGCCATAGTTGTCTTGTAAGATTTCTATGCCTTGAATGTTCTTCTTTTGGCTGTTATGAGTCATGCCTTCTTTTATGGACTTTCCTGAGTCGATATGAGTCTTGATGTTATTACTATATGTTTCTTGGTACTTGTCGTGTTCATTGGTTGCTTATTAAAGAGATATGGATCACTAAAGCCTTACTTGATCTTTCGGAAACTTAGGATTGCACGTATGCCTTCCTTTGCCTTGTTTCGTGTGTGTGAGACTCGTGAGATGTTAGTTTGAGTCTTAGACCATGTATATTAGTCCTTAGCATGCTTAAGAGTGCTTACCTATGCTTGTAGTATCTATGTTTAGTTCGTGTTTGAACGGTTGATAATCATTAGTTGTTTATGTTGTTCCCGACGTTCGTTTCCCTTCATTTTGTCATGTCTTGGGAGAGGTTTGATTGTATTTTGAGTGTTGATTTGTTCCCCTTTAATTGCTTGGGTTGTTTGGGGGGGTCATTCTAGGCCAAATTTGAGGGCTTTTTAATCTGGAGACCTTACAGACGCAAGGTGGTTTGGGCTTGCCCTCACATGGGGGCAGAAACTTGGGAGGTGCATTCCGGTGACCTTGCGGGGGCAAGGTAGAGGGACCTTGCGGCCGCAAGCCCCCTTATGACAGCAACGAGCAGTTTTTGCTATTTTGTGATTTTGAGCGTGAAAAACCTATCCTACCCCCATTTTAACCCCTCTCCTTTGTCTTGTCCACAACTAGGAAGGGTAGGATTGTCCTCCCTAACCCTTTATGATCTAATTTCATCCTCCTCCTTCCTCATTTTTCTTCATCCATCGTGACTTTTAGAGAGAGAGGGAGAAGGAGCTTCCATGGGAGATTCGTCGATTCCAGGAGTTCTGGCCATCGGTTTGTCGAGCCGTGACCGCCATCGCGAAGCCCTCGCCGAGTAGATCATTTCCCCTTGGTTTGTTTTCCTCTTCCTAGTTGTTTATGGCTCAATTAAGGTACGTTACCTAAGCCCTAGTTTCTCTCTCTACATTGATTTTTGATGTTAGGTTGTTAGAGACTTGTTCCTCGTGATTTATCGTTGTTATGCATGTCAAAATGATATGTTTTCATGGATATCAATATATGATAGTTAGGGTTTGAACCCAAATGATTTTTTTTTTTTGGTATATTGGAGTTGTTATGGTTTAAGATTGATTGTTGTTGGGTTAAAAAACCCGGATAAATTGGGAATCTCGAATTTATGCCTTGACCTAGAATTTGGGACTTTGTAATTTGACCCCAAATGGAGTCAATTAATTATAAAAGTTGTTATTTGAGCCCTATGATAAATTCCTATGACTTTTCATGTTCGTCGGGTCGCAATTTCTAGAACTCAAGAATTAATCGGGTAAGACCAACTTGGTGTTTTGGTATTGGTTTAGGGTAGAACTGTCAAAATGGGTTGGCGGGGCAAGTCAACCCACAACCCACAACCCACTTTAACCCGCCATTTGGCAGGGCGGGCCAGCCCAAAAACATGGCGGGCCTAAGAAATACCAGCCAACCCACCACTTTTAGGTGGCGGGGCGAGCTAGCCCAACGGGCCCAAGCCTTTTTGACACCTCTAGGCGAGTCAACCCACAACCCACTTAAAAAATGGCGGGCCTAAGAAATACCAACCCAACCCACCTCTTTTAGGTGGCGGGGTGGGCTAACCCAACGGGCCCAACCCATTTTAACAGCTCTAGTTTAGGGCTTAAGACTCTAATCGAAGTCCTTGGATAATGATAAGTGTGAATTTATCGCTAGTCGTTGGATTGAGGATGCTCGGGTCACAAATGTGTGATTCGAATAAAGGACGTTTGGAATGGTCAAATTATGAACTAAGATTATTGATATTTTGTAGACTTCAAATGAAGTCCTATGTCTTGTAAGAGTGCAATCTAGACTGTAGTGGACTTCAAATGGAAATTGGAGTTTAATACGACAGGAACCCCAACTCACGAGAGTCGCTTGTGAGTATGAACCCACCTTGACTTGCTAGAAATCTTGTGAACATCTTTAGGAATCCATGATGGTGAATTAGAGAATTCGTCTACGGGTTGATTTGGAATTAGGGATGTTATATACCTTAACACTCTACATTTAGAGTCTACTAAAATGTCGTGAAGAGAACTAAGTTGTTTTCTAAGACATACTTGTATTGCCTCGGTCTTGCCAATTAGTATCGCATGGACACCTTAAAGAGTCTTGACTATACCCTATGAGTCTATCCTTTGAGGGTATTTCATGGCCCTTATCGTTTAGAGAACTTCAATGGAGCCTCGTAGTGTTACAACATGGTTTATCTTGGACCCTCAAGGATTTGAAGGTGGAAAGAATAGCTTGTGACGTTGTTGCTTGGTAAACCTAGACAATCTAGGTAGCCTTGAGGATTATGTGAATTGTGAGTATTAAGTTATAAACTTAGCTTGTATTGTGCTAGAAATAACCTTCCATGTCTATTTCAATATTATGACTTATACGACGTAATTATATCAAGTCTTAACAATATGAATTCCTACTTCTAATTTACATTGTGATATGAGAAAGCTTGAACATGATCCTTGTTAATGATTGAGTTCTTCTTGCTTGTTTTACGAATATGATTTAATAAGCATATTTCATATCTTGGCTCAAAGCATGATTTACTCTCAAATATCCTATTGAAAGTTGATTCTTGTACATGTATTGAACTTGGATTCCACTAATAGGTGGGATGGTGAACTTGTTGAACTAGGGCTTATCAATGAAATAAGGACCTAGATATATGTGAGCTGTGAACATAGAGAAATGATAGAAATGCATATAATATTTGTATCCTATTTGGGATGGATTGTAGCGATGACTAAACGGAGTCGAGTTTAAGGAACGATTAGACCTTACTAGGACCGTGGTGAGATCCTTTGACACTTAGAAATCCATTTGACTAGATTACTAGCTTTTGGAACTTGAATAGAATTGAGTAGACAACTTGACACTTATACTTTTGAGACTCAATCGAACTACTATTGTAATCTATATGATTAATCGTGAACATGTCGTGAATAACATGCCTGCTTGTCTTGAACGAGTTCGTTCTTGTCGAGCTCACTTCCTACTTGATTTTATATGAGTAAACATCTACCTAACATGGATGAGTTCGCTCTTGTTGAGCTCGTTCTCTACTTGATTTTAATGCCAAGCAAACATCCACTTGTCATTCCATTAGTCCAGCTGGCATACTTGTTCTTGTCTTCACTGGTTGACGTTACATCACCGTTACGAATCATGAGATTCGTGATAGTGATGAATTGCCGAACCAGATCATGCACACACCCTTCACTATTTGATCACAGTGGAGAAGAGTACCTTGTCGTAACCATTAGGGCGCTTGGAATAATGCTATCGTGTTCTTGGTCGATGTATCACTCGCATGCATTCGATAACCCACACTCGTGATAACCATTTTCATGTCAGGATCTACGTTGCGGCAGCGGCTCTATAACATATCCTCCTGTTATGTGATTTATTTCAAGCACTTATGTGACAACAAAGTGTTAATTGAGACATGGGATCGAAAGTGACCATGTTTATCTTGATTGCGCATTATTGAGTTTCATGGTGTGTATATCTGTAAGTATACATACTTATACTTGATAATTCTATGAAAGACTTGATATGCATATATATGAATATACATGTTTATACTTGTTAATTTCATGAATGACTTGATGTGTATATACAAAGTTATACATACTTACATGTAATGTTTTCATGAGAATTACTTTCTAATTCATTTGGTTTGTGTTGAACAGGGAATTTCACCCTAGTTCATTTGGACAGTTTAGTAAGTGAGAAGGAGAGATTTCTTGTAAAGTATACAACACGTCTTCACGAGCTTCGTCGTAGTAACGCGATGTTACTATTATTATAACAATGTTTCATATTATGTTATTGTCGTTTGTAGTAGCGTACTAAGTCTTTATGGCTCACTTCGTGCCTTGTTTCTAGCTTGCAGTTTTGTTAGGCGTGTTGAGGTCGTGTGGATCCTGTCTGTAGCAGTGCGCCTTGGATCGATATCTGAGTTGAGATCGTGTGTTAGTGATTGTCACAGTTGTTGTTTCTTCCGAGTCGTAGCTCGCGGAGTCCCCTCTAGCATCGTGTTGTTTCTATTATTTTGTCCTTCTTTTCTGCTAAGGACGTTTTGAGTAAATTTATATAAACTTTACAGTGGGTAGCATTACTAGTCTTGTTGTACTTTCCTATCACAGACTTTTATAGTTGGGTGTGCATAATTCACTTCTTAGTATTTATTCAGTTGTCTCCCGAGCGAGCGGTAGCTTCGGGGCATTTCAGTATTTCTCTTGTTGTTGTTGTTAACCCTGGTATGTTAGCCGTTGGGTAATTGTTATATCAGGTTGGGTTCTTGTTGAAACGCCAGCCTGGAGTGCCGATGGTTTGTTCTGCGTCTGCAATGTTGCGGCACACGAATTTTGTGTTTAGCCTCATAAAACAATGTTTTTCTTTGTTCTATTTGCTTCGGTTTTCGAGCTCTCTAGCTCGGGGCTTCACTATGTTAACGTTTCCGCATCTTCGATTTTTGTTGACTCGTATTTTTATACTATTGTACATTCATGTTTAGAGCTTGATAGGTCTATTGTTTGACTTGCACTATTATTTACTTTGTGCTTGTCCTCTTTTTGTCTTTGTTTAGCGGCACGACCTAGTGATTCTATGTTGGGATCCGGGTCGGGTCGTCACACCCGAAGTGCACATGGGCTGGGCTTGACTTTTACTAGACCCATTACTGTTTAGACCCGACCCGTCGTCAAGCGAAGCCCGGTGGGCTTGGGACGGGCCGACCCGGCCCATCTGACAGTTATACGCCTACCACAACAACAAAAACCCAGCAACTCATATATCCACCACATTTGCCTATTCTGGGCAAAGCGCAGCATACTACCAACCACAAAAGCAACAGTAGCAATAACAACAACAACAACAACAAAAGCAAAAAGATTTTCTCTCTCGAGAAGACAGAGGAAGCATACCTAAAAACTACGAAGGCCTAGTGGGTTAAAGCCTAGACGTATATACCGGGTTCAGATACTCACACTTCAAGAGGTAGGTACCTCATACTAGTTTGTTCCCGTTATTATAAATTAAATGTAGAATAACTAATATTATGCATGTTTTTGTAAATATTAGTTATAAATAATGTTCTAATTAGTTAATATGTTAGTATACATATTAATGTAGTAAATTATAAATAAAATGTTGATATAATAATTATGTATGTTTATAAATAATATTTGTACATAAAATCATAACTATTTCATGTTTTAGGACGTAGCTAAATTATAATATTTTCTCTACACAATTAGATATTGCAAATAATAAGAATAAGTTCATATAATTACAAAGATAGTCCTTATTATACCCAAGTAATATTTTAAAACATAACAATTAATATTTCTTATATATATAATCTTTCTCTAGACCATACACATAAAATAATAATGTTTTTAGCAACCCCCAATCATGAGACCGAAAGAGCGAGTTAAGTGCCTAATCCCTTCCCAACTCGTAACTTAGCCCCGAACCTACATTTTTTGGTAACATTTGGTTTTTCTCTGTTTAACCTTAAAATAGAGGTGGTGACTTTGTACACATACATTTAGAGTCCACAACGAGACCAAGCGTATTCCACACGCTTTAATGTTTTGAAATCACTCACTTTTCAATAGCAAGGGCACGTGCGAAACGAGGTTCTCACACCAATGCCTTCAACAATACATGGAATGGGAATGATTGATACCATATTAGTGGGCCTTGGGGAGAGCAATGCATGGTTTCATTGACTAGGAGGACATGCAGTTGTGGGAAATGAGACTTAACAGGGATTCCTTGCAAACATGTTGTGTCAGTTATCTACTTCGGAGGATCTAATGGAGGTAATGGTTTGAAACATGGGTTCATGATTATTATACTTTGAAAATGCAAAAAAAAATATATATATTCATACACCATTAATCTAATAAATGGGGTAGATATGTGGCAATACCAAGAATATATCCCTATTATTGCTTCTAAAAGTCGTCCACAGCCTTGTAGGCCCAGGAAGATTAGAAGGAGAGATCCAAATGAACCACCAAGGCCAAGTGGTATGTAGATGGGAAGAAAGGGTAGGAGAATGAGCTGCCAAAGATGTGGAAATTATGGTCATAATTTAAGGAGTTGCAAAGGTCAAGGCTTTCAAGGCTGCATGAAGAACAAAAGCAAGAAAATAAAGAGAAATGATTCAAATTAAGAAGGATCTGAACAAGAAAGTTATATCATATATCCTGCTTTATTTATATAGTATTTGAGTTTAATTAACACAATTGGCTTTGTTTATTTTAGGTTACATGCCAAGGGAGTATAGCTCTTGGAACTGCAAATACAGAACAAGTATTGACCTTTAACATAAGTATTATGAACTTTATAAATGAGTGTTTTAATTGCAAAGCTTACTTTGAAATTGTTTCCTAGGCAATACCAAGTCAAGCCAGTGGCAGGGGCAGCAAGGGCTGGGGTAGAAATGTTATGGCTTGGTTGCTTCAATGGAGGTCGATAGGTTATATATGGGGTAACAGAGGGCGGGAAGGCTTCCCGCGAATAGATGTGATACAACCTAGGGTGGAAATCCCATCTTTGCCTTCTCAAATATGCACATGAGTGAGCACGTGATCACTTGATGACAGCTCACGAAACGGAGTCAATGTTAGGGACTTCCGATGAACAAAATCAACATTCTTTTGTCTGTGGCATGCACTTGCATTGTACATGGATTGTCAATGGACTTTGTCAAAGTACAAGGAGCAATAGTACATATAACCCTAATTAGTTTTATGATACATTGTTAGTAGGCACCACACATATTTGGTACAATGAAATTCATCATTCAACCACACTCCTTGCATTTAACTAGAGATGATTTATGTGAAAAGGAACCCACCAACAAGAAAACTGATTTACTATTTCTCTATGATGTTCTTGATGACTACTTGTATTTTATATACAGTGTCACTAGTAGTTTTCATAATTTAAACTCTCATTGATTAAATTAAGCTATGCGTTATAAAATACGAAGGTACAAAGTGATCTAGTGTCCTTTACAAAATGTAGTAGTTATTAGATGAAGGGAGAGGTTGATGCTAGCGTCGCATGGATGAGATGAGGATTCAGGTATAGCAGAATTTGACGAGGCATAGGAAAAGACGTTTGAGTTGATGGGGGTTAAGGAAACATGAAGCATGCAAGAGAGATGTGGAGAGGAATGAAGAAATTACTTAAATAATATATTCCCTCCGTTCCACTCAAATAATCCCCATTTAAAAAGTATAATTATTAAGGGATACATTAATATCATTAAAGTTAGTCATAATTACAAAAATAGTTAAGTACAAAAAATGTTGTTACAACATAAGTGAAAGGTAAATATGAAATGTTATAGAGATTGTAAGCATAATTTTTTAACAGAACCCCTAAATGTTACACCTAAAAACTCTAATTACCACACTACTTAGAATGTCCAATTACCAAAATACCATCCATCAAATGTAAATAAAATAAAAACCATTATCAAGTTACCACAATACCCAATTGAAAACAAAAAAAAATTAAATATTAAATTAACTCAAGTCTAACAAACAGAGCCCCAACAACTCTACCCACTAATGTTATTACTTCCGAATCAAAAAGTTCTCCTATGACTCTCGTTCTCGTGAAAGCGATGAAATCCAATTTTTCAAGTAAAGGTTCTAAGGTGAAGAGCCTGGTCAAGGCGAAAAGAAGATTCGGGGCCTATGATAATCTCGTCCTGCCTAACATAATGGAGGTTTCAATTCGACGGATCAAGCAAAATCTTCCGGTAAAATAAGACCTCGACGGAGATTTGTACAACTCTGGATATGGGAATCAAGAAACGCAAAACCAGAGCAGAGAAGAAAGAGGTTAAGAAGTGATGTGGTAAAATCCTCAGCTTGGGTCGTCCGCACTTTGGGTAGGATATCTAGGCTTGAACCTGCTTCCTTGAACCTGGCTGAGAGCAAAGAAAACCTGAGTGGAAGTGCAAGTGGAAGCCTGCAAGGCGGAAACCCTCGCGTGAGAGTAAGTACCGTGTATAGAACAGAATACCAGAGCTCCAGGAAGAGGCAGAGTATATGTGTGCATGTACCTTGTTATGGCTGATGGAGGAGTATTTATTGGCCCTTTTGTGGTTGAATCCGGGTAGGATTCGGTTTCTTTAGTTGTCTTGTTCAACGGGATCTAACTCGGTTTTAGGCATGATCTGCTTGGCCGCGAGATATCAGAAGCATCGGCAAGTGTCACGCCTATATATGGTAATCTTCGACAGTATCTTGGCGGGCAAGCTACTGATATCTTCTGCTCGGTATAGGACTGGGCGGGCATGGCCCTGCTCGTCTGTATGATATCTGATGCATTGGACTGGTTATATCACCCGGGCAAGGCCACAGTCGGTCAAGGCTGGGCTCGTGCCGACTGTGTTAGTTAGAGAATATCATATCATTTGCTAGATGCTCTACTCATGCTCGATGGGCCCTTGGGCTTCATAAGACTCGAGCTCATGTCCGGCCCGTGAGGATAGCTCGTGCTCTGCTCGTGACCGGGTCTGGGCCGGGTATATCAGTGGCCCCTAGCTTCATGCATGGCGAGTATTCATGCTCGAGGCGGGGAGCGTACAGTATGTCATGAGATTGCTTTGTAGCTCGGGCTTGAACACTTGTGAAAATTTCTGCAGCGTAAATGATCGGGCTGAGCGTTGTTGTGGAGGGTTCTAGAACTTCATGTGGCTGTTGGGTGAAGCGTATCAAAGAAGCCTTCGCCAAGTGAATCTTCCAGAGAATAGGAAGGGGCGCGTGAGTGCCTCAGGAGGTGACCGAAAAGAGGCACTTTTGGGGCAGGCGCGTGGGCTGACGGTGGCGTACTTGTCCTTTCAGTTTCCAGCGCGGTATCCCAGATTTCCTTACCTATTTAAGCCGGAAGCTCATGCTCATTTGAATTTTACGTGCCCTGAGATTTCTTAGAGAGAGAAAGAGATAAGAAAGAGAAGCTCTGCAAAATTCTGCTTCTGGATATCTGTTGTTGCCGCCCGTCTTTGCCATTTGCTATTTGCATTCTTTGACTCCGTGAAGTAGACTTCCTAAAGTCAACGGTAAGTTTTCCTCCTATTTCCTCCTATTTCCTGTTTATTTTATGTTTATTTCTTTCATTTTGGAACAAAGCCTTTTACTCCTCCTTTTCTGAATCCTCTGGGTAGGCTCAATAGGGTTTTAGGAAGTCCCCTAGGTTGAGATCGAGGAGAGTCTTCCATTGTGTCCTGCTAGCTAGGCGGGCAGGGCCCCTTGGATTTACCTAGAACTAAGGTTTTTTCTCCCCTTTTTTGGTGACTGTTCTTCGGAACAGGCAGAATCTGACCGTGTTTTTTCCTCGATCTCTGTAGATGTCCGACGGAGAGTTTTCGAAGAACGACCAAGAAGAGTTCAGTTACGGCGGGCAAAACGACCCGATGAGCAGCGAGAAATCCCCATCTCTAGACGTTGTGTTCGAAGAGGGCGACGAGTCTGTTGCTGGTGAAGTCGTAGCTGCGCGACCTCACGTGCCCGTGGATCCAGAGGCTCATGTGCCCATGATTACTTTGTCTGCCTCTAGTTTGTCTGAGGGAGAGGTGGAACAAGGCCACTTGGCTTCCGGTGGGCAGGGCCACGCTCAATTGGCCGAGCAAGGAGAACCTCTGCCCGAAATGAGGGTTGATGATGTTATATTGCCCGGGGCAAGGGAACGTTTGACTGTCAATGAGGCCTGCCCTTCAGCTGAGGAGGATTCCGATAATATTCCCATCGCGAGGCGGAGGCGGCAGACTGCACGCACAGGAAACGAGGCCACGACTTCTGCCCCTGCTCCCGCCTGGACATCAGATGCCGATTTAAATGTCAGACGCAGCCTCACTGGCCTCGTTGGATACCCCAGCCAAATTAACCGCCTGGTTCACTTCGATGGGCATAGAGCCTGAGGATTATAGAGTGGAGAAGGCTGCGTTGGTAGACGGTGAGTACCCTCGTGAACAGAACGGGAAACTATTGTTTTTTGTTGATTTCTTCCGTGTGGGGCTACGCCTACCCCTAGATCCTTTCATTCTCCTGTTTCTTCAGGAATTCTGCCCGATGCCCGGTGACCTGATGCTGAACACGGTGAGAGCTTTGATGGCGTATATTGTGGCGTGCCGCCTACTGCGAATAGAGCCTACGAGCAAGATTTTCCGGCGTCTCTTTATTCTGAGCGTTGATGCTTATGGCCGGGTAAATGCTTGTTCCAACTCCAGCTTTCTTAGGATCATGTCCGATGTACCGGGGAAGGTCGAGGCTTGGGATAGGAGAGCTGTCCTGATCGAGTCCCGAACCGGTTGGCCGATAATGCCTATGAGCCAGGATTGTATAAACGTTCCCAGACTCCCCCGTGGCAGCTTCACCACCGGTGACACTCGTCGCATGGAGGTTATTTGGGACGCATTGGGCGTCGTAATGGACGGGGAGAAACGGGTTAGCCAAGAGCGTCTGTTTGATTGGAAGGAATTGGTGTGCAATCCCCGAAACTTACGCCTGGCCGGAGTGCTCCGGGCTATGGTCCCCGGGGTAGAGCCTTTGTGCTCTTTTGACGCTGAAGAGGCCCATGACTACTGGGGCGACTACCATGAGCAAAACTTTCGTCAAGATTGTCAAGAGTGTCGTAGACTTGGGCGTAATTGCACGCCTCTTTATACTAATGTTCCTGGTCGGATTTTACTTTCTCCTCGCCTCTTTTTAACTGTTTGTCTGATCATTTTTATTCCAACTGCGATACTGATCTGTCTTTCATTTTTTGCAGCTATGTTGACCCTGAGATAACTTCAGAGGCTTGAGGCTGAAGAGAGCCGAAGGGTGGCCGCCCTAGCAAGTCAACCACCACAAGCTGTTCCGACAGTCCCTTTTATTCCGGCGGCCAAGAAAGCTCCAGCGGCCAAGAAAACGGTTGATGTACCCCTTCCCCCGCTTCCTCAGGTGGTTGCCGATGCTCCTTACGTGGCCGCTGCCCGAGCTGCGAAGGCGGCTGGAAAGAGGAGAAGACATCCCTCCCCTCAAGCTGATCGGTCCTCCCGGCAACGGGTCACGGGACCTGAACACGCTGCCCGTGAGTCTTCCCAACCATGGCTGCTTCCCGATTTTCAGATGCCGACAACCGTCCCTGCTGCCCGGGCGATTGTGACTGCACTGTCTGAGGGCCCTAACATCGGGCACATAGATTTGACTGCCCGGGGCAGTCCTGCAGGGCTTGTGGGGAAAGGAATAGTGAAGCGGCTGCTTCAGGAAGATATCACTAATGACCGGGAGACGACCGGACATGTCTTGCTCGGACACATCGGGCTTAACTTGAGCGAGGTATGCCCATACTCGTTTTCGACTGATGGTGCTTTGTTGAGTTCTTCTGACTTTTGCTCGTGATTGTTTATTACAGATCGCTTCCTCGTGCACCAACATATACAACCGATACGCTGAGGAAATCGATGCTCGCCGAAAAGTTGAAGCCGAGCGGGAAGAGCTAGCGGGGTTGGTAAAGAACAAGGGTGATCAAGTGGCCGCGCTGGACAAGTCTTTGAAAGAGAGTGTAGCTGCGGGCAAGAAGCTGGAGGCTGATAACAAATCCTTGGTCGAAGAGAAAACGGCCCTTGCGGCCCAACAGAAGAAATCTCAGGCCGCTGAAGGAGCCTTGATCGAGCAGCGGACTCAGCTTCAGGCCGAGCTGAAAGCGCTAAAAGAACAGGCAGCAAAAGATGCAGCGATCATAGCGTCTTTTCCCAACCAACTGGTGGCGGCCAAGGAGCAGGCAGTGAAGGATTTTGAAGCTTCCCCGGTGTTTGCCTCCCAAGTGCGCAAGGCAATTTTCCCCCACTATGCGGTGGGTACCAACCATATCCTTCGAATGTTAGCGGGCACGGGATCGGTTGACATGGGCACGATGGCTGAGTGGGCGCTGCTCGACCCCTATTGCTCGGAGGCCAAGAAGTTGCATCATCTGGTGCCTTACACTCAGGGCGAGCTGGATGCTTTGGCCCGCGATGACGCTGATGATGGCTTGGCGCCCTGGGAGCCCCCCACTCCACTGGCGGTTAACGTTTGTAGCCTGATCGACGCTCGGAAGGCCGAGAAGGAGGGGCGACTTACTGAGGCGGCATCCCAGCTTCAAGTGGAATTACAGGCCCCCGCTACCGAGGAAGCAGCCACTGTTACTCAAACGATTCCTGATGTAATTTAAAAAACTTCATGTCATGTTTGGCCGACGAGCCTTTTGCACCAGTACTTGTATTTGTTTGTGAACGCTTATTTCTGACTGATGTAACTTGCCTTACCCGTGTTGGGTTTCAAACACTGGATCTTTGATCTTTCCTGGCTGACTGTAGCCCGTTTTTATTTATTGTTATTTTTTGCCCGATAGAATTTGCTTGTGTTTTTCCTGCAATTTATTAGTGCGAACACAATTGTATGCGGGGTAGTCCCCAAAAAATATATCAGGCAATAATAATTGATCAAATAGTGTGCAACATGGTACTAAAAATTAACCCAGAAATCATATCTTTTAAGGTTAATGTCTTACGAGCATGGACTTGGTTTGTGTGCCCGATGCTGGCTGGTGTCCCTATCGGGCATATGGTCCGCAGCTTCCTGCTCGAAGTATTTGGTATAGACCAAGGTTTTTGAATGGGCAGGGCCCCTATCGCCTGGGGCGAGCTTCAGGTGATTGCCTCGCGGGCATGGCCCAGCTCAGCGACTGACAACCGGGCATGGCCATTGCTCGGTGTGGGTATCCCGAGTCGGTTGTCGGTATATCAACTGGGTGTAAAGATATACGACTAAGCAGTGTTGCTCGGTCACTATAGGAACCCGAGGTAGCTTAGTCGCTATCCGATGGGCATGGCCCCTACCGCGTCGCGGGCATGCATCCAAAGTACGTGAACCGGGCAGGGCCGCATCTCACCCACGGAGAAATTAAGTTCACTAGTACTCGGGTATTTTGAGGGTTGACTGGGCTTGGCCCTGGTCACTTGTAGGCAGGCAGCTTTTTCGGATATAATGTACACAATCGATGCCAAAAAATTTGCCTTTATTGAATAATATTCGTGACCCTCAACAGGGCTGAGGGTCTTGCCCGTACATGTACTGAAGATCGAATCTAAGGATAATACTTTTTCAAGTGGTTAGAGTGCCATGGATGCTTTAAGTCCTTTCCTTCCCGAGTCCGGAGTGTGTAAGTGCCTTCTCTAATTATGCCAGTAACCTGGAAAGGTCCTTCCCAGTTAGGTGATAGCTTTCCCCATTCTGCCCGCTGGCCGGTTGCCTCTATCTTTCTGAGCACCCAGTCACCAATCATGAAGGCTCTGCCCCGGACTTTCTTGTCATGATGAGCTTTTGCTCGCTGCTTATAGCTGACCATTCTGAGCCGAGCATCAAGTCTTCTTTCTTCTAAGAGGTCAAGGTCTATTGCCCGCGAAAGTTGGTTGTTCTGCTCGCTGTAATGAGAGACTCGATAACTAGGCAAAGCCATTTCAACTGGAATCATTGCCTCCGACCCGTAAGTGAGAGCGAATGGGGTCTCCCCTGTTGGACCGCGCACAGTAGTTCTGACTGCCCATAATGCTGATGGCAGTTCCTCGGCCCATTTCCCTGCTCGCCCTTCTAAATTTCTCTTGAGGGCGTGCAAGAGCTGCTTGTTTCCGGCTTCGGCTTGTCCGTTCCCTTGAGGATAGGCTACGGAGGATTGCCAATGCTTGACGCCTAAGCGAGCACATTCTGCAGTAAACTTGTCCGAGAACTATGTGCCGTGATCGGATACGATTGCCCGCGGAAGGCCAAACCTACACCACACTTGATCATGGACGAACTTGATGACATTTGCTTCTGTGATCTTGGCCAGAGGCTTTGCTTCTATCCATTTCGTGAAGTAATCAATGGTGACAACTGCATATTTGTACTTGCCTTGTGCAAGTGGAAACGGGCCGATCAGGTCAATCCCCCACATGTCGAAGGGCCAGGCCGCAACGACTGGGGTTTGCATGGTGGATGGAAGTCTCGGTATGTCCGCGTATCTTTGGCACTTGTCACATTCACGAACGTATTTCTCTGCATCCCTTCTGAGGGTTATCCAGTAGTATCCTGCGCGTAGTACCCTTTCTGCTAGAGCGCGGGTGCCCGGATGGCCGCCGCATTCTCCCTCATGTACTTCATACAGGACACCTTCAGTTAATTCCGGGGGCACGGAACGGAGCATTGGCCTAACCTTAGATCGCTTGTACAGAATTCCCCCTACTACCGAGTACCGACAGGCCTGGCCTCTGACTGTGGTGGCCTTGACCTTGTCCGCGGGCAGGATCCCTTGCTCGATGTAGTCCTTGTAGTCATCAATCCAACTTCTGGTCGCTGGCTCGATGTCCATTATTACTGGTCTATCAATAGCCGGAGTATCTAGGTGCTCGACCATTACTGAAGGATTTAATAGTGATAGGCTTTCCTCAGCGATCTTAGACAAATAATCTGCTCGCATGTTGTCTGCTCGGTCAATTCTGATTATCTCCCAAAATTTGAAAATTTTCAAAATTCCTTTGACAAGCTCGCAGTATTTGACTAGTGAGGGGTGATGCACCATGTATTCCCCCTGGACTTGGTTTACAACTAGTTGTGAATCCGAGTACACTGTGATCGTATCGATTCCCATGTCCGCTGCTAGTTCGAGACCGGCAATTACTGCTTCGTACTCGGCCACATTGTTGGAGGCGGGGAACTTGAATCTTAATGCTAGCTCGACTCAGAACGGTCGGGAGCTATGAGAAGGATGCCGGCTCGCTCCCGACTTTGCTCATTGCTCCATCAACATATAAGTCCCAAGGCAGTCGGGGTTGTAGCTTGCTTCTTGCTCGGGCTCGTTTGCCGTGGGTTTCGAGGCTCTTCTTCTTTGAGTGAAGCTTGTTTCTACCAGAAAATCGGCCAGTGCTTGAGCTTTGATTGCTCGTCTGGGCAGGTAGTCTATATGGAATTCAGTGAGCTCTATCGCCCAGTTGAGTAATCTGCCCGACGAGTCGGGCTTGTGAAGAATCTTGCGCAGTGGTGCGTTTGTGTATACTATGATTACATGTGCAGAAAAATAAGCCCTTAATTTTCGGGCAGCTACAACAAGCGAATAAGCTAATTTTTCTGCATTAAAATAACGACCCTCAACAGGACTGAGGGCTTTGGATACATAGTACACAGGTTTTTGAATGTCTAATTCTTCCCTAACCATCTGGCCGCTAGATACACGTACAAAGGCTCACTGGGTATAGGACTGCTAAGGAGGGGTGGTTTGCCCAAATATTCCCTGAGCTGCTCCAGGGCTTTGGTGCAGTCAGCATTCCATTCGAATCCTTTGTTGCCGCGCAGGATTTTGAAGAACGGGAGGCACTTCTCTGCTGACCGGGAGATGAAGCGGCCAAGAGCGATGATTCTACCGTTCAATTGTTGTATGTGTTTGATGCAGTAGGGCTGCTCCATGTCGAGTAGGGCCTGGATCTTCTCTGGGTTTGCTTCTATACCACGCTGGTTGACCATGAACCCAAGGAATTTTCCTGCTCGCACCCCAAAAGCGCATTTGCCCGGATTCAGCTTCATGTTATGTCTTCGTAGGTTGGCAAATGTTTCCGCCAAGTCAAGAGTGTGGTCGCGGCCTTTGGTTTTGATGACCATGTCATCTATGTATGCTTCCATGTTCCTCCCGAGCTGTGAACCGAAGACCTTGTTAACCATGCGCTGATAGGTTGCCCCAGCATTTTTTAGCCCGAATGGCATCATCTTGTAGCAGTATAGTCCTCCCGCTGCCCGGAAGGCTGTTTTTGCTTTATCTAGCTCGTTCATCCTGACCTGGTGGTACCCTGAGTATGCGTCCAGAAAACTGAGCATTTCGAAGCCAGCGATGGAGTCCACGAGCATGTCTATGCGAGGCAGCGGGTAACAGTCTTTCGGGCAGGCTTTATTGAGGCTCGTGAAGTCAACGCACATCCGCCACTTGTCATTGGCCTTCCTGACCATCACTACGTTTGCTAGCCAGGTCGGGTATTGTATTTCCTCGATGATATCTGCCTTCAGAAGCTTTTCCACTTCTGCCCGGATGGCTGCACTTTTCTCCGGGAGTACTGTCTTGGTCGTTGCTGGATGGGTCGAAATGTAGGATCGACATTCAAGTCATGGCGTGCAACGGTTTCGCTGATTCCTTGCATATCTTCGACAGTCCAGGCAAATATGTCCAGACTGTTTTTTAGCAGCTCAATCAGCCTTTCCCGAGCTTCAGGAGGCATGGCCTTCCCGATTTTGATTTTCTGCTCGGGGTAGGAAGGATTGATGATGATTTCTTCCAGCTCGCCTTCAGGTTGAATATCGGGTTCATCCCGCACTTGCAGGGTATCCATCTCAATATCTTGCGACTTTGGGCGCTTTGTCTTACGCTTGGAATGAGCTGGGGATGGGGCTTGCACGGGCTCGTCTGTGTTCATGGGGTCCTCTGCTTCTGGCTTCTGTTCGATCTCTATGCAGTTTATGGAGGCGGGAACTGTCGTAGTATCGGGCATCTCTTTTTCTGAGGTTGTCTGGTCGGGAATGTCCACGATCAGTTTCTTCTTTTTCTTTTGGAAGTCTCGGACATACTCCCACATTGCCCGAGGTTTACTATTCAGTATACCCACTCCATCTTCTGTGTAAAAATTTGCCTTCTGGTGAGGTATCGAAGTGACCATCTGAAATTTGGCCATGGCCGGCGCGCCCAAGATGCAATTGTATGCTGATTTGAGGTCGATCACCAGGAAAGTGATCATCTCTGTCCGGGTTTGTGCCCCGTCTCCCATGAAAACCTCAAGTTCGATGGTCCCTTTTACGCCCACTTGGTGGTTAGTGAACCCTTCCAGCTTTCCAAGGTAGGGCTTGAGCCGGGCATCTGCTAACTCTAACTCTTTGAAGCAGGAATAGTACATGATATCTCTGCACGCACCAGTATCGAGCAGGACTCTGTGGACTTGCCATTCATTTACCAGACAGGAGATGACCAGCGGTTGCTCGGAAGCAAGAGGGGTGCTTGCTAGCTCGCTGCGGGTAAAGAAGATGTTGGGTTCCCCTGCCCGCTGTACGGCTGGAGAATTTACTGCTCTGGAAAGTGAGTATATGTGCTTCCCAAGTTGTGTGTTAGATGGAAGCTCTTCCTGGATCATATTGACCACTCCTCGAATCTGAGGGGCCTGGCCGCCTCTTCCTCTTGGAGGTCTATCTTGTCTGTCATTGTCCGCATTGTTCCCAGTCGCCCGTTTTTCTTAAAGCGGTTTAATTTGCCCGCGTTTATGAGTTTTTGTATCTCGCGTTTTAGTACTACGCATTCCTCTGTGGTGTGTCCGGTGCCATGATGGTAGTCGCAGTACTTGTTGGGATCCCTAGTATGGGCGAGCTCGGGATCAAGAGGATATGGGACTGGCAGAGCATCTCCCACTTGGAGCATGATTTCTTCCCGCGTTGTGTTTAGCGGGGTAAACTGTGCTTCTCTGAATAACCTTTGCCCGAGGGTAGATGATCTCCTCCTATCTCTACGCGAACGGTTTCTTTGCCTCCTCGGTCCGGTCACCGGGCGTGGCCGAGGCCTGGCCTTGTCCTTGTTCTTATTTTTTGTCCGCTCGAGCGGCTCGGTCGGTCGAAAGCGAATGTGGGAACTTGCTAGCAGCTCGGCCTTGGAGGCTCCCGGGTTCATAGCTAACATTGTTTTCAGTGGCCCCGCTCTCATGTTGTTTAGATAGCAGAAAGTAATTTCGGGGTCACTGGTCGCGGTCACTTGGTCGAGCATCTCCTCGAACCTCTTCAAATAGCTTCCATAAGACTCAAGCTCGCCTTGCTTGACTTTAGCGAGATCGAATCGGTTTTTAGGCGTTGGCCCAGCAGTGCCGAATTCTTCAAGGAATTTCTCCCTTAACACTTCCCAACTGCCGATGGATCCACGGGGAACCCTTCCTAACCATGCTTGTGCTTTCCCCTGAAGGGCCCCCTCGAATGCTCGCATTTTTAGGGCTTCAATATCTGTCACCATTCGAATTTGTGCCTCGAATGATCGAGCCGATCCACTTGCGTCTTCCCAAAGTATTTCTCAAATTGTGGGAATATGATGCCTTGCGCGGTGGTGCATTCTCGATTCGAGGGTGAAAGGGCTTCCTTCCGGTGGTTTGATGTCACCATAGCCGGGCTTGGCCACAGCCAGGTTAGCCATCTGTTTTGCCATGTCACGTTTCATAGCCTCCATGCGCTCGGACATGCGTTTTTCAGCATCTAGCGTAATGCCCGATGAACGGGCACGATCTGACCGATGTCCGTGTGAGGCCGGTGGGCAGAAGGTTGGCGCGCAAGAAGCTTCCATCTCCTTGTCTACTCGCTGTCTACGCTTAGCCCGGTATGCCTCTTTCTCGGCGTGTTCACGAGCTCTGCGGTGACTGTGACTTTCACTGCGGGCATAGTAATTTTGCCCACAATTTCGTTTGTGTGAAAAATTTGGGCGCTATATCGCTTTCCGCTTGGTCATCTTCTCGTTTAACCTCTTGACCCTTTCGATGGTATGCGGATACAGTTGGAGTCGCTTGCTCGAGGCGAGATGTGTGAGCATGACCATCACCAACAGCCGCGGGGACACTGAGAGTTGGCAATTCTAAATCAGCCACCGGAACCGGGGCATGGCCCAAGGCAAGTAGCTGCTGGTTGAGTTTGTACATTTTGCTATAATAATCTGCTTGGACTTGGAGAGCGGCTTTGTTGTCAGGGGGCTTTGGCGGGCGGATTCACGTGGCTGCGCCATGGCCATTCTTCTTTTGGCGATTCAATTGTGTCACGAGATCACGCTCACGGGCACCGAGCGCTCATTGATGATTTCCTAGCATCACGTTCCGTTGCGGTTCGCTAGCACGTTGAGGCGATTGCTCTTCCACATGGGCACATCCTTCCGTGGCGCTTGCCATGCGCAATCTTCTTGCAGTCCGAACCCCTTGGGGTGCTTTCGGAAGGTCAGGCCAAGCGGCTCCCCGGTTGTTGCTTTCTGTAGCGCGGTGTTTGCTGTTCTTACCAGCCATTGCAATCGGTGGTTATTGAGAAATTTGCACCGTAAGACTTGAGAAAGTGAGATGTTGAGTTTCCCGGCAACGGAACCAAACTGATGTGGCAAAATCCTCAGCTTGGGCTGTCCGCACTTTGGGTAGGATATCTGGGCTTGAACCTGCTTCCTTGAACCTGGCTGAGAGCAAAGAAAACCTGAGTGGAAGTGTAAGGCAGGGCCTCGCGAAACCCCTCCGGCGTGAGAGTAAGTACCGTGTATAGAACAGAATACCAGAGCTCAAGGAAGAGGCAGAATATATGTGTGCATGTACCTTGTTATGGCTGATGGAGGAGTATTTATTGGCCCTTTTGTGGTTGAATCCGGGTAGGATTCGGTTTCTTTAGTTGTCTTGTTCAACCAGGATTGGAACTCTGGTTTTTAGGCATGATACGCGGCTGGCCACGAGATATCAGGAACAAATTAGGCAAGTTTCCTGCCTATATATGGTAATCTTCGACAGTATCTTGGCGGGCAAGCTACTGATATCTTCTGCTCGGTATAGGACTGGGCGGGCATGGCCCTGCTCGTCTGTATGATATCTGATGCATTGAATTTGGTTATATCACCGGGCGAGGCCCACAGTCGGACAATTGGGCCGAGGTTAGATCGGGAATATCATGCTCATTTGCTAGATCTTTGCTCTACTCATGCTCGCTGGGCCCTTGGGCTTCATAAGACTCGAGCTCATGTCCGGCCCGTGAGGATAGCTCGTGCTCTGCTCGTGACCGGGTCTGGGCCGGGTATATCAAGAAGAATGGAAGTGGGTTTCCAGGAGGATGGAATTGATTCTTGGAATGGGAATGTAAATTGGGCTTGTGGGTTCTCAAGAAAATTGATTGAATTTGGAGGGTTCCAAGCAAGAACCGTCAATTATTAAGATTCTTTTTCAGAAAAGGAGACAGTCGCCACGTTTTTAAAATTTCTTTTGACAAAAATCGCCACTTTTTTTTTAAAAAAAAAATCAAAAAAGTCTCCAGGTGTTTTTAAAAAATTAAAAAAAGTTGCCATTTAAAATTTTTTTTTTGACAAAAATCGCCATGTTTTTAAAATTTTTTGAAAAAAGTCGCCACTTTTTTATTAAAAAATTGACAAAAAATGCTAGGTTTTTTTAAAAAATATGAAAAAAATCGCCATGTTGTTTAAAAAAAATTAAAAAAATCTCTACGTTTTTTATAAAAAAATGAAAAAAATCACCAAATTGTTTAAAAAATAGGTAAAATAGTCGCTAGCCTAAAAAAGTGTCAGGTCTGAAAAAACGCCAACTTCCTTATAGTTTTGTTCTTTTGGTTTTTTTTCTTCTTCTTTAAACATGGTTTTTAATATCGAAAATATATATGTATATTTAGTACAATGTACGTAACAACTTACCGTAAAAGAATAATTCGAAGAATCATCATGAACGTTGTTATTCGGATCGGAATTCATTAAATAAATTGTTGAAAAGGAACAAGTTTAGGGTTTATAGTTAATTGTGAAGGAGGATTTGGCATACATTTATAGGAGGATTAATTGAAACTCCTTTATATAAAAGGATAAGGATTAATTAGTAATTAGAGTTTATGTTAATTGTAACACTTTTTTATAAAAGGAGTAATTAGTAATTAAACTATTTAATGAATGTGATATTTAGTATTTTTTGTGTGGCATTTAGGGTTTAAAGTGGACTTTTAAAGTGAGACATCACAAAATAGTATAGTGAACTCTTTGCCTGAAACAAAAGGAGTATAAAACTATGATCTAACTATTCAAAGACATCTTTAAAAATATTTAAATTATTGGTACTATGATACTATGGTCACATTTTTTTTTTAATCAGGTTGAATCCTGGGGTAGTAGTTTCGGTCCCTCATTGCTACTACCAGGAAAATCGCGAGATGTGCTCGAAATGATGCAGGGTTTGAGAACATTGCAACTGATAACACATACAAGGTCCAACCTCATAAGAAAGCAAAGTGCTTCCACCAAGTATCGAACTCACGCTTCATGCCTCCACAATCTTATGTCCCCCCTTTTACCACTCGGCTATGCCCCGAGGGACGATACTATGGTCACATGAGTGCACGGGCGGTTTAACAGAGATTTTTTGAATTTAAGGACGAAAATGCGGTAGCAAAATAGAAGGACTAAATTCGTGATCAAGGCATAGTACATGGACGTTTGAGGCATTTTGTCAGAAAGTAAAAGGCACGTGAGTTAGAAAAGAAGCACGTGAGAGAGAGGAAGTGAGAAACAGACCGAGAGCGAGGAAAAAAGTACTACAAGGAGAGAAGGGCCAAGTCTGTGGAAACCGAACGCCGGAGGCCGGAGTGAAGCAGAAACGTCGCCGGAGAACATTTGACGGGACTCCAGCAGGTATTCTCGCTCCTTGTTCAATTCTTTTTACATTTTCAGAGCTCCCCGTGTCATCTCGATGATTCCACCGGGTTATCGCTGAGTGTTGGCGCCCCATTGACTCACTATCCGAGTATCCCCTTGATACCGGTTTCATTCGCGAGAAATATCTTGTACTATTGTTCAGAACCGAGTCGTCCCGAACTCGGTGAATCGTTAGAAAAACTATTTATGTTAGATTAATTCTCCATTTGACACTGTTGGGAACCTTTTGCTGGATGTTTATATTTCGCCATTTTCACCAATTGAACAATATCAAAGTCAACATTATTGTTAACCTCCTTGGATTGAGCTCACTCAATAGTTTAAGAGAACCCTGTTGGTTTGCTAAATGATCAAACAGCTCGAGCTCTGTCGTATATAGGAAACCAAACTGCTTGCACTAGTCAAGATTGGTTTGATTGGGGGATCTCTCGAGACCTTTTTTGCAAGTAAAATGATTGAATTCAAACTATTACAATTTTGATTGAAACATAGAACACACGAGCCCAACTTGGGCAACTGAAGCTCTAACTTTGCTTGGCTAGTTGGCTCATTTACAGCCCTAGAGTTGTGCCCACGCAATCGATAAAGCCTAGTTTAGTGTTTGAATTGATTAGTGTAAGACATACGCATGAATGCTGAACCCGTGGAGGATGTTGAGTGCTATATTATTTATCATAGCCAAATAGGTGTAATTTCTCTTTTCAAAACCCGTGAACTGTCTAGTTTATAGCTGTGTGTTAAAAATAAGAGCCAACTGCTTTTTTAAACAAAGATAATAATTATTATTATGTTAAACAGCAGTGGGTGGACAGGCTCTCTTTTCCCGTCTTTTCCAGGCTGTATCTAGTTCTTGGAATAAGAGATGAGTAGCAGTGCCAGACAGAGGAACCTTGGGGGCGGGGGTCAGCATGTTTTGGACTACTTGAAGCGAATGCAGGCGGAGAATCCTTCATTCTTTTATGCAGTTCAAGGCGATAATGAGCACTCTAGTGGAAACATCTTTTGGGCTGATTCAGCTTCCAGGATGAACTACAACTATTTCGGTGATACTGTTAGATTGGACACGTCATACAGGGCCAACCACTATAGGGTACCCTTTGCTACACTCAGTGGTCTTAACCATCATGGGCAACCAGTTTTGTTTGGCTGTGCATTGCTTCTCAATGAGTCAGGTACCGCATTTGTCTGGCTTCTTCAAACTTGGCTACAGGCAATGTCTGGAAGCTTTCCAGTCTCTATCACAACCGACCCTGATCGGCTTATTCAGATGGCTGTTGCACAAGTTTTGCCCGAGACACGCCATCGTTTTTGTAAATGGAGCATATTCAGGGAAACCCAGGAGAAATTGGCTCATATATATCAAACATATCCTACACTTGAGATAGATTTTAAAAAATGCATTCATGATACTGAGACAATCGACGAGTTTGAGTCACGCTGGAAATCACTTCTGGAGAAGTACTCCCTCATGGATAATGAATGGCTTCAGTCAATGTACAATGCCCGTCATCAGTGGGTCCCTGTCTACACGCGAGAGACATTTTTTGGAGAATTCTACACAACCAACAGTAGTGAGGCTATAAGCACATTCTTTGATGGTTATGTGAATGCAGCAACCACCATTCAGTCGCTGATTAAACAATATGAAAAAGCTGTAACAAGTTGGCATGAGAAGGAACTGAAGGCAGATTTTGATACAACTAACACAATGCCAGTTCTGAAGACACCATCTCCTATGGAAAAGCAAGCTGCCAACCTATATACAAGGAGAGCTTTTATAAAATTTCAAGAGGAGCTGGTTGAGACGCTTGCTAATCCTGCAACTAAAGTTGAAGACTCTGGAACTATCACATTGTATAGGGTGGCCAAATTTGGGGAAGAGCACAAAGCACACACTGTTAGTTTCAATTCATTTCAGATGAAAGCTAACTGTAGCTGCCACATGTTTGATTTTTCGGGTATTATCTGTAGGCATGTATTATCAGTTTTCAGAGCAAAAAATGTTCTTATGCTCCCTTCTCAATATATTCTGAAGAGGTGGACTAGGGATGCCAAGAGTGGAGGCCTTGTGGATGAACGTGCTCCAGAACTGCCTACTGATTCTCGAGAATCTTTAACTGTACGATATAACAATCTAAGGCAGGATGCCATAAAATTTGTAGAAGAAGGGGCAAAGTCTATACATATCTATCATGTTGCAATGGATGCTCTACAAGAAGCTGCAAAGAAGGTTGCTGCTTCAAAGAAGCAAAGATCAGGAGCCAGCCAGGGTGCTGTCTTATCAAATGGAGGTAACCAAGAGATGCATGTGGGTGAAAAAGATCTAGGAACACCATTTCAATCTTCGGTAAAACACTCCTTTCTCTTGCTAGTAAAATTTGTATCAAACCAATTTGAGTTTTTTCTACATAATTGTGTTTCTAGCCCATGGTGTCTTCAAATATTACCAGTTCATTTAAGATTCAGAATTGGCATATTGCTTGTTGTAATCTGCAAATTTTGATCGTGTTGATTATTAATCTTGGTAAGTACCTAGTCAATTCTTTTGGACAATACAAATACTTTTCTAGTATTTCTACTGAGCAAATTTCCTTAGAGGCTGTCTAAGGATCCTTCAGGTGGGCATTAGGCATATATAGTGCAGTGACCATCTTTGTGTAAGGTCTTAGGGTGGAGTGGGGAGCTCCTCTAAATTGTGAGTGTGACACTCTTGCCATGGGTTTCCTTGACCATTTTTATCCTCCCTTCTTGTAGTGCCCCAACTCCCCCTCGCCTGTTTTTTGTACACCACACATCTTCCTTGAATATTTGAGATCTGCTCTCTTCCATGATGTTAGGGTTTGCTCATTAGGAGGATCAATAGGTTTTCGATACTCGATATCCATCTCGTTTATTAGAGTTTCCTCCCTGGGGTTTCCAATTCCTGAAACTTGTTTTCTTTCAAAATGTAATTGATAGATGATGGATTGACTTGCTCTGCATGTTGTTATGCTTCCTCCTTATATCTCTCCTCCATCTCATCTTTGTTTGTTATTGTACTATAGTTTCCAACTTTAATAGATCTTCATGCATATGTCTGTTCATTATGTACCCCCTCCGTGTTCCCTCTAGCCTCCTTTATCTGGAAAGCCAAGGTGTTGTTTAAACTTTAAAGGATTGTAGGCTGTCTGTTGTGTTTAAGCTTTTGAAACTTTGAATTCTAATCATTAGGGAAATAATTGGAGATTGGCTCTATATAGATTCTGTGGAATCCGTTGTGACTGCTGAGAGAAGGATAGGTAGTTGCTTGATTGGAATCACGAGATAATATTTCTCAAAAAAAAAAAAAAGGGCGCTACCAAGCTAGTTACATCCCTTTGTATTGGTCCACAGTGTCATTGTTCAGAAACATTACCTTGCGTGTCAAATTGTTAATTTGCCCGTTTATATCCCATTTCTCTTGTCGTTTCTTCTGTTTGGTTTGATTTTATTTCTACGCTCGTGATCACCCACCAACTCTGAGTTATAGATTCTACCACTGAAAATGTTTTTCTTCAGTGCTCCAGCACTTGGAAATTGTGGTGTATGTTATTTGGCAATATAGAGCAATTTTTTGGTTAGTCCCTCTACTTTTGAAGCTTTGGTACATATTGACATTGGAGGGATTGTAGAGCAGTAAGGATATCCCCTATTGCTGAGTTGTGGTGTCTATGGGGTTCTTTGAGTTTGTGAACCTAGAGAAGTGCCCAAATCTTTAGGGAACAGGTTCACTCGCTACTGCCTTGGCCGTTAGGTTTTTCATATGCCACATATAGGGTCCTCTAGGGACTGGAAGATTTTGCTTCATTAGTTCCACCTCATGTTATTTTGTTTTTTGTCTTTTTCAGCTTCCATCATTTTTTCCCCTCACTTCTCTTCAGGTGAAGTGGCCCACCTCACCTTATCCTGTCTGCTGCCATCTATTTGAAGCAAATAAAGTTTGGAGAAAAAAATTGCACTGGTTTCCAACTCCCAATCCTGCAGATTCCTGCGAAAAACAGGATTCCACACCACTCTTCCTTCCCCTATTTGAAGTACCGAGCTGACCTTGCAGTTCTTATCCACTGCTAAATTAAACAGAACAGGAAACACCACTCTCCATAGTTCTTCCTCCCCGCACCATTTGTCCTTCCAAAAATTAACTTTCGATCCATTTCCTATATAAAAAAAAATATGCCTCTCAAAAGACTCCCGCCCTTTACAGATTCCTCTCCAAACCCCCGAACCAAAAGAATTTATAACGATCTTGGGGAATCAATTATGATCTCCCTCGCCATATTTACAATTCACCGCTTTCCTCGAAAGACCATGAATCTCAACCATGTAGCGCCAAAGCCATTTGCTAGGCAAAGCTGTATTTAAGAGATATAAATTCTTGATGCTTAGCCCTCCCTCCCTAATGTCGGTGCAAACTTTTTTCCCACTCGACTACATGAAACTTACGCTCCTCCCCTTGTCCTTCCCACAAAAAGTCCCTCTCCATCTTCTCCAAAAATATGCTGAACTAAAGCAAGAAGTACGAAGAGCGATAAAATTTAAGTGGGCAAAGTGGATAGAGTATATTTAATAAGATTTAATCTCCCCGCTTTGGACAGTAATTGCTTCTTCCAACCCGTCAACCGCTGAACAAATCTATCAACAACAGGGTTCCACATCGCTCTATTCTTGAACTGTGCACCAATTGGCAAACCAAGGTAGGTCGAAGGAGGTAAGAAATCCTACACCCGAAAGCTGATGCTAATGTTTGTATATTTTCCACCACTCCAACTTGAATAATCTCGCTTTTAGCAATGTTCACCCGTAACCCCAACACCATCTGGAACAAAGAAAGCACTAGGCGAAGGTAACCTAGCTGCTCAATCTCTGCATCAAAAAATATTAATGTTATCATTCGTGAACAGAAGGTGTGAGACGGTCACCTACTCCTCTCTATGCATACCAATCCTGAATCCGCGAATGGATCCACCTTGCACCGCTCTATCTAAAAGGCTGCTCAACCCCTCCATTATGAGAATGAAAAGGAAGGGAGAGAGCGGATCTCCTTGACGTAATCTCCTCAAACTATCAAAAAAATCGGCCAGTTTTCCATTAACCATGACCGAAAACTGTGTCGATGATATACAAAAAAGAATCCACTTCCTCTATTTGACTCCAAATCCCATCCTCTCCAACATATACACTAAAAACTCCCAATTAACATGGTCATATGCTTTCTCGATATCTAACTTACAGAACAACCCAGGGCACCCACTTGGCAACCTTGAATCCACTACTTCGTTAGCTATCCCCCACAAAAGCAAGTTGAGATTCGACACCAATTTGTCAATGACCTGTCTCAATCTAACTGATAACACTTTAGATAGCAATTTATAGAAACCCCCGACCAGACTGATATGTCGATAGTTTCCCAGATTAGAAATTATTGTCTTAGTTCAGAATCGAGTGTGTATCTAATTTCTGGAGAGAAGCAGGAGTAGAATTCAAGAAGCCATTTTTTCACTTGACGAAACCCTATGGATCTGAGAATGGATGGAGAAAGCTTCTAATCAACGAGGTCTGTTTTTGGTGAAAAAGATTACAGAGATGGGCAATGTTTTGTTTGCTAAAGAAAGAATTCAACTAGGCGTTTTTCTAAGAATTTCTGTTCAAGGCAATGGCAGCCCTGATCTATGTTCCGGAGGTGGCACCCGAGTTAGGATGGGATATGGTAGCCGAGAAAATTAAGAGATTTGAGAGGAGTGCAAGGGTAAGCTGAGGTAAATCGTACAAAGAGGCGGCGGAGATTTCTCCTTGACCTAACTTGATCATCTCATCTCGAAAGAAAGAAGTGTTGGCTCCTTAGCAAATTTCGAGGTGGATGAGAATCGTGCGATGGAAATTTGAAGTTTCTTGTATGATGCTTAGTAGGTAGAGTGGGGTCCTGGAAGACCCCATTCCACCAAAGGAGAAAGTTCAAAGATGGGCCAATATTCACTGGAAAGTAGCCGGAGGCGTCAGAGTAAATGACTTTAGTAGTTTAGTGTGAAGTTTTTTGTGTTCTTTCTCCCCTCCAGTGAGGAGGCTCGATGCATTATGAATTTGAAGAGTTGGGTAGTTAATCAGAGTCCTCTATATTTGGAAAATTGGGATCCGGTGGGTCTGTGTTGTGAAGGCCGAAAGCCAAAGGAAGTAATGTTCCCATAACAATGTGGCTTAATTGCGAAAGTCGAGATGGGTCTATGGGTAAAACAGGAGAGATGGTCTACTTACTCATAGAGGTATGATATTAGAGCTTGTGATATTATTACAAGCTTTAATGTTAGTACCGTTAGATCAAATCTACTTAGATCTCTACACCGATAGATCAAATATACTCTTTTCTAATTAATGACATGGGCATTCTAAATCATCACCAATTTAATCAATCAACAGCTCTAACACTAAAGCTCGTAGTAATATCATAAGCTTAAGCTCGTAATATCATTTGCCTACTCATAATGCTATAGGAATGATAGATCGTGGTCTAACAGAAGATACTAGAGAGATGATGACCGAGGCTTTTATTTTGTCAAGTGCAAGTAATATTGGACAAGTGGGGTTGACCTACATCTCTCTGGAGGGAGACAATGCTATCAAGATAGTTTTACGTGCAAAAAGCTGGAAAGATGGTATTTACTGATTTATGCTTGCTAATACTGGGTAAACGCAACAGATTGATGGTAGTTTAACAGAAAATACCAGAGGATTGATGATACAGGCTTTATGTTGTTACTGAGAGTAGTTTTGGATAAGCAAACTGATCTTCATAGTTCATACTGAGAGAGGCCATGCTCGCCATGCCACCATTCGGCTGCCACCTGCCGTATTGCCATCAACTGATCTCAGTAATTCTTCAATCTACTTTTATATTGAAGGTTTTCCTATGGAGCTGGAATATAGCCCCTTGTCATCCTTATTGAGCTTCTAACCCTTTTGCTTAAATCTCTGTTTAATTGTAATCTTACATAAGAAAATAATTTTGGACTTTGGGAGATCTTTCTTTTGATACAAAAGAGAATGGTTATGAATAGAAGAGACTGCATAAAAGTGCACGAGGAGTTCATATAACATAGAAACAGAAATACAAAGAGCAGACAATCAGAAAGTAGTTTACATAGAAACGAAAAAGTATGGGCAGTATGGCCTGTCTTTGCTAAGATCCAACAAGTCAATCCCTAGGAGAGCTCAAAAACCTTACTTCAGCCTGATGCATTAGTTCACCCACTCCTATAATAAGTCAGTCCAAGGATAAATTTTGTGGTTGAATATTTGAGCATTCTGTTCAGTCGAGATGCGTTTAAAACCAAGAGAAACTGCATGCATGTATGATTCCTGTCTGTCCCAAATTGCTAGTGCCAATTTGACTGTGTTGATGCCTGTTGTTAACTTAAGGAGGGGATTGCTGAAACTAGATTACGCTGTAGTCGGTCCCCAAGTGAGAGACTGATAATATTTAGAAACAAGTATGTAACTAACTCGTTATCTGTATGCTTATGTTTCTCAGTTTGATAGGTGACCAAATGATCGAGTTTAGTTTTAGACAGTCTTCGAAGCTAAAATACATTGACGTAATGTGTAGTTTTTAAGTATATCAGTGCGATCAGGTTAAGGACAGCTGATGATAATGAGAGTTTGTGAGCTCTTTCCAAGTACATGATAGGAACTTAATGGCATGCTGATTGCTGATTACTGGCATTCTTCTTTGTAGACAACATTGTCTTCTGCGCTTTTAAGCACTCTCGATATTGCATTTTCTACATTTTTTAGCTTTTGCAATCTGAGCCTCTTTTTGGACGAGCATTATGGCTGTTTACAAGCCAAGCCGAGACAAGTTTTGGAGGTTCGAGCTCGAGCCGAACCTTCAAGATCTTGTATGAACTCAACTCGAGTTCGTTCGTGAGCTGCTCGCGATCAGATCGTTTGGCTTGAAATTTGTGTTGGTTCGAAAAGGCTCGACTTGTCCACTGATTGAAATAAAAAAGCTTGCCTCTGGATTATTTGAAATCGGCCTAAGCCCCTAGCCTACTGCGGTACTGTGTTATTGCAAATTTGCAGTTGCATTGTTGATACCCTCATACACATTTACCAACTCAGATTTGAAAGTAGAGAGTGGGTTTTGGAGGTTCAGCTCGAGCTCGTGAAAATTAAGTTGAGCTCGAGCCAAACCTTCAAGATCTTGTACAAATTCGACTCATGTTTGTTTGCGAGCTGCTCGCTAACTATTCATTTTGACTCGAAATTTGGGTCGGCTCGAGAAGGCTCGACTTGTCCACCGATTGAAATTGAAAAGCTTGCCTCTAGATTGAAAGGCCCGAGCTTGAAATCAGCCCGAGCCCCTATGTTGTTGCAAATTTGCAATTGCAATGCTGATACCCTCGTACCCATGTACCAACTCAGATTTGAAAGTAGAGGATGAGTTTCTCATAAATTGAAAAAGCACAACCTTCTTTCTGCCGGTTAATCTTCTTCCCGGTTCGCCATCGCCGTTTCCGTCGTTTGTCATATCCCTCTCCGATCATTCTCTCCATCTAGTTGTCACTCGTCTCTATCTTATCTCCATTGATAAAGATGTGGATCTTGTGAAAGGTTAGTAGATCTGGTGATTGAGGATCTGAGCTGTTTTGCCATTTGAGTTTTAGAGAGATGAGTGAAGATGAAGCCTAGGGATTGCCTGACTCGTTGTGTGCTGGTGTTGTAACCGTAATTGAAATCAGGGAAAATTGTTGATTTTGATTTAGTAGATGGAGCTTAGCTATTGTACACTAGTTTAATGCATATATTATAAAACCATTATAAACATACAATATTCTCATACATGTACTATAATTGGGTTATAAAAGTTGGAAAAAATGAAATTTATCAAATTAGTCGGGTTGAACAACAAATAGATAAGCCGGGTTGAACATCAAGCCGTTCACGAACAAAGCTCGTGATAAACGAGCCAAGCCTTATTCAGCTTGTGAATTTGTCGAGCAAGATCTCAAGTTCGAGCTCAACTCAGTTAGCCACTCGAGTCAAGCTTGAGCTGAAACTTGAGTTGCTTGGTTCGTATAACAGCCCTAAAGAGCATGTAGATTTACTAAAATTTGTGTAAGTTTGGAAGACGTAATACATTTGATTAGGTGAGGAAATCGAATGGCCTCTCACATTTAACTCGGAAGTCAAGACTATGACTGAGCCCCTAAGGGGGTTGCCCAGCGGTAGACATGGGGCTTTACAAAGTGTGAGGTCTCAGGTTCGATCCCTTCCCATGCCCCCCTTAGGATAAAAAAAAAAAAAAAAGACTGACTGAATCTTGTTGATTTTTTCTCTTATACCAGCATAGCAGTCAGTTTCATTAAGTGTGGAACCATGAAGTGGAAAGTGTTATATGTTGCATGCTACATTAGTTTACTTTGGTGACCTTTCTTTTTCAGGAGGAGAAGGAAAAGAAAATCCGTGAGTTAACTACGGAGCTGGATAGCATAAATCAGCGTTGTGATGTGTATCGTGCAAATCTGCTAGCAGTTTTGAGAGATATGGAGGACCAGAAGTTGAAGCTATCAGTCAAGGTGCAGAATGCGAGGCTTAGCTTGAAAGAATGAATCTAGAACTTGTATATATAGGCATACGGTGAGTTTCTTTCCTGCTGTTAGCGCATAGATGTTTAAATAATCGAGTGACAGAGTGCTAGAATGTTCTCTCTTACCTTCAGCAAAGAACCTCCAGATAACGGAGGCAAGAACTCGTGGAGCTGTGGGAATATGTGAAGAAGGTTTGTTTCTATGTTAGGAGAGAAGTAGTGGCTGAGAAATTATTAGGCTTCTGTGCAAGTGGTAGTTGATATATTTATGTGGTAGCATAGGGTTCTTTCTATTTAGCATGAGAGAACCTGCAAGGTTGTTTCATGGTTGTTTGTTGTAGAGTCGAAATTTGCATGTAATTAGCCGTTGCTGGTGTGGCCTTGATTGTTTCGATTCAGCGTTTATGACTTGATGAAAGGCCATTGTTTCTAGTCCCGATGTTCTGTTTGCTTGTATTCTCACACTGTTTTCTGGAAAATTCGTCCGAAGTCAAGTGGATCAGCAGCAGATGAAATCTTGGAGAATTAAAAAGATGGGAAGATCATCTATAGTTATGTGCAGTCTTACTTTGATCTTACTTCTCTTTTTCTTTCACCGAAACAATGAAAAATGAAAAACAAAAGATTCTTCATATTTTCAATGCACTCCCGTGAGAACCCCGTTTCGATTTCGAATTAAATGTAGGGTACGAGATTGTGGTGTCTACGATTCCCTCTCCTTACATATTTTTCGTAAGTTCTGGTCAAAGAATGCACGTGCGACTCGATAATGAAAAAAATCATCTAAGAATTTACTTTGCAGAATTGCAGGTCTATTTTAGACAAAAATTAATGAAAAAAAAGTAGGTTAAATGAACAATTTCTTATATAGTCTATTAGTTCTTAGAGGTAGGTGTCGTTTGGTAGTCAGGATTAAGGCTAGATAGGATTAATAAGTCAAGTTGTTTAATGTTTGGTACATAATATATAGTACGGATTAATAGCACGAGTTACCTGGATAAAGTCATTACCCTTTATTAATAGCAAGGGGGAGAGTGGTATTATTAGCGCCTTTATTAAAAAAATTGGGATTAACATTTTTTTTACCTCAAAACTACCTTTGATGTACAAGTGAAGATTAATAATGAGAGTAGTAATAGTACTGAGATTAATAATACTGTTTATCTCTGTCCGACTACCAAACAAGCCCATAGTCTGTTAGTAAACTATGAGAATTTGTTGGTGGAAATTATCAGTATTGGGAATCCTATCCCTATAGTTTTCGATTGACTGGGAAGGGTTATATACATAATTTTAAAGAAAAATTAGACGTCGGTCCACTTTACTCTTTACTGAATTTACAACATATTTAATAGCTTTTTTTAAAGAGAAAATTATTGACCGATACCTTTTGCAAGATTTATAACCTCTTTAATCCCTTTTTTTTTGTATAACCGTTGAAGTTCATTTTCAAAATATTCTTCATAAATTGCCCCCGCCTAACAAACTACTCTCATCTTTCCGGAACTTCGACTAATTTTTTTTTTTGCTAGTTCAATTAAACTACGAGAAGGGCGAGCAGTAAATCAAATAAAATTTTCATCAATTCCAAATTACAGCAACAAGATATGAGAGTCGGTCTCAGTTCTCTCAGTCCGCTCTGTTCTTGAAATTTTCATCAATTCCAAATAGGACCGGCCGAATTTCTCCCTTTTTAAAAAAACCTCTTAAGTCCACCATTTTCATTGTAAGTGGTCAAACTCATCATCAATTCAAGGCTTACAAACATGAGGCGGGTGTTGTCACAAACCCTGGTTCTGCCACTAGTGCCTAGAACAGCATCACCTACGATGTGAACCCAAGTTTTGTGCTCATGGACATCAATGGCTTTCGTGTTGTTGTGGTCTATGTTCATGAACTCATTGATGAAGAGGAGAAGGTTGACAAGATAGATTTCAAAAAAAAATTTATTCCTCTTGGTGAATGTAGCATCTTGGTTATGTTTTCTTTTTTTTATTTTTTTTCAAAAAAAAAATCTCTTTATCATTTTGATTACAATTTATGACTTCATGATGAATGGTGAACCTTTTGTTTTGTAGTGGAAGTTGTAGGTCTTATTTTGAGACGATGCACGATTTTGGATTTTGCGATTCACAATTTAGAATTAGAATACAAAGTAAATCTTGATGCAATTTTTAGATTTGTGATGCACTAACTGGACTCCATATACAGAAATTTCAATTCACATTTTTTGGATTTGCGATATGCAATATGGAATTAGTAATTTCAGATTCAAAAATTAGATTTGCAATGCACAAAGTGGATATCCATGCAGAAAATCCCGATGCACTATTTTGAATTTGCGATTCATAAATTGAAATTGAGATGCATCAACTTGGAATTGTGATGCAGTACGCCCCTAATCCAATTTCATTAAAGATATACTCGTCATTTTTCCATACAAATGACTTTTACCGATTAAAAATAAATATTGTATCCTTTAGAGGTTGGAAATTGATGGGAGGAGACCGACCCAATTATCACCATAATTTTAAATTATAAATATACTAGTATCTGTGCCCGTGCCATAGGCACGATGTTTGTATAAGATCAGTTCAAACAAAACACACACTGAAGGTTTTATATATAATTGTGAAGGGGATAATTCAAACAAAACTCATAACTGAGGGATTTATATGTGATTAAACCTAGTCAACTCAAACGATAACCACCTTGGAAGGATGTGGTTAAAAACGGAAGGATGTGGTTAAAAAAATGTGTTAGGAAAGTGTTCCTGTAACTGTAATTGGTTGTGGAGATGATAATTCAAAAAAAATCGTAACTGAGGGGTTATTACATATTATTGGTTGTTGAGGGGGTAATTCAAATAAAACTCATAACTGAGGGGTTTATATATAACTCACATATTTACGAATCAATCTGGACCGCTAGTTGTGTTTGACACAATTCGATCTGAGCCGTCAGTTAGCCCCTGATCTCTTTTATAATATAGATGTTATTTTAAAATGAGAGACTCAAAATGAAGCCCTATGACACTTGTTGCACTTGACAAATTTTTCTATCTTCTAAAAATATAAGGCTTAAATCGCAATTTGGTCACCATACTTTCACATTTTTTTCGTTAAGCTCACGGTATTTTTTCCCTCCTCAATTTAGTAGCTATACTTGGTTAATTAAGTCAATAAGGTCACGAGGATCATTTCCGTTAGTTGGATGAATAAAAATGTTTAAAATAACGAAAATGCCCTTACTAATTTTAAGAATTATCAGTTTAAAATGCTAATAGTTAAGAGGTCAAACTAAAAGATCATAATACCAATATTTAATTTACTTTTCGATCCAAGGAATATATATATTATAAAAGAGCGGTGGCTCTGATCGAATTGTGCTAAACACAACTGACGGTCCAGCTTGATTCGTAATTATGTGAGTTACAAATGAACCTTTCAGTTATGAGCTATATTTGAATTACCCTTCTACAATTACATATAAAAACATCAATATAGCACGAAAAATCAATATAAAGACAACAAAACTACCTGGGGCTATAGCAACCTCCCTATATTTTAGTTCCTGTAAAAGTAAAGCAATGGCTTATATAATTACTCCAAGGAAGAAAATGTATGGAATGTATTTTAAAATATGATTAAATAATTATTTGGTCCCTGAACTATCCACAAATTATGCATTTGGTCCTTGTATTTTTTTGAAACGTGTTTGGTCCTTTTAGTAGGTTTTTACAAAGAGATTACCCCCTCACGGGGTTACCGTCAGTTTTGCCGTCAAATTTTTTATGAAATTCCAAATTTACCCTTAGTAATGTTAGTGGTTCAAAATTTAAAAAAAAATAAAAAAGATAAAGGGGAGTCTCTCCACAAACCCACGATTTTCGTCCTACACCTTCCTTCCACATTCTCTCCCAAGCTCTCGCTGTCTACAGCCCTTGTTCCGGCCATCTCCATCTCCAGCCACCTTCTGCCCCAGCCATCTCCATCTTCGATCACGACTCCGATCAGTACAAAGAAGAAGAAGAAGAAGACGAATACTACGATGACGCTGAAGAACCCAAACCTACTCCGGCCAAATTCGTGAAATCCACCAAACTCAATGTGGACGACAACGGCAATGATGATGAATTGAGAGGCGATGGATTTTGGATTTTGGATTTTGAAAGTGGGTTCCAAAATTTGAGCTAGGGTTTTAACTGATTTGCAATTGAAAATGGATTTTGAAAGTGGATTTTGTTGATGGTTTCTAATAAAGAGTGCAAACCTTATGCTGGTGATATTCGCGAAGTTGGAGACATATTCCATTAACGAGAAATGGGCCGGTTTCGGTTCCTTTGATTTCGGGCGTTTTGGTGGTGATCAGGGTGGCGTTTATTTCAATGTGGGTGTACCGGAGAAAATGGAGGTTTAACGAGGGGAAAATTGAGAAGGAAGAAAAGTTGGAAAAAGAGAAAGAGAAGGAGGCGAGTGAAGAAAGAGAAAAGGATAACAGTTTTAGTTGGATAAACTGGGACCAACTTTAGGGTTTTCTTTTTCATTAGTGGGAAGGTCACTACGAGAAGGGTCAGAAGCTGGAGGTGAAAGTTTTGTCTGCCAAACACGGCGGTGGCTCCACGGGACACGATTATGCACCAATTCCTTCACCTGTGTATTTTACTCCGGCTCCCTCTCCCACCGGTGCTGGTTATGGTCTAATCGTTGGATTTTCTAACGTTGCATTAGTTTTTGGTAGCTTTGTTGGGATTATGGTTTAGATAGTGTTGGTGTGCGATACTTATCCTCTAGAGAGTTGTTTTAGAGAACGGGTATGAGTGTGATACTTTCGCTTTGGTTTTGGATGAGTTTTTTTTTTCTTTTGGTAGCTTTTTTGGGTTGGATTTTGTTGTGGATTGGTAGTAACTGGCAGGGTTTTAATGTAATTAGGGCATGCTTTGATTAGTTAAATATAGTTTTTCCTGGAATTGTTTTGGTTAAAAAATAAAAAAATTAGGGTTTCATAAGATGCCCAAAGACGTAAGGGCAAATTTGGGATTTTCAAAAAAATTTAACGGTAAAACTAACGGTAACCCCGTGAGGGGGGAATCTCTTAACAAAAATCGAGTTTAAGGACCAAACACATTTAAAAAAAAATAGTGGGACCAAATGCATATGTAATTGTGTATAGTTCAGGGACCAAATAATTATTTAATCCTTTAAAATATTATATCTAGCGAAAGTTTGGCATTTCTTTTACAGGCTTAGGATGCATCTGCAAGTAACCACAACAAAGAGAGCTCAATCAGTTGGTGCACGCAAGGCTTTAAGATGTTGAAATCCACTGTTACCCCAATCTCTTTCAAGAATTCCCCCACCCCAAATACCCTTCCCTCCTTTGCTTCCGCCTCACCAAATTAGCCCAATTCTTAATCGAACAAGAACAACAAATTTACTGAACAACTGAACTCGCTTTAGCCGAAAAGCTCTGTAAATGCCCATCCAATCCATTCACCCTTTGAAATGGGATCTGGGTTTGCCTCACGATTTCGATAAAACCATTGTTTTGAACCACACAGATCTTTTTAGAATCCATACTAGGTTGGACGGGTCGAGGGTTTTGGAGCTGGTTAAACGGGTTGATGAGTTTGTTGTTTTTGAGCTCCAAAAAGGTGGAAATGGTAATGGTAATGATTCCTAGAGGATTTACGGTCTCCCCCTCTAGTAGGATCAGAAAAGGTTATGTTGAGATTTGAAGATGATGTTGATCAAACTTATCTTCACGAAGAAATCAATCACACGAACACACAAACAATGATCTTGAATCAATAATATTTTCTAATCTTTTGCTTAATCATGTGAATTGTATTTCTTAATTTGTATTTTACAAAGGGGAGGGAGCCTATATATAAACTAACAGGCTAACCAACTTTATGCAATAAAGTACACACACGCTACCCTTGAACTTACAAACAATAATACCCGCTACCCCTTAAGTTACAAACATGATAAAAAATGAAAGAGATAAGACAGTTAGCCCCCTTTAACTTCTTTCCTTGTATAGTCCTACTTGTGTATCTCAACATCCCCCTTCAAGATGCATGTGGAAAACATATTTTTCACTTGTAGCTTGGTCAAAAGGTAACTGAACTGAGGAGAGGAAAGAGCTTTAGTAAATAGATTAGCAGGTTGTTCAAGAGTGGAGACATAGTGCACACAAGGCCCTTTTGGATCATTTCTCTTACAAGGTGACAGTCAATATCTATGTGCTTTGTTCTCTTATGGAACACATGAATGACAGCTATATGTAAGGCAGATTTGTTGTCACAGTACAGTGGAATAGGAAGAGAGGGAATGATTTGGAGATCTTTCTACAGAGAAATGAGCCATTTAATCTCACATCAAGTGTTTGCCATGCTTCTGTTTTCAGCCTCTGCTGAGGATCTGCTGATGGTTGACTGTTTCTTACACTTCCAGGATATAAGGGAGGTGTCAAGGAAAACACAGAAACCAGTGAAGGATCTCCTTGTGATAGGACAAACAGCCCAATCAGAATCACAGAAGGCTTGGAGGTTTAGTTGATTAGTTCTTGAGAAGAACAACCCTTGTTCAGGACTTCCTTTGATGTACTTGAGTAATCTTAAAGAAGCATGCCATTGGTGATCAAGAGGGGAGGCCATGAACTAGCTAAGAACTTGAACACTGTATGCAATGTCATGTCTAGTGATAGACATGTATAGGAGTCTGCCCACAAGTCTTTTGTAGGGAGCATGATCCTTCAAGGAAGTGCTTGAGGTAGATGCCAGTTTGTGATTTTTCTCAATAGGTATAGAAGCAGGTTTGGCTTGAGTAAGACCAGTATCATGGATGATCTCCATAACATACTTTATCTGATGAAGACAGATACCTGACTTGTTTCTGGAAATCTCTAATCTAAGGAAGTATTTTAGAGGTCCAAGATCTTTTGCAGGAAATTTACATTATAAGTGAGCTTTGATTTCAGCAATTTGATCCTTATCAGTACCTGTAATGAGTAAGTCATCTACATAAACCAGAAAAGCAGTAAATTTAGTCCCAATGTTGTATGTGAATAGACTGTGATCATTCTGGACTGAATGAAACCAAACTGAATAAGAGTAAATAAGAATTTTTCAAACCACTGTTTTGGGGCTTGTTTTAAGCCACATAAAGATTTAGAAAGCTTACAGACAATGGGATGTGAAGAGGATGATGTGCTCTGAGAGAGTCCTGGAGGCAGGTCCATGTATACTTCTTCATGAAGTTCTCCATGTAGAAAAACATTAGATACATCTATCTGAGATATGTCCCAATGTTTGGCTGTAGCTATAGCAAGAAGCATTCTGACAGAGGTCATCTTTGCCACATGTGAAAAAGTCTCAAAGTAGTCATGTCCCTCAACCTGTGTAAAACCCTTAGCAACAAGTATAGCTTTATATTTGTTGATTGTACCATCAACATTATGTTTGATTCTAAATATCCATTTGCATCCTAATGTATTCTCATGAGCAGGAAGAGGTTGCAAGGTCCAAGTGCCATTCATTTCTAAGGCTTGAAGTTCTTCAGCCATGGCTTGACACCACAAAGGATCCTTAACAACATGTTGATATGTTTTAGGTTCGTGAAAGGAAGATATATTGCAGGAGAAGGCTTTGTAGTGGGTAGATATATTAGAGTAGTTGCATTACTTATCAATAGGGTAAGGAGAAGAGCAGTTTATAAAAGGTTTTGTAAGATTTGGGGGTTGGGTAGACCAGTATAATCTTTGAACTTGGTAGGTAAGGACTTGTTTCTTTGAGGTCTGGCAAGTATGGGAGAAGGATCATTAGAAGGAATGGTATTAGTAGGAACATCAAGGTTGGTGTGATTTTCTGCAGTTTCAGTGTGATTGTTAGGATTAGTTTATGGATTGGTGTTGATTTGATGTTCTTCTTCTTCTTCTTCAAGGACATGATAGATAGGATTTTGATTAGGGAACAAATTATCTTCCTTAGATAGATCAGTTTGGTTTTAAAAAGGAAATATAGACTCATAAAACACAACATCCCTACTATATATAACTTGATGAGTTTCCATATTGTAAACCTTATAAGCTCTTTTATTGTTAGGATATAACCAATGAAGATACATTTTTGAGATCTAGAGGAAAACTTATCCCTATTGTGGGAAGCAGTGAAAGCATAGAAGAGGCATCCTAAGGTTCTTAAGTGGTTATAAGTAGGTAGGACCCCAAAGACGACTTCAAAGGGGGTTTTGAATTTGAGGACAAAGTTGGGAATCCTGTTTATGATATAGGTGGCAGTTAAGAGACAGTCACCCCAGAATTTCTTGGGAAGATTGGCTTGAAATCTTAGAGCTCTAGCAAGTTCTAAGAGGTGCCTGTGTTTTCTTTTTGCCCTACCATTCTGTTGGGGAATGTTAACACATGTACATTGGTGCAAAAGATCCTGAGTTAAGAGAAGAGTACCAACACCATCATTTAGGAATTCAGTGCCATTATCAGTTCTGATATGTTTAACACTGGTTTTGAATTAGTTTTTCACTAGATCAAAGAAAAACTCAAGAATTTTGCAGACTTGAGTTTTGGTTTTTAATAGGAAGGTCCAAGTAGCCCCAGAGAAATCACCTACTATGGTAAGAAAAGAGTTGCAACCATCATAGGTATTTTTCTTATAGGGCCCCCAAACATCACAATGTATTAATTCAAAAAGATTGGTACTGTGAGACTCACTTAAAAAGAAGGATTGTCTTGTTTGTCTAGCAAAGTGGCAAACATCACAGCAGACATGAGGCATGGAATTGTAATTAAGATCAAGAGATTTAATATGTTTCATAGACTAAAGAGGAGCATGTCCAAGTCTGGTGTGCCAAAGATACAGTTTATTAATAGGATCTGTAAGAGCAAACAAATCACTAAATTTACAGTGATTTGCTTTGGTAACATTTTGCCATATAGTATTAGTTTGCTTTGAGTGATTGACTTCACTTTGAGGAAGTTTGTACAGACCACCTGCATAACTACCAATCTTCTTGGTTCTCTGTTGAGTTTGGTCCTGGAGAAGACAAGAAGTAGGAGTAAAAATGAGATGCATACCACTATCAATGACAAGTTTACTACCATAAATTAGGTTAAATTGAAATTCAGGGGCATAGTAAACATTTTTAAGGACAATGTCATCAGACAGAATAATGGTTCCTTTATGTGTTATGTAGGAGGCTTTTCCATTTGGTAGATGTATTGATGTGCTGACAGGTATAAGGTTAATCAGATGGTCAAAGTTGATGGTCATATGGTCACTTGCTCCAGTGTCAATAATCCAGTCAGAACAGATAGCCGATAGGCTTAGTGCTGTTAAGGCATTGAAGTTTGGGAGTAGTATTGGTACCTGACAAATGTTCTTCAGGAATGTCCAGAATGGCAGTTGCAGAACTCACATTCTTGGCATTATTGAACATAGCCATGGGTTGTTGAATTTAACCAGAAGTGAAGTGATTTGAGTTGTTGGTGTTGTCATCCTTTTCTTTTGTCCCAGCATTCTTGGAGGAATCTTGAGCAGTAGTAGTGTTGAGACTAGGGTTGCTTCTAGGTTTCCCTTTGTTCTTGGGCATTTTTGACAAGTCATGTCTAGTACCAAAAAGGGGGTGCCAATCAGGGTAACCTTGGATGAAGAAACACTTTTCTTTGGTGTGAGAGTCACCATGGAAAAATTCACAAAAGAACGTGCCTCTAGATGTAGAAGATTGAGACCCTCTTGTTTGTTTCCCTTTGTTGAACTTGCTGCCAGGATTGTTGTTGATTTTTCCCATTAGGGCAGAAGAGACATCACCAAAATTAGTGGCATTAGTGTGTTGTCTTTGGCCTTCTTCTTGGACAAGCATGGAGACAACCTTAGCCACAGAGGGAAGGGGTTGCATCCTAAGAATTTGCCCTCGGACATCAGTGTAGTTATCAGATACTCCCATGAGAAATTGGGTTAGTTTAGTAACATGTTCATATTCTTCACGGGCAACAATAGCACCACAGATACAGTTGCATATGCACTTGGGCATTTGAAGTAGATTAGTGAGTTCATCCCAAAGCCCTATGAATCTGGTAAAATAAGCATCAATACTGAGGTTTCTTTGAGAGTACAACATAATGTTTTTCTGAACTTGGAAGATCATAGGGGCATCACTTTGAGTAAATCTTGTATTAATGTCATCCCAAATCTCTTGAGCAGTGGAAAAATAAACTATACTCTAACGGATTTTTGTGTTGACAGAGTTAAGTAACCAAGAGACTATCATGCTATTACATCTATCCCAGGCACTAACATATTTTGAAGGAGGGACAGGTCTCTTGTTCAGACCAGTTACCATGCTAAGTTTGTTCTTTGTAGATAAGGCAGTGGTGACAGAAATTTTCCACTGATTGAAGTTGGAGTCTGAAAGGATTTCAGACACAAGATTAATCCATGGATGATCATTTGGGTGAAGGAATAGTGGATGACCAGAAGTTAATTGAATAGAAATTTCAGGAAGATCATAATCATCAATGATATCATTGGCGATTGTGGGGTTTTTTATCTTTCGATGATCAGTGGAGTTGGGAGGATCTTTAGAAGTGGATTTAGACATAGTAGAAGGGGGAAACACAAACACGAAGAGAAGAAACAAAAAAGGAACAGGCAGGGACAAAGAAAAGATCAAGGAAAAAAAAGTTTACCCCTCTTTAAGTTTTTCCAAGGTAGGCTTGAGGATCATGAATCTCAAGCTCTGATACCATGTTGAGATTTGAAGATGATGTTGATCAAACTTATCTTCATGGAGAAATCAATCACACGAACACACAAACAATGATCTTGAATCAATAATATTTTCTAATCTTTTGCTTAATCATGTGAATTGCATTTCTTAATCTGTATTTTACAAAGGGGAGGGAGCATGTATATAAACTAACAGACTAATCGACTTTATGCAATAAAGTACACACGCTACCCTTGAAGTTACAAACAATAGTACCCGCTACCCCTTAAGTTACAAACATGATAAAAAAATGAAAGAGATAAGACAGTTAACCCCCTTTAACTTCTTTCCTTGTATAGTCATGCTTGTTTATCTCAACATGTTAGAAGAAGGATCTCCGCAATTCTCCAATCTTAGTGGAACTTGTTAGAATGCCGAGATCTAACTACGGAGTTATCTCTCTTCTTCGATAACCCGAGCAAAGGGAGTGGCTTAGGAGAAACCAAAAATGACTCTTTTGAATCCTTTCATGACCTTTCCGAGGGAAGAAAAGCCTTCCTTTTTCAATTCATTTGCTCGAAGTTCAGTAGGGCATTTTCGGGATTAATTTTTTTTAAAAAGTTTTTCATCCAAAAAACTAGATGGAGTGATAAACGTGAAAATAAACCCAAGTATAGTGATTAAATTGAGAAAAAAAATACTCCAAGTTTAACGAAAATAGTGCAAACGTAGGATGACCAAATTGCGATTTAAGCCATAATATGATTAAAATTCTATAAAGGGATGGTCTATTTATACCACAAATGTTGTTTATCCACTATACTAAGTTATAATTAAGTAAATTAATTAATGCTATCACACAATTGCCCTTCAAATAATATTAGCCTTTGTAACTTCAATTTTTAGTAGCTTTGATTATCTTTTCAAATAAACTATATCTATTTGTCAACACTAAATAAGTAAATTGTGTATCATTCATTATTTTCCCTTCAATTTCTTCAAATACAAAAAAAAAAAAAAAAAACTTAAGAACATCACGGCCTATTTTATTTTATTTTCTCATTAATATTATATTTTCTTCTTGGTAAAAAAAATAAACTTGGTCCATTATTACTTTCCTTTAAGTTATTTATTTTTATTTTCTAAGTTTATTCATATAAAATATTTTTTATCGCAATATCACATCTATACATATATAAAAGGAGAGGAACAAGTTTTGGAAAGTTCCTGCCAAAAGTGACTTTCCAAATTTAGAAACACTTCTAATTTGTATATAGGCTACTTTTTGCATTGGAAATTGAAAATAAAAAATGTCATTATTATGGTTGATTGGATAAATGATTTCAAAACCTCTTCATATTCTTATTTAGTATATTTTTTAAAAAATATGCATAGTAGAAATATGAGAGATAACAAAACAAAGTTTTTTTTTGTTAATTTCTTTGCATCAATATCCCGGCTAGGAAAAATAAAGATGGAATAAAACAACGATTTTGAAACTAAATCATACACACACACACACACACACACTTTGAAGTAAGACTAATTCATAAACAATCAATTAATAATAATACCAAGATATGATTTTTTTTAAATCTATTTCATCATAACCAAAATTATTATTGTAAAAAAAAATCTATAAATCGAGATATGACCAATTTTTTGAGACAACTAGCTACATGTAAAAAAAAATGGAAACCCGATAATTTCTGATTTTTTTAGTTACTTATACATGTTAAAAAATTCAGATATAAAAAAAGTACTGATGATGAAATTAATCAACATTCAGATCGAATTTGTTTGTTAGTAGAACTAAATCACAAATTAAGATTAATAAACGAGTTTTGAAGTTAAACAATGTTTTTGAAATATTTTTGGAAACATGAACATACCAACAAGTTTCTGGTAAGTCGGTGGTCAAAGCTTCCGCTGTCGGACTTTCTTTAGGTGGTAACCTTGGGGTTGGCCATCACTGCAAAAAAATGCCTTAAAAAAATTGCAATGTGTGGTGAAACTAGGGTAAAAGTGTTTTCTTTTCATTTATATACATCAACTAAAACAACGTGGTTTTATGAGTGTTTACCGGATCGCGGTCCAAAAGGTATCCGTAGTACGGTTTAAACCGAATTTTATGATGTCTATCCATCGATCGTTTGAATTTTTGGTTCATTTTCCTTGACCCATCTCTTATATTTTATTTTCTTTTGTTATATACTATTTTAATTACTTTTTTGTTTATGTCTGATTTTTAAATTGAACCATAATACTTGAATTATTTTGTAAAAAATACCAATTTTGAAAAGTGTAGTTTTTAATGTTTTATGACAAAACATGTTAGTATATCACAAACAATTTGCCCTTTTTCTGATATTATATGCACTATCAATTTTTTTAAAATATTAATGTAATTTTTATTTATATATATTTTGATATCATTTTTTAATACATGAAACACATCAGTGAATTTAAATTTGTTGAGACTCCAGAGTAGAGAATGAGAGAAAGTGAACCTCAATTCCATTGTTTAGAATTGGAATTGAACTGAAATTCTTAATTTTTTTTTTCTATAAATTGATTTTTTTTTCTCCAAAGGTAAAACATTTTAAAACCTAAAGACTCTTGATTTTCATTAATTTTTTTATTTCTATTAATTTGCTAATAAGTTTAGATTTTTAGTTGAACTCTACATGAGAGCCAAACAAAATAATCTTAATTTTAATGTAACAAAATTATGATATTCAATTCTACACATCGAACTCATAATCTTTATGTTGCAGTCATTTGTGTATTTTATTAGCACTAAAGTTTTAACTATTGTATATATTGATATGAATATAGGCTTCGTGCATCACACGAGTACTTTGATTATATTTTTCTATGATTAACTTCAATTTTTACTGTACAAAGTAAATTGTTTTGGTCAAAGACATGTCACTTCGATATCAATTTAAAGATATGTTAAAAAAAAGTTATTGTTTTCATTAGCATAATTTTCTATAATTTGTTTTATATGCATATTGAACTCATGATTTTTCATATAATTATTCGGTTATATGGTTATCATTAAAATTTTATATTGTTTTATTTATATCAATATTGAACCGTGCATTACACAGTTGTGTTGTAGTATATATAAAAACAGAAGTGCATAATTTTTAGAAATTTTCCGCTAAAACTTACTTTTCAAAAATGGAATCACTTATCTTCTGTTTATGTCAAAAAAATTGAAATTGAATTTGAGAAATATCATTTAATGATGTTGACAAAAACTATTCCAATTGAGTTTACTTTTTTTATTTGGAGAATTAAATTCGAAAATAACATATAAATGACATATAGCTAATTACATACCAAAGTCATATAGCTATTAAATATTACACAAAAATAAAGTAGAAATCGAATTTCTAGGAAAGCTATTCATAAGTAAGACAGAGTCCATGTGCATATAACTAATTACAAAAAAAATCAATATATAAAAATAATTCGCAAAAATGGTATTTATTCAAAAATATTGAATAGCTTAGTATTATTATAAATATAAAATAGGTAAATAAAAATACTTACGATTGTTTTTAATAGATCTTGAAATACAGTTCTATAATATTTAAAACAAAAAACAAATTAAAAATACCCACGGCCCTGACTTTGTATATTTTTTTAGTTTGAGTCTGTCTTAGTTTAAATTATCACTAGATTTTGTGTCTGTATTTATGACACGGTGTTAGTATGGAACTTATTCAATGTATGAAGCGGACAGTATGCAAATGAATTGATATATGCTTGAGATTTTGTAAATATCAGATGAATGCACACTACGCAACGGAAAAGAAGACAAAACTCAATAAACTAAACAAAAAATACATTTTATGATGGTCCATTATAAATAAGTAAGAATATCGAGAACTTTATGTCATATTCAAATTAGAGTGACATTTTCTCTTCTTTTTTTGTTAATTCTTTATGTAATTGAAAATTAAAATGTAATATATAAGTTATGTTGTTGAAAGAGATACATGTTTTTTTTTTTGTGGTTTCAATTAAATAGTCATATAAAAATTAAGATGCAATTTTTTTAATTACATCCTATTAATGAACAATACATATTCTGAAATCTCAAACTGTGAGTTAAATTTGAACGATACATACTCGTGAATATTTCAATTGAATTACATATACTGAAATCTTAAACTGTGAGTTAAATTTGAAGGTTGAAACTCAAATAATGTTGTTTTGTAACATAGTCTATTTACTTGAGTTATGCAATGATACAAGATTAATTATTATAAGGCTGAGAAGCCATGTTTTAAAATGGTGAGTTCTTTCAAAGGGCAATTATGTCGGTACTCTTTTGATTCCAAGAATGTCACTGATATTATTTGATCATAGAATTTCTTTCAAATTCCAGATAAAACATTTTTTTGTTGATTATGTCTACGCAATATCTATGAATAGAAACCATGGTAAGTCATTGTCTAATATAAGACTCTATTTGAAAACATGTTTTTGGTTATCATCAGTTGTATGTAGCTTTGTCTAGAGTTACTATGTGATATTTATAGTTGCATTAGCCGTACATGTTGAACGAAAATTATTATATATAAAAAGTATTCCAAAATTTATATTATTTTTTTTTTAAATTTATAGGATTTTCTATATTTAATTTTACGGTTTATTATTTTACTGTTTATTTTGTTCATATTAAAAAAAATTAATTACATATTATTCAACTTTAATTTAGTATATAAGTTTATACACATGTACAATTCGTGCAACGCACGGGTGCATCACTAGTATTATTTATTTGGAAAGACAAAAAATGAAAAAAAAAAACTACAAAGAGAAATATAAGGAAATAATGTTTGAATAATTGGATGGGTCACTTGAGTATTTAAAAATGGAATAATTACGGGATGGTACCATTTGTTGAACCATTGTAAGGAATAATTGCGGGTCAGTACTTTTCAGTGTCCTTTTTTTTCCACCGCAAAAGTGCACTTTCATTAAGTTCTTCCTCAAATGCCCACGCTACCTCTCTGCTTCATCTTCTGTGCTTACACTGCTTTCGGGTTATAGGTGATGCCAATAAGCCTGTAGTAATCAGTGGTCCTTCTGGAGTGGGGAAAGGCACATTAATAGTAGATACAAAACAAGAGGCATGGATTTCTTCAAATTCTAGAGTAGACAAGCAAGCAAGTTTTCTATAATCTACCTTACCTTTTCTTCTTGTTGACACCCCATCATGAACATTACCTATGATTTGTGAAGTGGGATGCACTTTCTGAATTTTGCTAGGAATGTCATGTCCATGATCATCAAATCGATCGATTCTCGCTTGTTCCGAGCCTGCTCCAAAGATTCAAGCTCCAATGTGACTTCCGATGTAGCTTCTGATGTAGCTACATTCGGAACTACATTGGGTGTCACATTCTGAATCACATCCGCTGAACTTCCTGGATATGCAGGTTCTGTCTGATCAGCTACAGGTTCACTGGTTTCAGATGCAGGTTCTGAACTGTGATCTCCAAAATCAAGAATACCTGAAACATCTTCTACAATGGTTTTGTGACCAAGATCCGTTAGATCATCAAAGACAATATTCATAGACTCCATGATAGTCTTAGAGTCCTAAGATTAAAGACTCTGTATGCACGACTATTAATGGAGTAGCCCATGAAAACACACTTGTCACTTTTAGAATCAAATTTAGAAAGATGATCTCTATCATTGAGAAGATAGCACACACACCCAAAGACATGAAAATATTTTAAGGTCGGTTTCTTTCCTAGCAAGATTTCATAAGGTGTCATGGTGCTACCTGGTCTCAAGAAGACCCTATTACCAATATGACATGACGTGTTCAAAGCTTCAGCCCAAAACTTTTTTGCCAAATTTTTAGAGCTCAACATGACTCTAGCCATCTCTTGAAGTGTCCTATTCTTTCTTTCCACCACTCCATTTTGTTGAGGAGTTTTGGGAGCAGAGAATTCATGAGATATGCCATTTGAGGCACAGTAGCTAGAAAAAGAGGAATTTTCATATTCCGTGCCATGATCTGATCTAATTCTAATAAGATTTAGATCATACAAGTTCATAACACGGGTGTACCAAATTTTAAAAGCCTCAAAAGTTTCAGATTTTTCTCTCAAGAAAATTACCCAGGTGTATCTAGAAAAATCATCAGCACAAACAAAAGTGTACTTTTTCTTTCCTAGACTCTCTACTTCAATGGGATCCATGCGATCTATGTGAATCATCTCAAGGCACCTAGATGTGGAGCACTGAGATATGGGAAGGTGAGAAGCCTTGATTTGCTTACCTTTCTGACAAGGCCCACATACCTTTGTGTAGTTCTTATCCAAGCTTGGCAATCCTTTTACTCCATCATGTTTCACAAGCTCATGAAGCTTACGAAAACTCATATGTTCTAGTTTTTGATGCCAAAGATCTGTAATGTCAAGACTTGCTTTGTGACATGTTTGGCTATTGTTGAGCATATAACAATTTTCAGATGATCTAGTACCTGTTAGAAGACACTTGTTAGTTTGATCAAAAACTTCACAAGAATTTTTATCAAACCTTACCTGAAGGTCATCATCACATAATTGACTTATACTGATCAAGTTGGTTTTAAGTCCTTCCACATGATAGACATTGATGAGATTTGGAAGACCATCAACATTCAAGGTTCCTTTGCCAATTATCTTGCCTTTGGCACCTCCTCCATAGGTCACAGAACCACCATTGACACTCACATAGTCCTTCAAATTCTCAATAGAACCTGTCATATGTCTAGAGCAACCACTATCAAAATACCATGACCCAGCTATATAAGACTTCAAAGATGTGAAGGTTACATTACATTTTTCATCATCAGACCATTTTGCACCAGGACATATGTCAAATGGTTCACAGTATTTGGATTTATCTTTGTTATTACTGCCTTTGGGAACCCACATTTGTTTAAAGGTTTTAGGTTGCTATTTCTGTGAATGTGATTTCTGATGTAGTTTCGAATGTGACTTCCAATGCTGCTGCATTGGATGCTGCATTGGTTGTTGCATTCGATGCTGCATCTGATTTTTAACCAAGAAAGCATGCCTTACTTCTTCTTCATAGATAGCCTTTTTCGTAAAAACGTAATGGTTGAATATGGTTGAATATGTGCTTATGGCAAAAATGACACATAAATTTTTCTTTCTTGATTTTTTCTTTTTCAAAGAAATTTGGGTTTCTCAAAGAAATTTGGGTTCTGAAAATTTTGTGTAGGCTGTTTAGGTTCAGATGTACCTTCACCCTCTCTCACAAATATCTTTGGTACAAAATCAATACCTGACTTAGAAGACTTACCTGAATTGAGCATCTCATCCATTTTTTGTTGACTTGAGTTCCATTTAGCCATGGTTTCGTTGGCTTGAGTGAGCTACTCTTTCAAACCTTCGATCTCAACATCTTTTTTACTCAACAAGCTTTCCATCCTTATAATACAATCCTTCTGTTCTTCATTGGCCTTCTTCAGCAGCTCATTTGCCTTTCCAAGCAATGTAACTTGGTGAGCTTGCTTCTCTCAATCTTTGTATAATTCTTTGTAACCTTCCAGCATGTCAGACTCTGATTCTCCACCGTCTTCTGTGACTGAGGAATTAAAACAGTAGTGATCTTCCCTATTTCTGTCTACTGCATCTTCTGATGCAGCTTCTGATGTAGCTACATTGTAAGTCACATTGGACAGAGGACCTGTATAGTTAGTTACAGAATCATATACAACAGTGAGAGTGATAAGATCACCTGGATCTTCTCCATCACTATCACTCAAAGTTACTGAAAAGTTTAAACCTTTCTTCCTTAGAGTATTTGCACATTGGTTTGCATAATGATCATACCCTTGGCACTCTCTACATTGAATGGAATCAATATTCTTTCCATTGTAAGAAGATTTTGAAGCAAAAGGATTTGTGAAAGGTTTTTTTGAATCAGATTATGGCTTCGTTACATGATAAGCTTGCTTGGAAGGTTATTAATCACCAGGGGCAGTGGGCTCAGTTTTGCATTGAAAAATATGGATTAAATCAACAGGTTGGCTTTCGGTGCGTCACTAGGTCTTGGCAGGCGGTTTTGGATCAGATTCCATTGGTAGAGGAGTCCAGTCGTTGGGTTGTCGGTCGAGGAAACATCTCGTTTTGGGATGATAATTGGTGCGACACTCGTCTAATTGGGCCTCTTCCAGTGGACAGAAATCTCATGGTAGCTTTTGCGATGCAACAGTATGATAGTATTGTTCAGATTGTTCCTTCGGCTGTTAGGCATCTGGTGCATCATATTCGCTGTGATGATTCAATTTCGGACAGAATGATCTGTGATCTTACTGCTTCGGGTGAGTTCAAGGCTAGCGCTTTCTTGCATCGTTACAGGGTACTTGGGCAGATTCAAAGGTGGGCTCAACTCATTTGGCAGAAATGGTTGCCTATGCGGGTGAGTTGTTTTCTTTGGAAGTTGTTTCATAATGCTTTGCCTCTTGATGCAAACGTTCAAGCACGCCATGTTCAGTTAGCCTCCAGATGTCGTTGCTGTTTTGATACGCCTTCAGTGGAAACCATTAATCATTTGTTCGTTGGTTCTCAGATTGCTCGACAATTATGGACAAGTTTTGCGACTCGTTTCCATTTAATTACACATTATGAGAGCTTTCAACACCTCTTCTCTGTTTAGTCTTCTGTTTCACTGCGGTCACAGATTGGGGTGACTATGTTTAGTATCTTTGCTCTTACATGTTGAGAGATATGGAAGGAGCGTTGCGCGGCGGTTTTTGAAGACATCAGGCTGATTAAAGACCGTATAGCTTCTCGGATTTATGAAGGTGTTCGAGAGACCAATCTTTGCGTTGTTCCAAAAACTAGAAGTGGTAGGGATGCGTGTGCAGCTATTCAATCTTATCAGTTGCGGGTTAATCCGGTGCTTGTTAAAAGAGGTATGTGGGTTCGATGGATTCCTCCGATTACTGGTTACAAACTTAACACAGACGATTCGTCAAAAGATGGGAGATGCACAGGTGGAGGGGTGATTCGTGATGCTTCGGGGAATTTTGTTTGCGCCTTTTCTAGTGATTATGGGCATGGTACAAATATGAGAGCAGAAATTTTGGCTCTTCGAGAGGGTCTTCAGCTGTGTCATTTGCTTCTTCTGGATAATGTGGTAGTGGAATCTAATTCTCTTACGGCTGTTAATGTGTTAGTCGGAGGGCTTCATGAACCTTAGCAATACATATACTTGCTTCGGGACTGTAGGGGTCTTTTGGGTGGATTCACGTTGAGGCATGTTTTTAGAGAACAAAATATGGTAGCTGACATATTAGCGGCTTTTGCGCATGAGCATGGGAGTCAAGTTGTTATATCAGACTATGTTAATCTTCCTGTCACTGTTAAAAAAGTCATAGCTTTTGATAGGGATGGTCTGTATAGTTTCATGAAATAGTTTCCTTTGTATTTTTTCGAGGTGAGGTTCCTTGTCTCCCGTTTTTGGGTTGGCAGGTTGTCCCCCTCTGGTGTGTATTTTCTTATGTTTTTAATAATATCTCTCAGGTGCCGCCCTGCTTCCTTTAAAAAAAAAAGGGTTCTTGAAGGAAAGTGAGTAATTTATATGGGAAAAAAGGGAAATATTTTTACTCTCTCAAAAAAAAAAAAAAAAAAGAAGGTTTTTCTGGTGTTTGAAAAGAATTTTCTTTGGGAGCAAATTTACCAGAATCAGGTTTAAAATTGTTTTTGGAGCTTGATGATGGAGTTCTATTTTGACTCTTAGTTTTCAAAAAATTTCTAAATTTAGTAGTCAAAAGAGCTATAGATTCTTCTCCAAAATCAGACTCATCAATATCTCTTTGAATATCAACCAAGTCGGAAGAGATATCAATAGGAGCAGATATAGCAATGTTTTTCACAATAGGAGTAGAAGATGATGCTCCTTTGCCTTTTTGTTTGATTTGATCATTCAGGTTCAATTCAAAGTTTTGAAGGATACCAGCCAATCGTTCAAAACTCATTTTGTCAATATCATGTGCTTTCTCTATAGCACATATTTTGACATTAAACCTTTCAGGCAAAGTTCACATCATCTTGCTAACAAGACATTCATTTGTGATGGGATCACCTAAAGCAAGAGCAGAGTTGGACATGTCAAGAAGTCTACCATAATATGACATAATATCTTCAGATTCATTCATTCTAGTGTTTTCAAATTGTGTGGTGAGTAATCTTAATTTAGAGGCACGAACATTTGTAGGTCCGTCACACAAGGTCTGAAGAGCCTACCAAACATCTTTAGCAGACTCATAGTTGGCAATCACCCTAAAGGTGTTAGCATCTAAAGCTTTGTATATGGCAGACAAGGCTTTAGAATTAAACGAAACAGTATTCCTATCTTCATTAGACCATTCAGATTCTTTGGTGATCTTGATATCACCATCAGAATCTGTAGTTTTAGGAGGACTCCATCCATTTAGAACAACAAGCCACGCTCTTTCATCAATTGATTTGATGAAGATACACATCTTGACTTTCCAAATAGAATAGTTTGCATTAGTCAAAGTAGGAGGACGAACGACATTCTCATATTGAGAATCCATCACGGCTATGACCAGAATCAACTCTTAGTGATATCAAGAGAAGGCTCTGATACCAATTGAAAGAACACAATAGCTAGGAATCTCAAGAGAAACACAATAGCTACAATGAAAGTCACAATGGTCAAAATAATCAAAACAACGGAAGACGAAACAATCAGACAATAAACAGAACACAAAAGTTTACCAAAAACGATCTACAAGACTATGCTTGTAGACCTAGCCTCAAGGCCACAAAGATTTCACTAAAAAGATTAATCGTTTTACAAAAATATCGTGAAATCACCAAACAAAAGACTCTCTCAAGACAACAAGTCTTGTAGAGGACAAACCCCAAAGAAAACAAGTATACTAAATGTGGGAAGAAACAAAACAACTTCCTAAAACTTAACAAGAAGATAAAAGCAAATCCAGATCTCAATGTAGCTTCCAATGTTATAACATCAGAAGCTACAATCAAACTGTTGCATGTCTGGAAGGAGAGATTGCTTCTGAATCTTCAAAGTTTCTGCACACAGCTTTTTGCCTTAGGTTTTCTCTCTTAAACTCTACACCTTTCAGCCGTGTTCGAGCTCCTCTTTATATAACGTTGAGATCTCCTACACACAAGAAACAATCCGGTTTCTATAAGGACAAGGATTAGAGAAAGTAAATAAAATCTTCTTACCATATCCATAGATTTTATTACCATATAACAAAGGAGATGACAGGCTAAAGTCGCACGCCTACAAATTAATTACCAAGACAAGACTCGGCTACAAGACTGCAGCTAGGACAAGTCCAGGGTCGATCCACTGAAGAACAGTTATTCGGTTGCACAATTGTCACTTGACAAGATTGGGGCTTTGATTTGTGATTTATTAACTACCTAAGACAGGAATTAAAACTAAGTTGTAAACAATTAAAGGCAAGCACTTCAGATTTGTCTCCGTCCCCGTTTATCAATCCAATATCATCGGCATAATTTCTTTCTCTTCCTCCCTATCCACTTGATCCGAGATGTATTTCAATCCCTATTTCTTCCTTATTAATGGTTATAAGCAGTGACACACTCACTTATTCCCCTAATCATTACCTAAACCTAACTAACACAGTCTAGGTTCACAATAACGATTGATAAAACTTTAAGAAATTAAGATCAAGGAATTCTCTATTCTTTTGCAAATAGAACGAAATCTAGTTTTAACCCCCTTTTCAATTTACCATGACACATGCATAAATCTCAAAGATGCTACTTGTGATTAATCCTAATCTGACACAGACTTAAGATTAAACTAGCATTAAACCAATTGCAAGGGAAAAGAGGGTGATCAAATCTCAAAACCCTAAAAATCGATCTAGCAATTTTAAAACAAGTAAAACTATGAATAGGGATTCAGGAGTAAAGAAATTAATACCTCAATTGAATTAAACAAACGGATCATGATTCAAATCCAAAGCAACGTAATTAAGCTTCCATGAAAACAGATGAAATCTCTAAAGAAAACAAGTAGTAGAAAAGATGGCCTAATTCTGAAGTTAAAACAAGTATATATACTTGTTCCCAAAACCTAATTCTAAACTAAAAAGGAAAATCTCCAAAGAAAAAGGAAAGAGAATATTTAATAAAAGACATCCAAATACTCCTACCATCTAATACAAAAAATAACTAGTTTCCAAATCCTTATCTTTCACTTTGGTCCCTGAACCTCCAACCTTTCTCTTCTGATCCTCGAACTCTGCTGCTTTGTAATCTGATCCTTGAACTTCAGCTTTTCGCAGTTTGGTCCCTGCACTTCTGATACTAGCAATTTTATCTTCCACATTAATAAACTTTTGCAGGGACAACACAAAATCACTCAAAATATGGCTCGAAATTACAAAGGTTTACCAAAAACGTGCCAATTCATAGTCTACTCAAAATTACATCAAACTAAACTAAATTACATTAAAACAATGATAAAATATCTAGAAAATTAGGGAATTACATATAATGAAATCCGCCACATCAGGAGACTAGATACCCGGTTGAAAAAGGATTCATAATAGGATTTTGTTTCCAAATATAATGCTAACAAAATCTAATTAAAGATGTAGATTACAAAATTACCAAAACTTGTCAAATATGAATTTTACCATGAAAGGGGAAACAAGAACTAAAATAGGCATGAGCTATTTTACCCTTACACACTTTTCTTTTCTATCATGTATGACATAATGAAGGGGAATAACTCTTCTTCTTGGAAGACGTTGGCACATAGTAAAACCAATTAATCATCCTACATAGCTTTTGTGAAGAATAACTGTAGATATAGTGAGATCCGTGGAGAAAGGACGCAACACTTGTTTTGCTGCTTTTTGTTTATAATACATATTACTTATCAAAAATAAAAATAAAAATTGTGATCTGTGGAGAAAGGAAGGGAAAGCAATTTCAAAATTATAAATGGAACTAACCCTTTCTCTTCCTCCTTTTCTGTCTTTGGACCTAGACTTGTTAGCCACTATCATACCTAATCTGTGTTCTCGATTACTGTAACACACAACTAGCACCTTTCCTTTCGAACATAAATAACCCCATAAGCCTTGCCCCTTATTTCTACAAACTGCTGCATTCTACAAAATATGACTTAGTTATAAGTATGACAATGACTTTCTGGGCGTGACTTGAATGCATATTCTTTAATTGATTGTAAACTAGGAAACAAAATATAATTAGACAATATGGAATCAATTTATGAAGGGACGCAAGATTTCAGTGATAACTCTCATGAAAGGTTTTAGGGGCGTTTGGTAGCCTGAATGGCATCATTAAACACTTGTTTGGGTTTTAAACACATTTTTTTACTCATCTCTTACTTGAATCCTAATTTGATGATATCTACTACGTAACTAAATCAGGAACTAGATGCAAGAACCAGCTAATTGGTCTAACAAGTGACCAAGCCAGGAATTGGGACTTATACTTGGTTGTAATTTTGTTAGTGGCTCTACTTCACACTCACATCTCCATGTACTATCGCTCCTTGGAGTCAATAAGGCTGGCAAAGCAGGCTGACTAATGTGACTATAGCTAGGTTGAATGTGACCCTTCCTCAGCAGACCTTTGATTACTTATCTTCATGGGCTCTTGAGTTCAACCTTTAATGAAACCTTGAGACTAGATTTATAGCGAGTTGGATGGTCTTTAAAGAAGGTAGTTCATTGGGCATCCCCTTAAATACGACCCGGAAGCTTCCCAAACAAATCGAGCAATCTCAGATGGTTCGCCAACTTCAGGCACAGAAGCTATTTGGAATTCCCCTATAGGTACTAGCACCATAACGATGTGCAACTCTTTACTCTGTTGAACAAAGTCTCTATGTGTCTAAAGGTTGTACTCCCTGGCGGTGCCGCAGCGCCACCCAAGAGGTTTCGCTTTTGCTTCTATGGCAGGTTCAATAGGTCTAGCTTGCTTAACTTTTTTTTAACTACTATGAACATGTTTTTCGTACCAAAAGTGAGAGATTTTACATAATATATCCAATGACAACCTAATGATTAACCTAATTAGACATGAGTCACTTTCATAGCTAAATCATCACAAGGTTTCGATGTCAAGTAGTCCTGTGGATAATCTCCTATGTGGAGGTCTAAAGCAACACTTTGGCATTGGGAGAGGAGTCTTATCAGGTCAGGTGACTTGATAAGGGGGCGTAGGTGGTTAACCGTCAACTGAGCAACATTGAACTAGACACCACATTCATAGAATTACCCTTGTTTAATACTTGTCTGCTGACTTTATCAACACCTACATAAGTGATAAACATAGCAATTGGTTGGATGCTATGTTTCATCGTTTTCTGGGGTGGGTTTATTGTAACTCATGATGTTAACTTCTGGATTCTGATCTTCTAAACAACCTCCCATTCATCATCCAAAGGGGGTTTGAATGTTTCACTAACCCTTATCGTGGTTCTCTTCTCTATTATTAAGGTACGTGTGGGGACTGAGGCAATGTGACCTAGAATTTGAGATATTGGTTGTGGTAGCACCTCGGGCCTGGATTCCCTAGGCCTCTACCATATGTCTTCAACTATAAATAAGCTACAGGCGGCTTTAGCAGCTACATTGATCAGACTGACGTAGGGCAAATCCTTGTTCTGAAAGTGATGTTCTGCTGGCTAGTGCTCTCTTTAAGAGGTAATGGGCATAGGCCGGTTGAGATTGCATGTATCCCTCGAGACAAACTGAGAACCTTCTGTAGCTCTATACTAAGATGACTACCCCACTTGAGAGGTCCTCTAGTTGGACCACCTAAGGAACTTTGCTGTCAAATTCCTTTCTTTGGCATTGTTAAGCTTGATATACATCGTTGAGCCCCTATCTAATAGCTTAAGCTTTTAGATGAGTTGGTTACTCAACATGGTATCGGAGCTCTGGTTTAGCAAGGTCGTGGGTTCGAGTAATCCCGCTTGCATTCGTTATCCGAAATATTGTGAGTGCATGTTGTCACTCTATTTGCTTTGTGATGCCCCTAGTGAGGCATGTTTGTCCAAACGTGAGGGGGAGTGTTAAGCTTGATATACATTGTTGATCCCCTATCTAATAGCTTAAACTTTTAGATGAGTTGGTTACTTAACCGACATCATGAGAGGAATTCGGATTTTTAAAAGATAACTTCCCACTTCAAGTTAACTCGCAACCCATCGATCAGTATGGGCATGGTCCTGCATGAATCCTCGTAGATTCCGTCTTTAGCGTAAGGTCCTCAAAATTAGTGCCCTAGTCTTGGACGCTAGAGGGTTACCTGAGGTTATGCCATTGATTTAAATAGGTCCCACTTATAATAGCGAGTGATATATTTCTCCTTTAACCTATGTTTCCTTACAACCCTCATGTGGTTTGACCAGGTGCAGATAATCCCATTATGTACTTTATTAGGCACGTAGCCCATTAACCCTTGCATGGTTTCCTGGGTATTACTTTTGTCAACATTTCAGTCCAAACTAACAAAACATGAACATCATGAACCAGATGACTTTCCCACCTGAAAAGTCCTCTAGTTGGATGACCTAAGGAGCTTTTCTGTCTAATTCTTTTTTTAGGCATCTTGTGAAGAATTGGGATTGTAAAAGGTAACTTCCCGTGCCAAGTTACCTCCCAACCCACTGACAATAAATTCTTGTAGGCTTCACATTAGTATGAGGTCCTCAAAGTTAGTGATCGAGTCCTGGATACCAGAGGGTACCCTAAGGTTATGCCATTTAATCTAATAGGTCCTTCATTTAGTAAAAAGATATATATTTCTCTTTGAGCCTATGTTTCATTACAATCTATCATAGGAATGGAGGTATGCCATTATGCTCTAAGCCCTTGAAACATTTTGAGTAAAATGCAGAAAAACCCCCTCTATGGTTTGGCCAAGGTGCGGATGACCCCTTGTGGTACTTTACTAATCTTATAATGGGTAATCCGGATGTTGCTTCCATTAATGTTTCTCTTTGATCGATAGATAATGGAAGCAAGCAAATAGAGAAAATAGCATTTGATAGCAAAGAGTGATTTGGAAGAGAAGAGGGAATTTGGGGTGAAAGGACTGTCGTATATCTTATTCCAACCTTAAACATGTTTTAGGGTTATAACTTATATATAGAATACAAGACCTAGCTCTAAACACATCAAATAAGGAAACTTGAAAACGAATAAGTTGCCACTACGCAATCGCGCCATATGCCCTAGCGAGACGACATCGAACCCCGCACGCTCGCTCCTAACGACCGCCATAGCTTCTGCTAAAATCTATCCGAAGGTAGGCACTCTTTCTAAGCGATCACGCCAAGCACAGGGACTCATGCCGTAACCAGTGTGCTCGCACCTTCCCACCTCCAGGCAACCACCCAACCACCCCGAACTAATGCCAACAGTCATAAACTTAAATGCCATTTTTTTTCCTACTCGTGTCTTTCACATTTACTTGCTCGTTTCTTTATCATTTCTCTCTCTAAAGTCTAAACATAATTCTGACGTCCATGAAAATAAAAAAAATCAAAGGGTTAATTGCACCATTAGTCTCTTGACTTTGGATCATTTCTCACCATTTGTCCCTTAAGAATTTTCATAACAATTGGGTCCTAAAAGTTTAAAATTTTCATAGTCTCAGTTTTGCCGAATACCGTTAGAGAAATACCGTTAAATTACCCATGTGTTTCCCACGTGCATTTAGTAAGGGCTAAAATGAATTTTTTTCAAACCTAATTTATATAACAATTTGCAAGCAATCCCCTAGGGTTTGAAAAAAAGACCCTAAAGCCTTCTTCCCCAAATGTCTTCGAAGGGGGATTGAAAATCCTTGAAGGCTTCAGCAGCCTTGACCAACAAAATTTTGAAGGCTTTCCGATGAACACATAAACCCATTTCGAACAGAGGCTTTCCAGTAGACCCAGCTTATTTGACGAGTTGAGGCCTTTCCGATAAACATATAAACCTATTTTTGATTCAAACCCACTTCATATAGACAAGAGAGTGATTTTCAGTTTATGGGGGAGTAGGTGGTCAGACTGGGAGTGTTTAAAATCGGTGGGGGCGACGGGAGGGGTTATAGTTATGTGGGATCGTAGGTGTATTTCAAGGTTGGACTCTGTTGTGGGCTTATCCTCTGTGTCATGCTTACTAAAGATGGAAGATAATGATAGATTATGGGTTTTCTCGGTTGTCTATGATCTGTGTACAGCAGTGGATAGGAGAGTCTTGTGGGAGGAACTCAAACCAGTTAAGCGTAAGTGGGATGCTCCTTGGTGTATAGGTGGTGACTTCAATATGGTTCGTTTCCCGTATGAACGGTCTGGCTCCCGAGTCTATACTCGAGCTATGTTGGAGTTTAATGATTTTATTAATGAAGGGGATTTGGTAGACTTAACTTTGTCAGGAGGAGATTTTACTTGGTTTAGAGATGGGAATAGCTCGCAATTTTCTCGCATAGACAGGTTCCTTGTTTCTGGTGAGTGGGAGGAGCACTTTTCAGGAGTAGTCTAGTCTTGTTTGCCTAGAGTGATTTCTGATCATGTTCCTTTACTTCTAGACATTTGAGAATATATGCCTAAAGGTCCCGGGGTTTACGGATTGGGTTAAAGAAAAATGGTTTTCGTATTCTGTTGTTGGAGATCCTAGCTTTATTCTGGTTAGGAAGCTTAAATTGCTTAATAAGGATTTGAAAGTGTGGAATAAAGAAGTTTTTGGTAAGTTGGGCGTTAGGATTAATTCTATGATGGAGAGGATCAGTGTCTTGGATGTGTTAGCAGGGGATCGAGCTTTGAGCAAGGAAGAAGAGTTGCTTCGTCTGAATTTGCCAAGGGAATTAGGTAAGCTATTGTTTTTCGAAGAGATCGGTTGGAAGCAAAAATCTAGAATTCAATGGCTCAAAGAAGGGGATAAAAATACTAGATTCTTTCATAGAATGGCTAGTGCTCACAAGTCTGTGAATTAGATTAGGGAATTATGGATTGATGGAGTTCAGTTGTTGGACATTAAGGATATCAAGGAAGGTATTATGGGGTTCTATCATCGGTTATTTTCTGAAATGGAGGAGTGGTGGCCTACGTTCAACGGTACTTCTTGTCCTTGTCTTGGTGTAGATGACGACAATTTTCTGGAGCTTCCTTTTTCCGAAAAGGAGGTAGTGGCAGCCCTTCGTGGTTTAAGGGGTGATAAAGCGCCGGGCCTGGATGGTTTTTCTATGGCTTTCTTCAAGCATTACTGGGAGATTATCAAGGTAGATTTGATGAGGGTGCTTCACTATTTTCATGAGAACTTGGGATTTGAGAGAAGCCTGAATGCTTCTTTCATTACTTTAATTCCAAAGAAGAAAGGGGCAAAGGATTTGAGTGATTTTAGACCTATGGTGGAGTTTACAAATTAATTGCTAAGATGCTTTTGTTGATATTAAGGAAGGTGTTGAGCAAACTTATCTCTGTGAACTAACATGCTTTTGTGGGGGATCGACAAATAGTGGATGCATCTTTTATAGCTAATGAGGTTGTGGAGGCTAGGCTTAAAAGTGGAAATCTGGGTTTGATATGCAAGTTAGACATTGTGAAGGCTTATGATCATGTCAACCGGGAGTTTCTTTTAAATTTGCTGGAGAGGATGGGGTTCAGTCTTAAGTGGCCAAAGGAGATCCTTTTTTGTATCTCGACAGTTCGATTTTCGGTGTTGGTGAATGGTGAGCCTGTCGGCTTTTTTGCTAGTTCGAGGGGGTTGAGGAAAGGAGATCCTCTTTCTCCATTTTTATTCATCATTGTGATGGAGGCCTTGAGCAAGATGTTTGATATAGCTATTGGGGGGTGGCTTTTTGAAGGGGTTCAGTGTGGGTAGAGGTGGTGGAGAGGAGGTGACAGTGTCCCATGTTTTATTTGCGGATGACACACTTGTATTTTGTGGGGCTAACACCGATCAGCTAGGCTATCTTCGGCTAGTGCTTTTATTCTTTCAAGCGGTGTCTTGGGTTTGAGTATTAACATCGCAAAGAGCGAGATTATTCCGGTTGGCATGGTGGCTAATTTGCTTCTCTTGGCCAATATTTTTGGTTGCAAGGTTGGGAGTCTTCCGATGGTGTGTATCTTGGTTTGCCTTTAAGAGCAAAGCATAAAAGTAAAGAGATGTGGACCTTGGTCATCGAGAGGTTCGAGCGGAGATTGGCAGGTTGAAAAAACAGTATCTTTCAAAGGGGGGAAGCCTAACTCTAGTGAAAAATACTCTCTCTAGCCTTCCTACATATTTTATGTCTCCTTTTGTGCTTCCAGTTTTGGTTCGGAGCAGACTTGAAAAATCGGAGAGAGATTTTCTGTGGGATGGGTCAATAGAGGTGCGTAAGTTTCATTTGGTTAGGTGGGAGAAAGTTTGTGATAGCGTAAAAAATGGAGGTTTGGGTATAAAAAAATCGGAAGTTTTTCAATTTGGCTCTTTTGGGGATGTAGCTTTGGAGATATGTGGTGGATAGGAATGCTTGGTGGAGGAGAGTGGTGGTGAGCTTGTATGGTGAGGGTGAGCATTTGTGGTTTCTAAAGGATGTTTCTATATGTTATGGGGGTGGGGGTTTGGAAAGGTGTCAGGAAGGGTTGGGCTCAGTTTGAGAGACATATCTTTTGAGGTTGGTAATGGGTCCAAAGTTAGATTTTGAAAGGATAAATGGTGTGATGACCAGTAGTTATGGAGATCCTTCTCGGTTTTGTTTAACTTAGCTAGTGAGAAATATTGCTTAGTTAATTTGATTTTGAATATAGATGATGGGAAAGTTTCTTGGAGTCCCATATTTTGGAGAGATCTTCAAGATTGAGAGATGGATTCTTGTGTTCAGGTTTTTGCCACGTTATACTCTTACTTGGTGGGTGAGCGGGAGGATAGGGCGGTGTGGGTGGGCTTGAAGAGGTCTTTTTCTATTAGATCCTATTATCATATTATTTCTAACAGAGAGAGGATTGTGTTCCCTTGGAGAAGTATTTGGAGAGTGAAAGCTCCGAGTAGAGTTTTGTTTTTTGTGTGGGTAGTTGCTAGAAGCCATTCTTACAGGTGATAATTTGCAGAGACGTCAAGTGACCTATGTTAATTGATGTTTCATGTGCAAAGGATGTGATGGAAGTGTGAATCACTTGTTGCTACATTGCCCGATTGTGACGATGCTTTGGAGTTCAATGTTTAGTCTGTTCTCTGTTGCTTGGGTGATGACGAGATCAGTTAAAGATCTCCTTTTGAGCTGGTCTTTGTACAAGTGGAGAAGAAGGAATAGCTTTTGACACGCAGTTCCTCTGGGTATTTGGTGGACTATATGGAGGGAAAGGAATAGAAGGGTGTTTGAGGATGAGGAGAGGGACGGTGGACATGTTGAAGGATGAGTAGCCATGTTGTTCTTTTGGGGGTTGAGGATACTAATTCTTCCAATATTCATAACATCTCATGTATTGATTTTGTTAATAGTTTTACTATAGATTAGTCCGTCTGTGTATGCTTATAGTTTGTAAAAAGGACGCGTCTCTTGCATAGATGCTTTGGTAGATAATACTTTATATAAAAAAAAAACACTGTGTTTTTCAAAGTTCAAACCCACTTCAAACCTCCATTTCGAATCCATCAATCCCTAGATTTTTCATTTAAAATTCGAAATGGAAATGATGGAGGAGACAAAATGGAAGCCGGTGACATTATCTCTCTGCAATTCCAATTCCATCTTTCATGGATCCAGGATCCACAAAATTCCTCAGAACCCGTTTCCAATTTCCTAGTCTAGGTCTGCGGTGCTCACAGACCCTCGAAAATCATCTTCGTAAAAAGGAAATCAACTGTTGCCGCCGGCTAACGGTGGTTGCCATCACCAAGGGGTTTGCCAAGAAATCAAGTAGGTTCGAGGAAGAAGAAGAAATTCCCTCGTTAACTAGGCCCGATTCTTATAAACCACCTGCTTGTGCTAAATGAAGCCCAACAAAGCTCTTCCTCACGCTTTGAGGTTCCTTTTTATGTGTACTTGCTTGCTTTTGCTATTTTGTGTGTGTGTGTGTGAGAGAGAGAGAGAGATTCGTTAAATCAGGGTTCTCAATTTTGAATGTAGAGTTGTATGGATACATATTTTTAATTTTATTTTGGCTGTTGGTAATACTAATTTCCTTCAAAAAAACTTCCTACTGTCAGTCTGTCATTTAGCTAATGTGATCTCTAAGTAGCTTTCTAAATATCTGGTGGGTTTGAGGAGTGGTGGAGAGATGGATCTTTCCAAAACATTTGGGGAAGAAGGTCTTGGTGTCTTCTTTCAAATTCTTCTGACGTGATTGTAAGTTGTAGGGGTGTGCACGGGCCCTAACCCCGCGGGCATTGGCAATGCCCAGTATGGTCCCATCAAGCAGCGGGCATTAGATTTAAAAGCCCAGTACTATTGATCAGCCCACGGGCATTAGTGGGCAGGCTTCAGGTATTGGGCAGGCGGCGGCAGGCTTGGCCCATTTGTTTATGTTTTTAAATAATTTTACTGTTTTCTCATTCAAACTTTGGGTCTCAGCTTTCAGCCCATCAATTCACTGTCATGAACTTTTTTTTCTTCAAACTATTATACTTGCAACTTTGAAATAAAACACCGTTGAAGTGAAAGAAAAGGAAGAGAAGCAACTAAGTTAAAATATAAATTCAGTATGTAGTAAACGGATTCATATAACTCGACATTACCGATGTCAAATTTTAATCTTGCATGTGATGAGATTGAGAATAGAATATCAATAGATGTATAGATGATTGAGTAATTAATTATTAAAATAATAGAGTTTGACTTTTAGGTTTTTATTTTTAGCAATAGCTTTATTAGTTGAAGTGTATTATACTATTACTATATTTATATATTATAATTTATAACTTATAATATATAAATATAGTAGTAGTATAATAGACATAAATTAAATATATATGATTTGGTCAAAGATCTATAATTAAAAAAATTAAAAAAGTTATCATAGAAGAGGACAGGGATAACGGGCAGGATTGAAGGCCCAGTAGAGCTCGAGACCACGGGCATTTGACTCATCTAAAGCCCAGTACTATGTAGTGCCCATGGGCACGGGCTCCATGGGTCGGGCACTGACGGGCTTTAACGGGCTTGATGGGCATTGACGGACCTTGCTCACCCCTAGTAAGTTGTGATATAAGTTAGGTTTGAGAAAATTTCATTTTAGCCATTACTAAATGCACGTGAGAGGCATGTGGGCAACTTAACGATATTTCTCTAACAACATCCATCACCTTCTGAGGCTCTGAAAATTTAAAACTTTTACGACCCAATTTTTACGAAAATTTCTTAAGGGACTAATGGTGATAATGACCTAAAGTCCAGGAACAAATGGTGCGATTAACCCAAAAATAAATGAAAGGATCTAATTAATGTATTTTCAGTCACCTTCCATCACCCCCAATTAAAATTCATGTCTTTATCAGGCAGACCACATATAAACTTTTTGCCGGCCCCGAGATTAACACAGACGACGACAATTGCTAAAATAATTAAAGAATTGGGTTCAAGGTTTCTTTTGGAGGAAAAAAGTAAAAGGGTTTCCTCTAATGTGGATTATGCAATTGGGTTCTCTCATAGTTATCAAAGGCGTTTCCGCGTCGCCTCGGCGACCTAGAGCTAGAGCAATCGCCTTTCTCGCCTTTTTGAGAGGCGAGCTAAGGTGAACAATTAGGAAAAATCAACTGCTTTTTTGTTGGTGTAAATTTGAGCTTTGGCTTTCTACTCGGCTTGTGTTAAGTACTCTGCTCCCTTTAAGAAAATAAATAAATTGACATAATAATTGGAAATAATCTTTGTTCGTCTTTTACCCTGCTTCTCTTTTTTCCCCCAGTTATCTAGTATGTTTCTGTTTGCTCTTTTTTATTTATTTATGGAAGGAAATAAATATTTCTATGTGTACAAACACCACATCACATGTTTTGATGCTATTTATTTAATTATTACTTATCAAAAAAATAAATAAATAAAAATTTCTCTGTATTTATGAAAAAAAATGCAACAATCTGTTTTTATTTTTATTTAATTTGTGTATTTATGGGAAAAAAACTATTTCTTTGTGTATTCATAAAAAAGAAAAATGCAACCATCAGTACTTACTTTGTTTTTTTTTAAAATCTATTTACTTTGTGTATTTATGAAGGAAAAAAACTATTTGGGAAAATTATCCAAATAACCATCGTATTATTCGTAGGTAATCGATTTGACGAACCACATTATAATATACCAAATGTGATCAATGTGCGCGATATAGTCCTTGTGAACGCCCATCCAATTTTGTAACACTGTTCACGTAGATTAACGAGCCACCGCATTTGCGAATGGTATTTTTGTCTTTCAATTTCTTCCTAAAAAGGTGGAATTGAATGTAAAATGTTTGGGGAAGAAAGGGGTACAATTGAAAGACAAGAATACCCTTCGTACACTCCCTCCGTTAATCCACGTCAACAGGTTAATTACAAAATTAGATGTGGCGTTGACGACAAAGATCACATCGCACCCAATTACTGAGTACATTGGTCACATTTGGAATATTGTAATGTGATTGGTCAAATCGGTTACCTACGAATAGTATGATGGTTATTTGGATAATTTTCTCAAACTATTTTTGTGTAGTTATGAAAAAATGCAACAATGTACTTTTTTCTATTTACTTTGGGTATTTATGAAAAAAAAATATTTCTGTGTTTATATTTCACCCATTCTCAATAATTTTTTTTCTTTAGTTGCATAATTTTTTTTTCTTGTTAAGTAAGAAAATGTTGTAAATATGAGAGCGCGTCAAAACAGGTGGCACGTTCTCTATACAACACTAATAATTACATCATGTATTGTGCTCACTTATAACATGTTTTGTTGTTATTTGTTAAATTATATGTATTTTATGTATTTTTCCCTAGTATTGTTTCTGTGAGCGTCTTTTTAGGGCCTCACTTCTCGCCTCAAATATGGACCTATCGCCTTTTTGGTGCCTCTCGACTTTGACAACTATGCCACTATCTCATAAGAGCCCCACTTGAGCTTCACCCATTCCAAGAAACCCGGCTCCTCGAGCCAAATGTTTTCAAATCTAAAAGGAGTACTTCCTTCCCGAGTCCCAAACTCAAGAACAATAGGGAGTGATCGAGATAACCCCGGTAAACATTTCTCGCATTGCCTCCCCACCTTCTCTCTCAACTGGGACGACAAAAATCGTCAAGTCTCGAACACGCCTCTACCACCTCCTTCGAACGGATAAGAGCTACCTCTAAAGGCGCATCTAATAACTTTGCATGACTAATGAAATCATTGAAGTCCATCATAGCTTGGGAAAAACCTCTTACCCATTGTACATTCATGCTTAAAACCCGCTGATAGCATAAATCTCCCCCACACACCACGTAAAATTCCACCTCTGTCTTACAATTGACAAATCTGCCCAAAACTCCTTACGGTTTGAATCTGAATTAGGCCCATAAACCCATGTAACACTTGAATCCATCCTTCACTCCTTCAAACAAGCATGAAACAAAATGGGATGCTTTCACGACGTCTCGTCTTGAAAATAGCCTACTATCCCACATTACCAGACTCCCCTATTGCTCCTGCCCTAGATGAGCCCAATCTAACCATCTAACGCCTCCTATAATCGATCATCATACTAGCAACCATCTTCTCCATTTTAGTCTCTTGAAGACAAATGACATTTGGCTTCCATCTTGATCACTTCCTTAACTACCAATGCCTTTTTTGAAATCATTTAATCCCCACACATTCGGCTTAAATTTTAAATCCATAAAAGAAACTATTGATTTAATCTTAACAAGTATGGTGTCTTGGATTTCCCCACCCCTCTTACTTGCGCCCCATCAAAGTTTATCTCGCGGCTTGCATTCTTAAGCCCACTCGATTAGCGAGAGGTTGGGTGTTCGAAATGCCAGCCAGAACACCGCGGACTTTACAACTCTCAGAGAAGGTGGTGTTAAGCTCTGCTGAAGCATCGTTGTTAAGTGCTTTATCCAAGCCACATTGCTTCTGCTACATCTGAGTATTGAAGCCCCTCACCAAGGCTTTCCTGCTCTTTCTGAACGAGGCTGTTGGCGCCACCAGAGAGCAGCATTTGTTCGGCATGGCAAAGAGCATCATATATATATATATATATATATATATATATATCTATATATATCATATATATAATTGTAGCCTTTCAAGACATTAAAAATAATAAAAAAATTAAAGGGTGGGGTACGGTCTAATATCCCCTCCAAACTCTTTTTTTCTAAAAAAAAAAAAAAAAAAGCTCCCGACTAATCTTCCGCTTAGATTTTCCCAAGTTAACTCCTTTATTAATTCTTTCGGTTCAAATCTTCTCAATTTCCATCAAGAGATCCTCTATTCTATCTTCATATCCCTTGCAAAGAAACACCCAGAAATTTTCCTAAACTTTGGCCGTATTTTGCACCCAAACAGACATTTCAGTGTTCCCATTATCCTCAGCTTCCAGTTCGATCTCCTCCATCTCCTCGGGTCTGACCATCTAAATAGGAATGCACCACACTACCTCTTCAGGAAAAGCACTAACACGAGCTGGTCCCACAAACAACCTACTCCAGGTTCTTTCAACTCTGCGTAGCCCTCTTGATCTTTCTATAAACCCTTGAAGACTCTTCGTCCTCTGCCGAGAATCCAGACCTGTGCGAACCACCTACATACAGGGCTCTCTCTTCATTACACACCCACTGAATCTCAGCGTCATCCACCATGAGCCCTCTCGAACCAAAACTGTTGGTAAAGAATCTGTTACCTGACGATGGCCTCTGTTCTGACATCTTCTCTGTCGGAGCATCCCCCTCTATCTCAGCAACAAACTTCATCCCAGACTTTGTAGTTGAGAACTGTCAATTGCTCGACATATCTCTCTCTCCCCCTGCTCCGGGCTGAGGCCTTCATCATTTACCTTAGACGCCTTAAAGTAATTAGGACAGAATGGGTAAATCTCTACCTCTTTGTCTCGACCCAAATCTGCCTCCAACCCAAACCCTTACTGCAACATG
>CM028381.1:46004195-46032818 GCA_013146195.2 Codonopsis lanceolata | reverse complement strand
TGTTATTTTGATTTAGTTAATTTAGCTTTTCTTTTTGTTGGCTTTTCATTTTTTTTTTTTAAATTTCTTAAAAATTATAACATTATAAATAAAAAAATTAATTAATTCCGAAAATTAAAAATAATATTAATTAATTCCAAAAATTACAAAAAATATATAAATTAAAAAATATTATTTTAAAAATAAAAATAAATGGCGTACAATAATTATCATTGGGGTATGGAAAATTACGCACCTATGAGAGTCACAAATGAATATGCCTACCGAAATGCTAGAATAAATCAACCATCTTTTCCTAATAGCTATGAACGTGATTATCACAATCATCCATCTTTTTCGCCCTATTATAATAACTATAATGAGTCACCCTATTATAATCTGCCCTTTTATAATGAACCTCCTCCTTATTCGTCCTATTATAATGAGTCTCCTTATTATAATCAATCATCTTTCTCCTCACATAATTATTATAATGAACCACCTTCTTATTGTCGTCAACCCTCTTTTTCTTCACCTAGTGATCCCAGTGTGTCAGAAGATATTGCATATATGGAAGAACTAATTAAAACTCGCAAAACCCAATATGCAATCCAGAAAGCTTCAATTGTTAATGAACCTTATTCTTATTCGTTTTACCTTAAAAAGCAAGAACTAGAACAAAACTCTAAGTGTTTGGCAGATTTCGTAAGAAGGTTAAATGAGGTAAATAAACAAGGGGTATACTTAATACATCACCTATAAAATGTTTAATACAACATTTTTAAAAAATATTTGACCAAAATACCCTTTACATAATTTATTATTTTTATTTTTTATTAAATTTAATTTAACAAATTTTAAATTTAAAAATATTTTAAACACAATTAATTTATTAGTTTATTTGATTTAGTTAATAAACACAATTAAATTACTAATTAATTTGATTTAGTTATACTAAGTGAAAAATTATCTTTGAGTTAGGTTTAAATTTAAAAAAATTAATTTGAGTTGAATTAGGTTTAAATTAAAAAAAACAAGTTTTTGGTAATTTATTTATTTATTTTAATTAAATTTAAATTAGCTAAAATTTAATTTTTTTGTTTTTTATTAAATTTAAATTAGCTAATTTAAAATTTAATAATTAATTTGATTTGAATTAGGTTTAAATTTAAAATAAAAAGTTTTGGGTTTAGGCATTTGGACCGGTTTTGTACCAGTCCAAATGAGGAGATGGGTTAGGGACCGGTCAGCTAGCAGGCCAAATTGGGGGGGAAGGGTTTGGGCCTGGTTGGGTGGTAGTCCAAAAGGGCGGATGGGTTGAGGGCTGGTCTGGTGGCAGGCCAAAAAGGGTGGGCTGGGTTGAGGGCTGGTAGCAGGCCAAAATGAGAAATGAATGGGTTTAGGACTGGTTTCAATCCAGTCCTTAAACCCAAAAGTTGGTTTTTTTTTTAAATTTAAACATAATTCAAGTCAAATTAATTATTAAATTAGCTAATTTAAATTTAATAAAAAAGAAAAAAAATAAATTTTAGTTAATTTAAATTTAATTAAAAAACAAAAAAATTAAATTACCAAAAAAATGTTTTTTTTAACATGTTTTTTTACCCCAAAACTTGTTTTTTTTTTAAATTTAAACCTAATTCAAATAAAACCTAATTCAAACCAAATTAATTATTAAATTTTAAATTATCTAATTTAAATTTAATAAAAAACAAACAAATAAATTTTAGTTAATTTAAATTTAATTTAAAAAAACAAAAAAAATAAATTACGTAAAGGGTATTTTGGTCAAATATTTTATAAAAGTGTTGTATCAAGTACCTATGATAAACAATATCAAGTAAATGACCCAACACCTTTAGATGAAGAAGTTTCAAAATCAGATGGAACTAGCAAAGGTCAAGCTGCCCTTTTGAAATATTTGTTAGAAGAAATAGAAAATTTAAAGGAGATACTTGCAAAAGCTAACGAAGAAAGAGAAGAGGTAAGTAATCCTATTTAACCTTCTGATATGCCTGATAAAGTAGATAATTCTGATAAAGAAGTTGAAAAGGATAAAAATGAAAATAATCAAGAAAACGATAAAAAAGTATAACTAGAAGTGCGAGAGAATGACTTGATTCCTAAAGATGATGAGATACCCATGGAAGTCTCTAAGGGGGAATGTAATATAGAAATGGATAAAGGAAAAACAAATATTGAGGAAAAAGAATTGGAAGTAATAGATGAACCGATTGAAAAAGATGATGAATTGATTTTAGAATCTTAAGATTTTCCACAAAATGATATACCACCTCATTGTTCTCAAGAACCCGAAGAAATTTCAGAGATTGACATTGAAAATTTCCCTCCAATTGATTCTCCGCTATACACTTATGTGGAGTTAGGGACGCCTTCTTCATATTTTTTTGAAGAGAATCAAAAACCTATTTTAGATATGCATGAGCAATGTTGTGTTGATGAAAAAATTGTGGAAATTCCGGATAGGATTACATTGGAAGATTTAGGTGTGAAACTTCCCGTCCCCAAATCAATTAAATGGCCATCTAGAAAATAAAATTTCGCCAAGGAAGTGTTTGGCTTCAATGGACTAAAATTAAGACATTACATGAGCGGTGGATTTTATGGACCAAAAATGTGTGCATTCCTTAGTGATCCGGCGATGTCTTCTTAATGAAAAGGAAGGATTTAAGTCAAGCTAGCGACTATAACTTAGAACAATTTCTAACCCTTATTTCTTTGTATTTATCGTGTTGCTTTTTGAGTTACTCGTTAGAGTCTCCCTGAGTTTGTAGGTTTATAGGGGAGTGTTAATAGTGTAGCCATCACAAAAAGATTTTATTTTTATGTATTTATATGCACTAATGTTTAATAATTTTATTTTAGTTTTTGTAGAATTTTTTTTTTTAATTTAAACAGATTGAAGGCTACTCAAAAAGATTTATTTTATGAGTTCAACTGAAATTAATAAAGCAATTTACAACTGATTCAAAAAATAATAAAAGTTCAGGGGCTTAAATGAAATTACCTTGTGGTCGCAGGCCTTTGACCTTGCAACGCAAGATAGACAGAAAGTTGGGTAGGAACTAGGAAGGGAGTACCTTATTCAATTATTAAAAGAATAATTAAAAAAAAAAAAAAAGAAATGGGGAAAGAAAGGAAAAAGGCGGCTCCTCTGACCCTCTCTCTCAGAAAATCCCTTCGACCAAACCTCCTCCTTCTCCGGCGAATCAACATCAGTCCAGCCGCCAGCCGCGCCGTCTTCCTCTGTTCAAACAGATCCGGCCGTGCTCTTCTCCTTCCGCCGCCTTCACCCAGTTTGTGGCCCCATCAATTGCTCAGCCACCCTCCGCATCCATCACCGAATCCCCTCCGTTCAAATCACCAACCCCCAGTTCAGTCCAGCCGCCATCCTCAGTTCATGCCAAGAAGCTGATTCCGGCCTCACACCAAGCCCGCCACCGTCTCGCTCTGCTCAACCCATCAAAGCCAGTTCTTCTCCGGCCAAATCGCCCCCAAGCAATCCACCCAGCCGGGTCATCCACAGTCAAGTCACCGGCCGGCCACTGTTTCTTCTTCTCAGTTCAAGAAGCTCAGCCGTCTTCCGGTGTCGACCTCAAATCCAGCCACTCAGACACCCAGCAATCCAGCCACGCTCTCCGACAATTAAAGGCTTGAATTTTGGACTCCCCTCTCGCGATTTCAAGTAAGATTGTTCCAATCTCTTCCAATTAATTGTTGAATCATGTAATTAAATCAATTGGGATTCTTGCTATTTGCCAGTCAACTGTTGAAGAATTGTGAATCTTCATTTACTAGGTTACCTGAATTTATGCTTTTCTGGAATTCAATTCAATCGGATTTTTGGTAAATTTATGATACATAATAGTATGTTGATGGAAAATTGTTGAAAAGTGTTGATTATGTATATTCTGGATATACTAATTTTGTGTAAACTGAAGTGTTATAGGCATTGAGTTTACATACTTGCGTCGGATTTGAATTGGTGGTGGCCCAATAATCCATGTTGTATGCATACTCTAAATTGGTGGACTGAATTTGGATCTTCCTTTGCTTATGTACAATAGTGCCGAATAATTCTGCTCTTTTTAAGAATGACAAATTTCAATTTCCAGCTTTAAAATTGTTATGGAATCATGAGCAGAGCTATTGTTAATTATTGTGAATTTGGCGGTTGGGTAATTTGATTATTTAGGAAGTGGGTATACATATGGGGTGGAGTTTTATGTGTAATTGCTGTAAATTTGTCACATTTATCACGCCTTCTTCAAACTGGCATATTGTTGACTTATTCTTTACCTCTTGTTTTATATTTGATTTACATTGCCGTGAAATTTAAGTTTGGGGGGTGAGAATTGTGTTGCGCTTAAATGATTTTTTTTAGAAGAGCTGTTTTACCTGTTTTTAGTTAATTTAGTTTTTAAGTTCTTTTTGTTTTATTTTTAGTAGTTAGTTTATTTTAGAAAAAAAATAGAAAATTTCAAAAAAAAATTCCGAGTCTTTAATTTTGGCGTGGTTACTTCTGTCAATGATAACATATTTGTTAATAGTGATGCATGTATATTTGTCTGCGAGCCTTAGCTTGGTCTAGTTGATGGAACTTTATATCTTCAAATTTTTGAGCACAAAAATACCATGACTTGATTTATTAAAGAATTTGGATATTTTTATTGAGGTTATAGTGCACATTTAATTCCTTTGGACCTTGTTATTTTTGTGATCACGAACATTTTAAACAACCGTCATTACATGATTGTTGCATTATATTTGCGACTTAGGGTTGATTACATGTTAAGTTAGATTTGTTAGGCTTCTTTTGCTAATATATCTCAAGCACACTTTCGAACCGTGAGTGCATTTAAGTCTTCATTTTTCCTACTTCTTTTCTAGCGAATGCTTATGTGAAATACCTGTGGAGCTCGTTTTTAAAACTATGAGTTAGGGAATGATTTGAAACTTTGTTGAATTTCTGTGAAAACGAAGCATGAGCATTGTGGCAATTAGGATATGATTTAGGCCATTTTTGGAACGTTTAAGCCTTTTTATCTCACCATCTCTATTTTATATTAATACATAGTGTCCCCTTTGAGCTTTATTATAAAGAATGGCGTGTGCTAAGCACACATCGACCCCCATTCGACATCGTTTCTATTACCCACATTAACTTAACCCTAAAGCTTATACACTTTTGCCTACCCTTTGAGAGAGTAGGATTGTGTTGGGAATGTTGTCTACATGGTGATTGATGTAGTTCAAAAATAGCACCAATGAGTTCTTGTATTGAGAAAGAAAAAAAATGCATATAAAAAAAAAGAATGAAAAGGGTGCGAAAATCAAAAGTGAACATGCCCTTCTGAAAAAAAGAAAGAAAAAAAAAAAGAAGAAAGAATATAAAGGAAAAAAGAAAAAGAAAAAGAAAGAAAGCAAAGAAAAGGATTTTTGGGAAGAAAATCTTTATGATGATGATGATACCTTCTTCAACCAAAAAGTTCAAGTTTGGGGGTTGTTGAAGGAAAGTGAGTGCTTTGTATGGGAAAAAGGGAAATATTCCTACTCTCTCACTTTGTAATTTCTTATCCTTTTATTGTTACCCCCCACCTTGGCCTTACATTACAAGCTTAATAAAGTCCTATTGATCTAGTTGCCACATTTGTTTGTGTTAGTTGACATGGTTTGGAAGCATAGTTGATTTGACCCTTGTTTTGAATTATATACACATCTTGATATAACTCACACTATTTGCATAATCTCAACTATTATAAGTAATTGTGACTTGAGAGCATTGTATTTCATACATAGTTAGTGCATGAGATGGATGTATAAGCATTTGAATTCTAGCATGATCTCTCTTCGTGTTGTTAACCGGGTATTGATGGTATGTACATGTTTTGTGATGCACATGTTTTTATTTTAAAATTTTTGGGAATGAATGTTGTGCTTAACTTGATAAAACTTTCTAAGTTTGGAGATAATCAATTAATGGTTAACACACACACACACACACACATGGAGATGTACAAGTGATATTGATGATGATTGAGTGAAAGCCTAGACTTGTGATTATGTGTTGTTATTTATCATTCCTTGAGGCATTATGTGGTAACATGCTAATGCTTTGACTTGTAAAAGAAAAATATATTTTATTTGCTTTAATTTAGTTTAGTTTAGTTTTGTATTTATTTGTTTTGTTTTACTCGAGGACGAGCGAAAGTTTAAGTTTGGGGGTATTTGATAACTGTATTTTATACGCAGTTATTGGGTATCATTCCGGCTTAAATTATGCTATTTCTCGAGATTTTTTTTGTCTAAGTGCTTGTTTGGTGGAGCGTTTTGGTCAAAACGCCGTAAAAACGTTTTCTTTAAAAGTGTTTCAATGCGTTTTAAAACGTGGAGCGTTTTAAAACGCTCCAATTTGTAGCGTTTTAAAAATATGCTACGTTTTCAATTAGCCTGTTTATGAAAAATAGCGTTTTGAAATAATTTTCCAAACGTGTTTACAAATATAAAACTTTGTTTTGAAAACGCTGCATTTTAAAAACGTTGCGTTTTAAAAAAGCTGCGTTTTCAAAACGTTGCACCAAATGAGCCATAATATGTGTTTTAGTGTTATTTTATAGTTTCAGGGACTTTTGGAACAATTGTGCAAAATATAGGCATTTTATGCTGAATTTAAGAACTTCAGGGACCAAAGTGCAAAAGCTGGAAACTTGAAGGCCAAAAGCTAAAAATCAGATTTTTTTCTCCTAAAATCAGCCGCCACTTTCATAGAGATTTAATTGCATTGGGAAACGTGAAGTCCTAGTTTAATTGTTTTTAGTGTTTTAATTATAATGTACCTCATTTTCCTCTTTGTTGTAGGATTAATTAGGTATAAATAGATCCCTTTAGTTAGGAAAAAGGGAGAGAAGTTATGTATTATTTTTCTTTGTCTATGAAGAAAGATTCTCCAAGAAGGGTTCAAGGTTTTGTATTTTCAATTATGGAGAGCTAACTCCATAATCTAGGAATTGGAGGTAACTTGTATCGAATCTATTGTTTTATATTAATTCATATTCATTTAATTCTTGTTGATTGTGGTGTTTATCAATCCCTCTATTATTTCGCTTTGAACAAATGAATGTAATCGCAAATAATAAAGGCCTAGAGGTGCGGATAACTGCATGACCAATGTGCATATGTCGTACACTGGCTCACCATCACAATAAATTGGACCTATCGATGCACGAGAGTGATAAGTTAGGTCGTGTTCATACATGATGACTAGGTGACAGATAGATCATATGTTCTTGTGCTTAGGATATAGAATGTATGAATGATGCGGGGATGGAGGCTGAACCAATAATTCAACAGACTATATCTATCTTTCGTGAACGAACTCAAGGTATTGAATGATACTTTATTTAAATAAACAATATATTTGATACAAGTGAATCCTAATTCCTAGTCAATTTACAAATCTTTGATTTATCTCATATTTATATGTTTTGTTAGTTAAATTATTTTATTGCTTTCTAGTTAATTTAATTTATAAAAATCAAAAAACCCCATTAGTTATTAATTGCTTTATTTTAATCGATTAGTTAAGTTTACTATAGTCAAATCCAAATCTATGTGTTTCGACCCTTGCTTCCCAAGCTATTCTACAATAGTCTTGTCCACTTGTAAGGAAATAAATTTAAAATAAGACATCGATCAGAAGTCATCTTTGGGCGATACCTTGTTGAGGTCGCGGAAGTCTACATAGATCCCGACCTTCCCATTGGGCTTGGGAATGGTCACTATGTTGGACAGCCAGATCGGGTATTCAACTACCCGAATGAAATTAACACGCAACTGCTTCATGATTTCTTGTTTAACTTGTAGTGACCATTCCGGCTTAATCCGGCGGAGCTTTTGCTTGAGTGCTACCCTTTCAGAGCCTTGCAAGTAGCTGTCGATTTTGATTTCTTTGGTTTCATTATTCAGCCCCATATTGATAGTGCACAAGTCTTCAGTTGGTGCTGATAAATGATGTTGTTCCTGATGCAAAATAATTTTTATCTTTTGGGTCCATTTCATCAAATTACTCATTATTATTATTATTTAATGCGTCTTTTAAAGTAGGTGCAATTAAGGAATAAGTAAAGACATTCAGATTATCATTAAAAGCAAACTGTACATGGTTTATTACATTATTGAGGACATGGGGTTTGAGATCCTCAACTTTAGGAAGCGGATCGGTAGATGACCAATTCGTAAAGCTAGGGGAAAAAGTAGGGATAGTATATCCGAAGCGGTCCACTAGATCTGCGGGCGTCAAAAGCGGGCCGGTCGTGGTATACCAGTTCTGCAGAGGCTTATCAGTGACACGCTCAAACTTAGCAGGGAGCCTCTCATAGTCAGTGCCTCCGTCTATCATACCCAGGAAGCTGTCTCCTAGACCCTCATTAGAAACTCCTTGGTTTACAACTTTGAGCATCATGTTTTTCAAATTTTCGATGTCAGCCTCCATTTTGGTGGGCGGGGGAGTTGAGTTTTGGTATATGCTAGCAGGATTAGGGAAGGTTGGGTTAGTTTCTAGCTGCGGTATTTGGTAAAGATTTTGGGTAGGATAGGGATTTTGGGGAGGATATGGATTTTGGGCAGGATAAGGATTTTGGGTTGGGTAAGGATTTTGGGTAGGACACGGATTTTGGGCAGCATAAGGATTTTGGGTTGGTGGATTTTGGGCAGGATAGAGATTTTGGGCTGGTGGATTTTGGGTAGTATAAGGATTTTGGGTTGGTCGATTTTGGGCAGGATAGGGATTTTGGGTTGGTAAATTTTGGGTAGTATAAGGATTTTGGATTGGTGGATTTTGGACAGTATAAGGATTTTGGGTTGATTGATTTTGGGCAGGATAAGGTTTCTGGACTGGTGGATTCTGGGCAGTATAAGGATTTTGGGTAGGATTATTGGCGGTTTCGGCTGGACGGCCAGGATCATTGAAAGGTAAGTAGGAAGTAACTTGGCCTGGCGGGTTATAGCTTTGTGGGTCCATATGTGGGCTATTTTGGAGTGTGTTAGTTATGGGAAAAGGAAGGTCACTTGGGCTCTGGGGAATATTGGTGCTTGGGAAAGGATATGGAGGATAGGACGGGTAAGGGTTGATATTTGGATAATAGGGACTTGGTGGAGGATTTGGATTTGGGGTAGTGGCAGTGTTTGGTGGGTTAGTGTTTGGCTGGGGGTTTGGGTTTGGAGGCACATGAGAGGTTGATGCTTCTTGGAGAACTGCAGAGGAAGAGATTACCTCACCACCGGATTTTGGACCTTGCATAAGACTTGCTATTTGGCTCATTATACGATCAGCCGTTGCACCCAAATTTTGGTCTAGTCATTGCTGCATAGCTAGAGTCGGAGCATACCCTGGAGCCCGTGTATCTATACCCATAGCGGACTGCTCACTTTCTACTGCCATACTGCTCGGATCTGTACCTTCTGAACTGATTGTGCTCTTATCTGATCTGATACTGATACCCTCTGATCTGATTTCTGTGCCTGTTTCCCATATCAACCGACCAGTATTATCTCTGCCTTTCAAAATTCGGGCCAGGTTTTTAAGAAAAATGGGTTTGGAGGTATCAGAAGGCTGGCCGGAGGCTTTCTGGGCTTGGAGTACATCGTGCCTTTATTAGTTTTTTTTTACTATTTATTTTCCCTACAATTGACCGGATAAGCACCCACTTTATTTTGACAGTTTCAGGACTTTTCCTGAAACAGTGGATTCTTTCTCCATAGTATATGACCAACGTATTCCACCTGCCTTTCGACTCCCCAAGATCGGATTGATCCCAGACGAAGGGCCTATACTCTTTCCAGGATCCACCATTCGAAATGGCCTAAGTTGAGCATCATAGAATAATAAATCAGCCCATGTGTATTTATTCATTCTTTTTTTTTCGCACATTTATTTTTTCATCATCATTTTTTTACTTGCGCATTATTATTTTTTTACATTTTTTTTTCGATCTCATTTTTTTTTACAGGGGCTGATCCACGATTCAAAAATGCAAAAAATAGGTCGGTCTTTGAAGTGTCCTGAAAATCAATATGCATTCTAACGATGGCTTATACAGGGGGTAGGCTGGCCATGGTGTAGGGTAGCAGTTCAGAATATACATATATGCGTGCGCGTGTGTGTAGCCTCTAGAAAGCAGTAAAATCTTTTTTTTCAGATATAAAAACAGAAAATAAAAACAGATATGGCATGTCTTGCTGTTATTTGTGGATTTTCTCGGCTTTTTTAGTTTGAGAGCAAGCATGCAAGCACATTACATCAAGAAATAGAAAGAAAAGTGGAGAATCTGTCTATTTCTATTAATTACAAATCCGTCATATATCCCCAAAATAAAATGATAGAATGAATGCAAATATGTACATATTTAGCGGAAAAAAATAATAAGCAGAAAGAGATAATAATACAGAGCCGAAAATAAAGTAATATTAAAAAAATAAAGCCCCGGCCCTTTTATTGTTGTGTTGCTTGGAAATTTATTGCTTTTTTTTAAAAAACTTTTTTTCTTTTATTTATTTTTCTTTCTGAAAAATACATATATTTTTAAGTATGTCCGTAACAGTCATCGGAACGAAACTGCTGCAAGATGGAGGATCATATCCACAAATATAGACACGGATGTATATAAACGCAATATTCAAATGCATAAATTAATATAACAAGCATACTTTAGCCAGAAATAAAGAAAAAACAAAAAAAGTTTTTTCTATGAGTCTAGCCCTCCATTTTTATTTAAAATAAAAACGATCTCCTCAAGAAGTCGCCATCGGTTCCCGGATCGCGGCGCCCGCGCCCTTCGATAGTGGTGGCCGTACGTGCGGATACGGGACACCACTGCTCTCATTCCACCCTCCATTTTTTAGGGGGAGACAAAATTAAAAGTGCGAGAGGAGTGCTGTCTAAGATAGCGTGTTTAAATACGCATCGGTAACTTTCAGTAAATTTTTGGTCCAATATGAGAGCTTTAGGTTTTCTACATCAAGTTATCCCTTGTTTAGGGGATACCAAGATATAGGAATACATCACCATTTCATTCTCATTTTCCATTTTTTAGGGGAAAACGGGAAATTGCACGAAAGGAGTGTTGCGAGGCCCTACTATGAATTTTATGAAAATAGCTTAATGACCTATTTCGGATCACTATGAGTGCTTTGGGTTTCCTGCATCAAGTTATCCATTGTTTAGGGGATATCAGAATATATGAATACATCACCTTTTCATTCACATTCTCCATTTTTTAGGGGAAAACAGAAAAGTGCAAGAAAAGATGTTGCGAAGCCCCACCGGATCCAAAATGTTTTATAGAGTCGTCATCTTTATTTTGAGGAAGAAATAAAACAACACAAAAAAAAAAAACAGAGATTGTAAAAACGGGTTTTCTTACAAATATACTTAAAAATATTTGGCCATAATAATGGCTATTTTTAGTGCTATTTCCTAACTAAATCCGGGCAGCACAACGACTTATATTTTTACATTAGGCCGGATGGAAAATAGTATTTTTTACAAATAAATATTTAAAACTTACCTACTAGCGAACTAGGGTGTGCTCACTCTGTCCTTCAGGGAGAGAGAGTTTTTTTTTTTTTATGAAGTGGTGTGGGGATTCGGGCATAATAACTGCTTCCAAAAGTTACTTTTTGCCTCTGGATCTGGTCAGAGTAACTGCTTAAGATTGGTTGTTTGGTTGCTTGAGGGAGGTGGAAATCGGGCAGAATAACGACTTATTTCTGACTGATTTGGCCTTTTAAATCGGGCAGAGCAACTGCTCTTTCCGCGATTTTTGGAGCGGGGAAATAGGGTGGAAACCTAGCTGGGGGCTAAGGCTCACTTTAACTGGTTGGTTTTAAGTTTGGAGGAGTTTTGGCTGGGTTTCGAGGCTTTAGGGAGATCACTCACTATTTCACGTCGCTCTTTATTTCTCCAGCATAACAACAACGCGGTGAGTTTTTAAGGAAGAAGGGTGTGTCTGAAAATGAACTCCGAAGGCTCTATTTATAGCCTGGAGAAAGGACACCGAAGAGATTTCTTTTTCTCTCTTCGTGCTTCATTTGATTGTACAGAACGCCGGATAAATTGCACATTACGCTGAACCAGAATCGCCCCAGAGCTTGGGGAGCATCAGCACGAAATGGGTGCCACCCATTATGAAACTGGGCGCCACCCCCATTTTGAGCATGGGTGGCGCCAGCATAGGCCAAGTTGTTTAATTTTTTGCACTTTAACTCCTGCATTTCACTATTTTGCGCATCCTGCTTTGTCCTTTTGCATTTTCAACCTTGTAACTTAACATTTGTTAAGTTTCAACAGGTCTTGATATTTCATGTCATGTTATATACTAGGGGTACGAATTGGGTGTCTACACCTGCACTGCAAAAAAAAAGTCGAAAACAAAGAAAAAAATCACCAAATGAATAAGGCATGAATTCAAACAGGTATCAAATAAAAAAAAAGAGATACCTCCTAGGCTGGAGCAAAACCATTAAGGATTGGAGAGTCGTTGCGGCTGGCACGATCCATAGAAGAATAATGCTTAGCTAAGCCAGCCTTCCCCAAGTTAAAATCAGAAACACGGTACAAATCCCGGAGGCATCCCAAGATAGAGACCCGCAAAGTGGTGGACGAATTAGCAAAAATCGTCGTCCCTAGAAAAACGAACAGGAATGACTTGGCCACACGAACGACAACCTCGTAATCATCATCGCCAACCTGTTTGGCATTCTGTTCCAGCCATCTCTTCACACTGTGGATACGGATCTCATCTGCACTCTTATAATCAAGTTCGATGCCCAAAAGGTCATCGACCACGTCATGCTGATGCCTCAAAGTAAAATCTGGCTCCAAGTTCGTATCAAGACCGGTAGGAATGCCCGTGATAGCAGCGAAGTCGCAGAGGGTCATAAACAGAGTCGACATTTTTATTTTAAGAATAAACAAAGAAAACCCAAAAATAACCAGATTTCTAAAAAGGGTTCGGAGGCTAAGTTACGAGTTAAAAAGGGGTTAAGCACCCAACTCGCCCTTTCGGTCTAAAAATATGTTTTTTTGGTTAAATATGCTCTTTTATAAAATTAACAAGTTAAATAAAGCATTATATATATATATATATATATATATATATATATATATATATATATATATATATAACAAGCCTCATTTTTAGAGTTGCAAATATATTTATAAAAATTTCATCATAATAACGGCTTATTTTAGTGTTATTTGTTATAGAATTTGGACAGCATAACAACTTATTTCATGATATATAACTATTTTAAATAGCACCGTTTTTAGATAAAAAGTAAATAAACTTTAAAGTACCTACCTCTTGAAGCGTGGGGGTTTTATCTCGTACCAAACCTCCTTTCTGGTAGGCCTTAGGGTGTGCTCACTCTATCCTTCAGGGAGAGGGAGTCTTTTTTCTTTTGATAGATTTCGGACAGCGTGACTGCTATGTTTGGTTGTTTTCACCTCGAGATCTGGGCGACACAACTGCTTGCTTTGGCTGGATTTGCTTGAATCGGGTAGAGCAACTGCTTGTTTTGGTTGGATTTGACGTCTGGAATCGGGCAGACCAACTACTCTTTTTTGGTTCTTTTGAACCGATGAAATAGGGCAGAAACCTAGTAGGGTAACTAGGGTTCACTTTGGCCGAAGAGTTTGAGTGTTTAGGGAAGAGATTTGGTAGTTTGGCAGAGCTTCGGGGCTAGAGAGGAAAATAACCTCGGCATTCTCTCGGGAGAACTTCACAGACTGGACGGTGAAAGTTTCTCACTATGTGAACTATGTGAACTCTCTTTTTTCTGAAGCCAGGAGCCTCTATTTATAGCTGAGGATCGGGGATTCCTTCACAGATAAGTATCATCAACTGTGCTTCAACAGCTTGTATCGCGTGTTCAAAAGGTTATACAAAAAGCCAAGTGCACTAGTAATTTTGAAGTTGTGGGTGCTGCCCAAAGTGCTTGTGGGTGTCGTGCCCTGGATGGGTGTGGGTTGCACCCACAACCTTTTCCTTTCTAAATTTTGGCACTTTGGCCCCTGCAGTTCACTATTTATGCATTTTTCTTTTTCTTTTTAATTTCCAACCATGTAACTTGACATTCGTTAGTCCTTTTAACAGGTCTTGATATTTTATGTCTTGTCATATACCATGGGTACGAAATTGGGGTGTCTACACCCATGCTATGTCACTTTTTCCCTTTTAAGCCTTTTCAAGTTTTCTTTGATGTTTTGGCCCCCTGAAATGTTTTAAAGAAATTGTTTAGTCCATTTTTAATTTGTAATAGTATTTTATAAGACTTTTGGTGCCAAGTTGCGTTACGTCTACAATGTTACATCATGTTGTTTTCTATAATTTAGTCCTTGCATGAATTGTAGTCCTATTTGGACGGCTTGACTCGTGATTCTTCCTCGGGGTCCGGGTCAGGTTGTCACTGTTGGTATCAAAGCTTTATAGGTTAATATATCGGCCCCAATAGGTTCCATGGCCTAGGTGGGTTGATTCTTTGTGTGAATTCTAACGTCGAGTGATTTCTTATAGGTTTACGATGGTGGAGACTAGACACAGTACGAATACCGAGGGTGCTGGTACTAGCCGCGGAGATGGTGTTCGTAGAGATGATAGAGAGATTAGGCAGGGTAACGTACCTCCACAGTAGGAGTAGGTTGACCCTAACGTGCAGATGGCGGACATGTATCGCCGTATGCTTGCTTTCATGACTGAGATGGCCCAGGGAGGTCAGCCAGGGGGTATACCTTTTGCACCACCACCACCACCAGATCCAGAGGTGAGGGCGTCACTGCCTTGTAATCATGTGCCTGTTGATCCTAGAGTGAGGAACAATGCTACTCTAGAGAGATTCTTGAAGATGAAATTTCCATCTTTCGAGGGAGAATCTGATGCTAGTATTGTTGAACTGTGGTTAGAGGATTTAGAGAATATCTTTGCTCCTATGGACTGCACTGAGGAAGAGAAAGTTGTATTAGCGGCATATAAGCTGTAGAGATGTTAAATTGGGTTGGCCCTAGCCTTATAGGGTCATCCAGGTAGGGTTGTAACCCTATAGGGCTGTGGGTTAAACGGGTCATTTAAATGGGCCACTCAAATCGCAACCCTAACCCTAACCCTGTAGGGTACTGTTTAACAGGGTCAGCCCTATTAACACATGATGTCTTATTTAAATCAAAAATTCAAAATCAAGTAAAAAACATATTAACGGACAAGTGAGAGCGATTAACAATATGAATTAAAAACGTGAAATCGAGTTTTCTTTTGATAAAGTATCTTCTTCAACATCACTATCCTCTTCATCTACAATAATAAAATAACATAAAATAAATTTTGGTAAGAAGTTAATGCAATCAAATATTTTAATCAAATAGTAAAATATAATACTAAGGTCAACCCGTTTAGCACGAAATTTAAATGGGTTGGATTTTACCGACCCTAACCCGTTCCGATGCAGTTCTCGGCCCTTTAAACATATTTAATTTTGTATCTAAAAATCTCATTTTGACCAATTTTGGAAACTTATATGTCTTAGATCTGTACTTACGACCATGTTTGGTTTGGCTTTATCAAATACACATACATCATCACAAAGCTAAAAGGGGATATACATTTGTTTACCAAATGAAATGATAATATATATTATGCATTTGAATTTCAAACATACAAGTTAGGATGGTTGGGTGGCGTAAGGTGCCATCCTTAGGTTCTTATCCTCGTGAGAGTTTGTGGGTTCAAATCTCACTTCTAACATTTTGAACCCTCATTTTAGCCAAAAGCAAATCTTCCAGCCCGCGGGCCAGCCCAGTTTGCCTATAACCCTATAGGGTCAGCCCGTTTATTAAACGAATTGGATTTTCCCAACCCACCCTTTCATGTTTTTGGTTAATAGTGTCGACCCTATGGTTCCCGGCCTTTTTAACATCTCTAATAAGCTGAGGGGAGCCACCAACTATTGGTGGAGAGTGTTGCTAGCGAGCTGGAATCTGAATAGTGTTTCAAGAGTGTGGCCTAACTTCGAGAGGGAGTTCAGAGCTTATTATGTGCTTATGGTTGTGACGCAGAGGAGAGAGAATTAGTTCCATGATTTGGAGCATGGTTCTATGCCTGTAGCTCAGTATTCGTCTAAGTTCACTAAGTTGTCGTGTATTGTGCACATCTTGTTCCAGATGAGTCCCAGAGGTTTCTCAAGTTTGTTAAGGTTTGAAGACCGAGTTCAGGAGGCGGCTATTGTCTCTTCAGTTGGCAGATTACCGGGGTGCGGTAGATCGTGTGTATGAGATAGAGAGAGATATTGAGGACCACATGGAGAAGCCTTTTGTGCAATCTTCACAGTAGCATCAGTCCTTGTAGTTAACCTCGCTACATTCTATAAGAGGCCACTATTCAGGGAATCGGTCAAGTTATCAGGGCAACCATCACAATGATGGCAAGAGTAGACAATAGTCTAGTAGACTGTCTAGACAATCGTCTGAGAACCGTGGTAGTAGTGTTTCGTCTCCTCAGGAACAGCATACTCGCAGGAATGGACAAGCTATTTGTGTACAATGTCAGAGTCCTGGCCATACAATTCATAGGTGTTGGTCCAAGCTTGGTAGGTGTCTCATTTTTGGAGATGCGAATCATCTAGCTGATGAGCGCAAGATTTCCACAAATTTTCCCAAATTTTTTTTGCTATTTTGTGCTATTTTTGATTTAATTATGCTTTGGAAATATTATTATTTGTGTATTTGTGTTTAATGTAGGTTTCCATGCATAATCGAGCTTTTATACGATGTTTAGCACGAAGTTCGAGACAATTCCGGGCTTAAAAGTTAATTTGGAAATTTTTTGGACAAAGTATGTTAAGTCCGTTAAGGAGTTCAAGGCAAATCAGGCTTAACAGAGGCTGATGGAGCTAGCGAGGACCATTACGCAAAGCTTTGAAGTGGGGTTGAAGCGGCAGCTACGTCGGGAAGCCTAGGGGCACCGGAGCAAATATGTAAAACTGCAGGGAAACCGGTGCAATTTCCAGACAAGTCCATGTGGGTTGTCGTGCACCCGCTGGAGCCACGTGGCGCGTTCTGTCGCTCCCTTACCAAGAACTGACCCGCGTCCTCCTGATTCGGATCTGGGTCACCCGCGGCCCAATTCGGCCAACCGCCCACCATACAGCCCACTTACCCTCACAGCCCCCACCCGTTTCAGCCATGGGCGACCCACGAACCCCCATCTTGGATCCCCCTGCTCCAGCCCGTGCCCAAGCCTCATTTTCCTTCCCTTTTTGCCCCCATTTCCTCCTTGCACTACCTATTTTTCCCCTCAATCTTGTTCCCCCTTTGCTGCTTCATTTTTTAATCTCCAGCAACCTCATTTTGCATTAAAGAAGACCCCATTTACGGGCATTAGCCCTAAATGGGGCACCAGCCCCATTTCCTTCCAAAATCACACCAAATCTCCTATGCTTGATCACCATTGAAGGTTTGGAGCTTCAAATCAAGGGCCAATGATACATTTACAAATGATTTCAACCCCGAAACGCGATTTCTTCGATTTAATTCTTCATACCTCTATTTTTGATAGTTGTTATAATTTATTGAGTTGATTTATCTTGTAAATGTTGAATTGGTTTGTGCTTAAAATATTTATGGAATGCAATTATTTTTCTATGTTAAATATAGTGTTTTAATTTAATTTATCTCTGTATTTAGTACACAATCATGTTGGTTATTATTTTGTGAAATTAATGCTTTTAATTATCTAGCCAATAATTAAATGATTTTAGAAATACTTAGGATCCGCGAGAGCTACCTTTATATTTCAGACCAATCAATTTAATAGGTTGTGTTATGTGACACACACCGATAGCCATAATGAGACTAGATTTGACACGCGATCAAATCACCTTAGCCATTCGCAAGGTCGGGGAGGTTAGGGTTAACTATAAGATGCGAGAGCCCGTAGTTAACTAAGTTTAGCTGTCTCGGCTACCAACATGAATTGTAGAAAAAAATAGAGAGTTTATTTTTGCGAAGTATTACCCATGCGCTTGGTTATTATTGTATATTCTTCATGTTTTTTGTTGATTCTCATTGTATTTAGATTTATATCTGCTCATACATTACATTAGTTTTATACATTAGTGGCTAATTGGGTTGCGTATCAATTAGCGTGGCAACTGTGTATAGAACTTTGCCAAGAATAGTTTGTTTTATAGGACTTCACAGGTTCAGCGGAAGACCTCAGTTGTGCTTCACCGGAAGACCTGCTACAGCAACCAGCGGCAGACCTTGTTTGCATATGATCAAGCATGACGTGTCCAGTCAGACAATTCTTAGTGAAATCAATTAAAATTTATCCTTATCAATTTGAATTTAAATTGAGACATTCCCTAACATCTCAGACATGCCGAAAGAAGTTTTCTGAAAAGCAGGAAGACTTTCGCAGTCTGAACAATGAAAGAGCAGGTGAACAGACTGTCACCTATTGTCTGTACCAACTCTTGCAGATCTGACATCCGGATTGCCCTACTACCAGTCTCTGCAAATATCTATGCACCCATTCCCTGCTCGATATCTATGAAGACGAAATCTTCAAGACAGCTCCATGCATTTAATGCATTCAACCTAATAGAGTTGTTACGCCTCGTCTTCTCCAACGGATCTCCAGAATGCTCCAGCTATAAATACCGCCATTAAAGACTGAAGATACACACTTGATGAAATGGTCTAAAAATCTACAACAACTCAAAGTCTTTATACTCAGTGCATTCAAGAGATCTTTAACATATCAGGAAGTCCTCGACAACAACAAGAAGATCTGCATCAACACTTATTATTTAACTTCTTGTTGTTTTCATTCAAAGCTATTCTTCTGCACGAATTAAATATCTTGTTTACCCAGATATTTAATTCCTAAACCCCCAAACACAAGTCAATATTTTTTGAACACGATCCATCAGGTATATTCCTTGTAATAGAACTAGTGGAAAAAATAGTGCACTTTTAAATCCAAGGTTGACTGCCTTGGTGGTGGACGTAACACTCTTTATAGTGTGAACCATCCCAAAATACTTGTGTTCTTCCTTTACTGCCTGTTTACTTTTGAACTAGTTATTATTTCCTTTATCTATATCCTTGTCATATATTTTTTTAAAGATTGTTATTTAAATCCGGCGCAATGTAGCCCATATAAGCCGTTGTGCTGCCCGGATTACAATAGGAAATATTATGTAAAAGAGCCGTCATAATGGCCAAATATTCTTAAACATGTCTGTAATTATTGGAAGGAGACGGCTGCGAGTCCGTAAATAATGTGGCCACGAATGTATTTGTTTAAATTTCCATGTCATTTTAATACCTTATTTATTTGCGAAATAAATATGACAATAAGCATACTTCAGCCAAAAACCATTTTCGAGACCGAAAGGGCGAGTTGGGTGCCTAGCACCTTCCCAACTCGTAACTTAGCCTCCGAACCCGTTTTCTTTTTCTCTGGTTTATTTTTCTTTTCTTTGGTTTTGCTTTATTTGCCTTAAAATAAAGATGACGACTCTAAAACTTTCGGATTCAGTGGGGCCTCGCAACATTCCCTCTTTGCACTTTCCCGTTCTCCCCTAAAACAGGGAGACATGAGAATGGAGGGGTGATGCATTCCCAAATCCTGGTATCCCCTAAACAAGGGATAACTTGATGCGGGAAACCCAAAGCTCCCATAGTAATCTGAATGGGCCATAAGGCTATTTTTAATAAATCCATAGTGGGGGCGTCGCAATATCCTTTTTTGCACTTTTCGGTTTTTCCCTAAAAAGGGAAAATGAGAATGAAAAGGGTAATGCATTCCCATATCTGGTATCCCTAAACAAGGGATAACTTGATGCGGAAACCATCGGTTCCCATATTGGATACAAAATCCACTCAAGGCAACCAGAGGCACATTCCAACGTGCTAATATAGAAAGACTCCTCTCGCTTGTTGATTTCGTCTTCCCTAAACAAAGGAGGGTGGAGCGAGAGCGTGGTGTCCATCCGCGTCGCGCACCCACCCCTATCCAGGGCGCGCGGGCGGTCGCACCAGGAACCTCACGGTGGCGACTCGGGGAGTTGTTTTATTTTAAATAAAATGGAGGGCTAGACTCGTAAAATAAAATTTTTTGTTTTTATTTGTTTATGGCTGCAGTATGCTTGTCATATTAATTTACGCATTTGAATAAAGTGTTCCCATACGGCCGTGGCTATATTTGTGGATATGATCCTCCATCTTGCAGCAGTTTCGTTCCGATAACTGTTACGGGTGTGTTTAAGAGTATAAAAAAATCAAAAAAAATATGATATAAAAAAGATTTCAAAAAAATAAAATTGTATATATATATATATATATATATATATATATATATATATATATATATATTACAATAAATTCCGTGCAGCACAACAAAAGAGCTGGGGCTTTACTTCCGGCTCTATATTTTTTTTTTCAGTTCATTTTCTTTTTCACTTTATTTTGTACATTTATACATATCTGCATTCATTCTATCATTTTATTTTGGGGACATAAGACCAAAATTTGTAATTAATAAGGATAGATAATTTCCCCACTTTTCTTTCTATTTCTTAAAATGGTGTGCTTGCTTGCTTGCGCTCAAAAATAAAAAGCCGAGAAAATCCACACATAACAGCAAGACAGACCAAATCTATTTTATTTTTCTATTTATACATCTGTAAAATAAATAAATACTTTACTGCTTTCTAGATACCGCACACACGTGCACGCATATAGGAATATTCCGAACTGTTACCCTACACCATGGCCAGCCTACCCCTGCATAAACCAACGTTAGAATGCATATAGTTTTTCAGGACACTTCACAGACCGACCGGTTTTTGCATTTCTGAATTATGAGCCAGCCCCTGTCAAAAAAAAATCAGAAAAAGAAAAAAAAAATATATATATATATATATATGTCAAAAAAAATGCGCAAGTTCAAAAAAAAATATACATAATAAGTGCGCACAAAAAAAATATCAATATAAATAATAAACAGGGGCTGACTTATAATTCTCAGATGCTCGACCTAGACCATTTCGGATGGTGGATCCTGGAAAGAGTATATGTCCCGCCTGGAACCAGTCCAGTCCTGGGAGTCGAAAGGCAGGTGGAATACGTTGGTCCTATACTCTGGAAAAAGAATCCACTGTTCCAGGAAAAGTAATGAGACTGTCAAAATGAAGCAGGTGCTTATCCGGTCAATTGTAGGGAACAAGAAAATAAATAATAAGAAAATACTACTAAAAAGGCACGCTGTACTCCAAGCCCAGACAGCCTTCTGATACCTCCAAAACCCCATTTTCCTCAGAAACCTGGCCCGAATTTGGAAAGACATAGATAATACTGGCCGGTTGATACGGGAAAATAGTGCGTATCGAATCGACTGAGGGTATCGGTTTCGAATCGAGCGAGGCGAGGCTCGATTCGAGAGGCAAGCAAGATGGCGTAAGAAAGTGAATGCCGGCTATGTATACGCATTCGGGGCTCCAAGATATGTTCCGCCTCCGGCAATGCAGAAATGGTTAGACCAAAATTTGGATGCATTTATTGATCGTATAATGAGTCAAGTGGCTAATCTAATGGAAAATTTAAAATCCAGTGGTGAGGAAATCTCTTCCCCTGTAGTTCCCCAAGAAGCATCAACCTTCCATGTTCCTCCGAATCCAATCTCCCAACCAAACACCAACCCACTAACCCAGAATCCCTATATTGTCCAAAACCCACCAACCCAGAATCCCTATACTGCCCCAAACCCACCAACCCATGATCCATATACTGTCCAAAATCCTTATCCAGTCCAATATCCCTATCCAGCCCAGAATCCTTATCTAGCCCAATATCCCTATCCTGTCCAAAATCCTTATCCAGTCCAATATCCCTATCCAGCCCAGAATCCTTATCTAGCCCAATATCCCTATCCTGTCCAAAATCCTTATCCAATCCAATATCCATATCCAACCCAAAATCCTTATCTTACCCAAAGTCCTTACCAGATACCACAGTCAGGAAACAGCCCAACCTTCCCTAATCATACCAACATATACCAAAACCCAACCTTCCCGTCCGCCAAAATGGAGGCCGACATCGAAGATTTGAAAACTATGGTGCTTAAAATTCTAAACCAGGAAGTTTCTAATGAAAATTTGGGGGACAGCCTTCTAGGTATGATAGACAGGGGCACTAATTATAAGAAGCTCTCTGCTAAGTTCGAGTCTATTTCTAATAAGCCTCTGCAGAATTGGTACACCACCACCGGTCCGCTCCTGACACCTGCAGACTTGGTAGACCGCTTTGGATATACTATCCCCGATCCTTTCCCTAGCTTTACGGATTGGTCATCTACCAATCTGCTACCTATAGTTGAGGATCTCAAACCCCAGATCCTCAACAATGTAATAACCCCTGTACAATGTGCTTTTAATAATAATATAAATGTCTTTGCTTATTCCTTAGTTGCACCTAATTTAAAAGACACATTAAATAATAATAATTATGATAATGAGTCATTTAATAAAATGGACCCAAAAGATAAAAATTATCTACTTGAGCTTGCAAATTCACCAAGTACCAGAACAAAGCCATTCATCGCCAGAATCAAGACACATCCACTATCAACCTGGATAATGAAATCAAAGAAATCGAATCGGCTACCTCCAAGGTCCGAAAGAAAGGCACTCATTGATCTCCTCAAAGAATTCGTAGACATCTTTGCTCGGTCCTATGAAGATATGCCCGGCCTAGATCCGCCTATAGTCGAGCACCGATTCCCACATATCCGGATGCTCGCCCCAAACAAAGCTCCGCCGCATCAAGCCGTAATGGTCACTACAAGTCAAAGAAGAAATCATGAAGCAAAGGCCAAGTTCATTCGGATAGTTGAATACCCGACTGGCTGTCCAATATAGTGACTATTCCCAAGCCCAACGGAAAGTCGAGAACTGTAGACTCTCGCGACCTCAACAAAGCGCCGCCCAAAGATGACTTCCCCCGCCCAACATTGATGTTGTGGTAGATACCGCCGCACTCACAAAGTCCGATCCTTCGTCGGCATCTTTGGGCTACAACCAAATAAAAATGGCAGCAGAAGACCAGGAGAAGACCTCATTCACTACTCCCTGAGGGACTTATTGCTACACTGTCATGCCATTTGGACTAAAGAATGCCGGAGCCACTTACCAGAGGGCTGCCACCACCCTCTTCCACGACATGATCCACAAGGAAATGGAGGTCTATGTCGATGATATGATCGTGCATTCCAAATGACGCCACGGTGCTCACATTAAAGATCTGAAGTTCTTCGAAAGACTCGAAAAGCACCGATGAAGCTTAACCCCACCAAATGTACATTCGGGTTACCAGAGGCAAGGTCCTCGGGATTCTTATATAATCGAGCAAGGCATCGAGATCGAGCCAAGAAAGATCAAGGCCATCTTAGAAATGCCACGAAACCCCACCAAGTCAAAGGCTTCCTAGGCCCACAAGTTTCATTGACTACCACTGTGAGCCCCTCTTTAAACTCTTGAAAAGAATACCAACCAAGTCAGGGACGCAAAGTGCCAGCTAGCCTTCGAGAAAATAAAAGTCTACCTTACCAATCCCCATGTGCTAGCTCCACCCCATACACATAAACCCCTCCTCATATACTTAACCGTCACAGACACCTCAGTAGGGGCTATGCTCTCCCAAGAGAAAGAAGATTCCTACATTGAAAATGCTATATATTTCATAAGTAGGAAGCTACAACGAAGCGAGCTAAACTATTCGGATCGAAAAAGGCTGCAGGCCTAGTCTGGGCCACTCGGAGGCTCAAAACCTATCTCCGTGGAAGGTCCATCAAGCTCATATCCGTGATGGACCCTATCAAATACATCTTCGTCTATCAAAGGGAGCCGCCATCGGCACCACTTAGCCAATCTACCTCCAAGGCCGAAGATGCAACCGAGCCCGATTTCCCGGATGAAGGTATCCTGGAAATCACTGACTAGGACACCTGTTGGCAGATGTTCTTTGACGGAGCCGCGAACAAAAGAGGATTTGGCATAGGAATCCTGTTAATTGATCCGGCTGACTCTCATACTCCGCTGCCTATAAGGTTGGAGTTTGAATGTTCGAATAATACAGTGGAGTATGAAGCCTGTATTGCTGGCCTAGAAGAAGCTCTCCAAAGGGGAGCTAAAAATCTCGAAGTCTACGGAGAATCGGCCCTAATCATAAATCAAGTTGAAGGACGATGGAGGACCCAGGATCCTCGGCTACAGCTCTATCATGCCAGGTTAATAACAGTGGCCGCCCGATTTGGTTCTATCTCGTTCCATTACCTGCCACGAGATAGGAATCAATTTGTTGACGCCTGGCCACTCAAGGCCACTAGTCCGCATTCCCGCCGAAACTAAAGTTCACCATTTATAGTCGGGAAGAAGGTCACTCCCAAGATATCTGCTTCAAAATCAACGCTCCTCCATCACGAGTCCCCGGTATGTCGACATCTTAAATCGCCTCCAGAAAAATCTTTATCCTCCTGGCTTAGACAAAAGGGGAAGAGTCTCCCTGCGAAGATGGGCCTCCCAATTCGTACTCAGCGGTGGCAGCCTGTATAAGAGACACTATCAAGGCCTCAACTTACTATGTGTCGATCAGGCCAAAGCTGAGCAAATTATGGATCAACTACATGGTGGTACCTATGGGCCCCACATGAATGGCCATATCGTCAAAGAAAGTCATCCGACGTGGGTACTATTAGAGTACGCCGAACCGATCAGATTCGGTGGGTGCGACATTGCGACAAATGCCAACGCTTTGCCAACCTGCAGCATGTGCTCCCACACGTCCTATACAACTCCACAGCCCCCTGGCCCTTCTCAACATGGGGTATCGACGTCATAGGCCAAATTCACCCGAAGGGATCCAATGGCCACGAATATGTCTTGGTAGCCGTCGATTACTTCACAAAGTGGGTAGAAGCTTCTTCCTACAAGGTCTTAAATGCCCGAAAGGTGTCCGAATTCATTCGGGCCAATATCATATACCGCTACGGGGTACCTTTCGAGATCATCTCTAACAACGGCTCTCATTTTGAAGGGGACGTGAACCGTCTGCTTGACGAATTCAAAATCCAAAGACACAAATCCTCCCCCTACCGGCCACAAGCCAATGGTGCCGTTGAAGCAGCCAACAAAACTCTCGAGAACATCATCGAAAAATGGGCGACACAGAAGAGATCGCCGTAAAATTACCACTAGCTCCTCCTGCAGGGCTACCGCACGTCGCCCCGACACCCACCGGGCTACCCCTATTCTCTGGCATATGGCATGGAAGCGGTACTACCAATAGAGGTGGAAATTCCATCATTGAGAGTTATGATGGAAGCTGATATTGCAGAAGTTGACTGGGTCAAAGGGCGGTACGAAGAACTGGCCCTAATTGATGAACGACGCCTGTTAGCCTTGGAGCATACCCGGGCGTATCAAAGGCGTATGGCCCGAGCTTTCAATAAAAAATTCAAAGGCCGTGATATCCAAGTTGGAGACCTCGTACTTCGAGAAAAACCCCCTAGTTATGTTGATACTAGGGGAAAATGGAAGTCTCCCTGGATGAGACCATACATTGTTAAGGAGATCCGATCAGGAGGTGTCGTGCTTCTCACAAACCAGGATGGAGAAGACCTTGTCCAGCCTTTCAACCTCGACAAACTCAAAAGGTACTACGCCTGAGCCATCCTATCCAGCTAATGCTTCCCTCTCCAGCCCGCTAGGCTGAAAACCTGAAAGGACGGCCTAGGCAAAAGTTAGGGTATATAAATAAATAAATAAATATATATATATATATATATATATATATATATATATATATATAATAATAAAATAAGAATAAAAAATATATATATAAAATGATAAAGACTCGCTAGGTTGAAAACCCGAAAGGGCAACCTAGGCAAAAATTAGAGCACATAAAAAAATTGAAAATTGAAAAAAAAAATAATAATAAAAACAAAAAGGAGAGGGAAGGCATTATTTGAAGCCCTCACAGCATTACCTCCTTGAGCCTTCAAAGACATCGAGGCTCGACCGACAGAAGAGAAAAACTACGACAAAGCAGCTCATATTAAAACACTAAAATATAATTTTACAGGTCCTAAGGTGCAACTTAGGAATGCTTATTAAGACGTATATATTATACATTATTTGCATTTGTACATATCTATATACTGCCTATACCCCCTTTGTTTTTCCCCAGAAACAATCCTTTTCTTGCGACCTTAGCCCCGAAGCGGTCCATCAATGCCTACGGCATCCACCGAGCCGGCCCATATACCTCTCTTCGGCGAGGCGCAGAAGAGGCTCTAGACTCATCACATGAGAGCCACCCGTGTGTCTCCCTCTTCATCATCGGCATCTCCGTTTTCCTGGGATACCGTACCACTCGGACCCGCTTCATCATTTCGAGACCAAGACCCCATACAGGGGGAGGAGGAACAGCTACCTCTTGTTCCTGTGGGTTGTCCTGCTCGCTTGCCAAACTCAGCCGCGGAAGCTCATGACCACCAGTTCTCAAAGCCGTACCCCAACTAGTCTGAGGAGGAGGAGCAGACATTTCTTGTTCCCATGGGTTATGCTGTTGACCAACGCCACTCAATCGCGAGATGTATTGCCTTTGGGACCCGCAGATCGGCCCAGGGCCGTCCGAGTATCAAGGCCATGAACCCGCCGCCTCGCCTCCAAAGCCCGAGGAACAACCAATCCCGAACTATCAATGTCCTCGCCTACTTCCGAAGAAAGCGAACATCCACTCCATTGGTTATATGACGGCCCAAAGAAATGTCTAAGTACATGGGATGCGCGAGATGCCTCGGCAGCCTACCATAACCCATGCTAGATATCCAAGAAATAGAAGCATATAATCGAGAATATGGGTATGCTACCTCGCTTTTCAAAGATCTCTCGAGCCACATGCCCTGGATAGTGGGACCCAGACGATCATTAGTGAACTCCCTTCCCATGTATATAGGGAGGGAAGTGTCCGGGATCACTTGCTCCCTTCCAAATTGTCGCAAGATCCGGTCGGGCTGGTAAAAAGAAGTCCGATAAAGGCCCAACATCACCACTTGGGCCGTACTCATCTGAGTGACGAAGAAAAAGCCGGATCTCCCAGGTGGCGGATGACCTGCATATCCATTGAGCCCCAACAATAGAAGTGATCGGTCCGGTCAATATCGAATAATTAGTCTGGGAAATGCCCGCCAAGATTCCATAAAAGGAAGGATCATAAGAAGCTCCGAGCGGCGGGGCACTGAGCCCGGACCCAAAGGAAATGCTCTTCCACCACACATGTGAATTAGAATAGGGCTACCAAGAGGGAACAATTCATTCTTCAAAGAAAGGCTGACAAGCGCAAAGCGATCGGGCGTGAAAGTCTCGCTAAAATCACCGGAACAATGTTCAGCCAGCGATCCCGAGCCTGTAATGCTAAGTCTATGACCCGCTCATCTACTAATTCGGGTAGACCAACTATCAAATATCTCCCTACTAAGCAAAGAAAAAAGTGTCGGCATCTACGCCGATAGTCCACGCCATCTTCAATATATTCCTGAAGGCTCCTGTGAAGAACCATCAAGTTAAAAAGTCCCCATTGATAAATCCTCGAGTAGCCCTGGCTGGTAGAATTGAAGAGCTCCCGAATAGCCATGTACGGACGCCTCAGAGGCGTACCGCATCCGACGAGTAGGTGCCACTCCAAGCATAGCACGTAACTCCTCGAATGTGGGACACATCTCGCTCATGCCAAAATTAAACAAGTGATCCTCGTGAGACCAAAACCTCGGCTCCGCTTAACATGTCCCAATTTATTATAACATTTCGCCAGACGTAAGGCACCCGAACCCGAAAAGATGTTCGAACAAATCCCTTTCGCCGACGCAAAGAAAGGATCCGTAAATCCATGGCATTTTCATAAACCTCAATCTCCGAGCCAGGAATACGCGGCCATTTATAAGAGATGTGAGAAGTTTTATTGTGGCCGAATAAGGCTATGGCAAGCGAGACGTAGTCGGGTGAATTTAGAAAGAGAGAATGAAATGAATTGGTAGAACCGAGCTCGCTTCCGCCTGTAATTTATACCGCAAATTAAGAAGACGGACAATTCAGCCAGACAAGGCCCAAATAGTGAAGAAAACAAGGTCGTGATAGAAAAGCATGGTGCCACCAAGAAGCCTCTTGGTGCCGCACCATAGCCCCTAATGGTGGCACCAAGGATGACCACCGTGTGAAATCCCGTCCTGTATCCTCGGTTTGGTGATCCAACATCCTCGTTGTTCCCCGATCCGATCGTAAAGAAAAGAAAACCTATTAAAGGAGGCTACTAGCACGGCTCAACATGCAGCATGCCGAAAAGGATAAGTGATTCTGGCCTTTTTCCCCGCCCGATATCACCCGAAAAGCCCGCCTATCCAAAGGTGTATTCTTAAAAATCCCTTTCTAAAGTACAAGATGCCATTACATTTTAGATGTCCCAGTATAGTTTTATTTTCTCTGCGGTGAATTTATTTTTGCATGTGTAACATA
>CM028381.1:45717829-46004095 GCA_013146195.2 Codonopsis lanceolata | reverse complement strand
AAATTTCCGGCTAAAGGCGTTTAAAATTAATTAAAATTGAATTTAGCGACGGAAAATTCATTAATAAAGTTTTAAAAATTAATTAAAATTGAATTTCAGCGGCTTTGAAAAATTAATTAATAAATTTCGACAACGGAAAATTAAAATTAAGCTAAAGGCTTTAAAAATTAATAAAATTTGAATTTCGGCGACGGAAAATTCAATGCTAATAATGTAAAAAAATTAAAAAACCAAAAATACTATTATTATAAATTTTTGTACCTATAATATAACAATTAATACAAAACGAAGATACAAAATAAACAATAATATAAAACCAATTTAAAAACATCAAGCGTAAATGTTATTACAACAATCCATGTAAATTATACATAACAATTAATACCAAAAACTTGTTTCTAGAGTTAATTGCTTGTAAAATTTAAACTTGTACCAATCCATGTAAACATATCTAATAAAAAACCTAAAAATAAAATTAAAAAATCCTATGACATGAGGATCAAGAAAAACTTCATCTTCACGGCAATCGGCTAGAAACTGTCCAAGTAAAATTACTATTTTGATTAAAAATATGAAAAAAGTAAGTCATTGTTTTCATATGATCAAACAAGAAAGCTTACAGAAGCTTCATAATCATCATTTCTTTGCTTTTTTTTTGGATGAACCTAAACATGTACCAAGTTATCCAAAATCAATTAGTTAACAATAATAACAAAAATGGTCAACCCATTTCCCCACCCCCGATATGAGTATTAAACCGGAGGAATGGAAAGAGAAGAAATGGAATAAATGTTGCTTGAAAGTAAACACGTTCGGTTTCAAAGTCCCCAAGCGTACATACGAGTTATGTTGTTCGGTTTCAAAGTCAAGAATTAAACTACAACCATGGATTTCATAGCATCAACATGGCTACCTAGCTAACAAGCGTACATAAATCGATGTTTAAACATTAATACAATTTATACTAACACCTTTTTTCTTACCATTTACACTAACACCCCCTAAACGTACATACAATTATCTTTTTGGTTTCAAAGTCAATTAAACTACAACCATGGATTTCATAGCATCAACATGGCTACCGGCTAACAAGCGTACATAAATCGATGTTTAAGCATTAATACACTAAATTTACACTAACACCGTTTATTTCTTACTATTTACACTAACACCCACCTAAGCATTACATACGATTATCTTTTTTGTTTCAAAGTCAATTAAACTACAACCATGGATTTCATAGCATCAACATGGCTACCCGGCTAACAAACGTACATAAATCGATGTTTAAACATTAATACACTAAATTTACACTAGCATATTACCATACAAACTAACATGTATATTTCATCTACAATATAAAAATAGAATTATAACATTTTAATTACAAACTAACATTTAATAAAAATAAAAAAATATTAAGACCTTTAGGTTTAGGGGTGGGGTGGGGTTGGGGGTAGGGGCGGGGATAGGGGTGGGGGTGGGGGTGGGGGTGGGGTTGGGGATGGGGATGGGGATGGGGTTGGGGGTTGGGGGTTGGGGGTGGGTTGGGGGGTGGGGTTGTTGGGGTTGGGGTTAGGGGTTAAGTTTAGGGTTAGTGTTATGGTTTAGGTTTAAGGTTAGGGTTGGGGTGGGAGTGGGGTGGGGGGTGGGGGTGGGGGGGTGGGGGTGGGGGTTGGGTTGGGTTTAGGGTTAGTGTTAGTGTTATGGTTTGGGTTTAAGGTTAGTGTTACAATTGGGTTTAGGTTTAAGGTTTAGGTTTGGGTTTAAGGTTTAAGGTTTGGGTTTAAGGTTGGGGTTTAGGGTTGGGGTGGGGGTTGGGGGTGGGGTTGGGGTTAGGTTTAGGTTTAGTTTTAGGTTTAGGTTTAAGGTTTAAGGTTTACGTTTTAGGGTTAGGGTTAGGGTTAGGGTTTAGGATTGTGGTTGGGGTTGGGGTTGGGGGGGGTTGGGGGGGGGTGGGGTGGGGTTGGGTTAGGGTTGGGGTATGGGGTTGGGGTTGGGGTTGGGGTTGGGGTAGGGGTGGGGTGGGGGGGGGGGTTGGGGTTGGGGTTGGGGTTGGGGTTGGGGTTGGGGTTGGGGTTGGGGTTGGGGTTGGGGTTGGGGATAGGGGTGGGGTTGGGTTGGGGATAGGGATAGGGGTGGGGTTGAGGTTGAGGTTGGCGTTGGGGTGGGGGTGGGGTTGGCGTTAGGTTTAGGTTTAGGGTTAAGTTTAGGGTTAGTGTTATGGTTTAGGTTTAAGGTTAGTGTTATGAATTAAGTTTATGGTTTAGGTTTAGGTTTAGGTTTAGGTTTAAGTTTAGGTTTAGGTTTAGGTTTAGGTTTAGGTTTGGGTTTAGGGTTTAGGTTTAGGTTTAGGGTTTAGGGTTGGGGTTTAGGTTTGGGGTGGGGGGGTTGGGGTTGGGGTTAGGGGTGGGGTTGGGGGTTGGGGTTGGGGTGGGGGGTGGGGTTGGGGTTTAGGGGGGGTGGGGGTTTAAGGGATAGGAATTAAGTTTATGGGGTAGGGTTGGGGTTGGGGTTGGGGTTGGGGGGGTGGGGGGGTTGGGGTTGGGGTTGGGGTTGGGGTTGGGGGTTGGGGGTTGGGGTGGGGGTGGGGGGGTTGGGGGTGGGGGTGGGGTGGGGTTGGGTTAGGTTTAGTTAAGTTTAGGGTTAGTGTTATGGTTTAGGTTTAAGGTTAGTGTTATGAATTAAGTTTATGGTTTAGGTTTAGGTTTAGGTTTAGGGTTTAGGGTTGGGGTTAGGGGTGGGGTTGGGGTTGGGGTTGGGGTTGGGGTTGGGGTTTGGGGTTGGGGGTGGGGTTGGGGGTTGGGGGTTGGGGATGGGGGTGGGGGTGGGGTTAGGTTTAGGGTTAGTGTTATGGTTTAGGTTTGAGGTTAGTGTTACGATTTAGGTTTATGGTTTATGGTTTAGGTTTATGTTTAGGTTTAGGGATTACGGTTAAGTTAGTGTTTAAAGTTGTGGTTTAGGTTTAATGAAAGATTAGAACACTCCACTAAATGACAATCTGTTTGAGTGCGTGTGTGTGTAGTATGTGTATGATTATGTGTGGGTATGTGTGTTTATGCGAATATGCTTACGTCATATGTGTTTGTTTGTTTGTGTCACACCAATTAAAAAGGAAAACTTTCTAACTTTCTTCTTAAAGTAAATATGGCTTTGCCGAGAAGAAAAACATGAAGATCACGATTTTTTCCCCAAAACAAAGCATTATATATGAAGTTCATTAATAATGAAGATGCAAAAAAATCTAAAAATGGTGCTGACACAGAAGACTAATAACAATGAAAATGAAAAACTGAAAAAAAAAAAAAAAAAAAAAAAAAAAGGTAATAAGGTATATGAAGCAAAATGTGCAATTCATGACATCAAAAGAAAGCTCCTTAAATAGCTGAATTTGAAGTCAAATTGATGAATAATAATTAAGAAATCTTTGTGATTTAGTAAAATGAGATCGAGAAAAATTGTAAAAAAATCTTAAAATCAATCAATCATAATGAACATAACCAAATATAGAATCCACAAAACATGAATGATATAGAATGGGTTAGCCTAATGCCTTAATCTTGGGTAAAAAGCCAAAGTGTCCCCATTAACTTTTTGTTCAACCATAGACTTCATAACAATGCTCAAAATTGAAGCCACCCTTAAAGTAATGATACATCGATTTGTACATTATCCCAAATATTACGATTTACCAGCCAACATCTGGGTTAAATTTATGCTGACAAAGAAAGTGTAACACAGAAAGAACAGAAAAAGAGACAAATAATAAACAACAAGAAAATATATAAAGAAACTTGAAAAATCAGTTACCAAACTATTACCAGCCAACAATTCACCAGAAACTTTTAACCTTTAAATCAAAAGATATCATCAATTTGTACAGGTATAATCACAGTATACCAATCTACTAACCAAGAATTATGGAGATTATCAGTTTATCACCTACATAGGCTAAAAATGCAATCATGCTTCTACTAGGACAAATACCAAATTGAAAATTTAAGAATGAAATAGCCAAGGCACCACTTATTATCCACAGCAGTCCGAGATGTGAACAACAAAACCAAATTAATCAATTTATCATTAAAATGAATCCTCGGCAAAATCTCATTTGTATTTTCTCCTCCACCCACTTCTTCAATTTGTTTTACTTTCATTTAGCCTGTTGTCTTGTTTTTTTCGTACACCAAAAATCCACATCAGGCTTAACCATATTAAATCCTTCTAGGTAAATTTTCTTCACAAGATTTTCGAGGATATAATTGCAAATAAATGGCACATTCTTGACCATGGTACAACAACGTAAGTAAATATATAAGGATCTTAAAGCAAAGCATGGAATTGAACTGTGGTTAACATTGAGAACAACATACTTTGCCCAATATATTTGGTGACGGCTTATTCAACCCACTCATACGTTAGTCAAAATACGAGCAGTCCGCATTCACCTTGGATGCTGCACAATAAACAACCGAGATAGTTTGGTGGCTCACCTATGGAGGTATAAATGGATAGAAACCACAGGGAATCTTATTATACCATTTCACATATCTGCAATCCACATTTTGAAAGTGACATGTTCCAGATGGAATTGTGCAAAAAAACCAACAATTCTGCAATCCATAATTCTTGATAATCTCCAAAAGGCTCAACGACCCATCGGCTTTGACCGGTTGCTGAAACCATCGCAGCTCCCCCACCGTTGGTCAAATCTGAAGGAGTTACGGCGAGAGGAGATGGCAGTGAGTCTTCTTGGTTCTTCGGTCTTCGCCGCTTTGGTGCTTGGTGGCGGGCGGCGGCGATGAGGTAGAGTGGAGAGAGAGATGAGAGATCGATTGAGGGTTTTTGGGGAGAGAGAAAGTGGAGTTTGGAGAAGAGGAGAGGCTGGAGGCAGCGGCTGGGCAGCTAGCTGGCTAGCTTGCGGCGGTGGATCTTAGAGGGATCTTAGAGGGACATCGCGGTGGAGGAGAGTGAGTGGCCGATTAGGCAGGACGGGAGGAATTTGGGGGATTTGAGAGGAGCGCGAGGGTTGTGAGTTTAGAAAGATTGTGTGTTTGCTTTTGGGAAAATTATATATATGGAGGAATTTGGGGAAAATCCGTGTGGGCGGGAGAGGAGAGCGGGAGATCAAAATAAATAATTTTAATTTGTTTCAATATTTTCTAAATTTATACTTTTAATTTATAGTTTTTATTTTGTTTGAAATTAATTTAATAAAAACAAAGTGTGAGCGCGTTCTACGTACGGGTGTAAAACTAGTTAAATATTATTATATTTTATAATATAATATTATTAAATTACCAAATCCAATTTATTTTAAAAATCAAAAGATTAACTACCACAATTATTTTTAAGTAAAAAATTAAAAAAATTATTCAAAATTATTTTTAAGTGAATATTTTATATAACTTCCACAATTATATATAGGAAATATTATAATCATTTTAATGAATGATATTTTATTATTAAATTAATATTTGAAATATTAATTTAATAATAAAATATCATTCATTAAAATGATTAGCATCAATATAATTACAAAAATTAAAATATTCACATTACAACTTAATTTATATATTTAAGAAAATAATAACAAAATGATATAAATAGAGTAAATTTGAATTTGCATGTGGTCATACTGTGTTGCATGTCTCTAGCACATTCCGTCGCTAAATATTTTCATCATTTAATTTACAATTTAATTCGACAAGAATTTTTAAATTAAGCTAAATAATTTCGAGAATTTAAAATTAGGGAAACCGCTAAGCAATTGATGCTTTGTTGTGAACAAATATTTGATCCGATTGGGTTTTACATAATAATAATGTGAATAATAATGATAATAATAATAATAATGAATAATGATAATGATAATAATAATAATAATAATAATAATAATAATAATAAATAATAATAATAATAATAATAATAATAATAATAATGATAATAATAATAATAATAATAATATAATAAATAATAATAATAATAATGTAATAATAATAATAATAATAATAATAATAATAATAATAATAATAATAATAATAATAATAACGTAATAATGATAAGATAATAATAATGCGTTAAGTGCGAGTTAAGTTAAGTTAAGTTAAGTTAAGTTAAGTTAAGTTAAGTTAGAAGTTAAGTTAAGTTAAGTTACGTTAAGTTAAGTTAAGTTAAAGTTAAGTTAAGTTAAGTTAAGTTAAGTTAAGTTAAGTTAAGTTAAGTTAAGTTAAGTTAAGTTAAGTTAAGTTAAGTTTAAGTTAAGTTAAGTTAAGTTAAGTTAAGTTAAGTTAAGTTAAGTTAAGTTAAGTTAAGTTACGTTAAGTTAGTTAAGTTACGTTACGTTAAGTTAAGTTAAGTTAAGTTAAGTTAAGTTAAGGATTAAGAATTAAGTTAAGTTAAGTTAAGTTAAGTTAAGTTAAGTTAAGTTAAGTTAAGTTGCGTTAAGTTAAGTTAAGTTACGTTAAGTTAAGTTAAGTTAAGTTAAGTTAAAGTTAAGTTAAGTTAAGTTAAGTTAAGTTAAGTTAAGTTAAGTTAAGTTAAGTTAAGTTAAGTTAAGTTAAGTTAAGTTAAGTTAAGTTAAGTTAAGTTAAGTTACGTTAAGTTAAGTTAAGTTAAGTTAAGTTAAGTTAAGTTACGTTAAGTTAAGTTAAGTTTAAGTTAAGTTAAGTTAAGTTAAGTTAAGTTAAGTTAAGTTACGTTAAGTTAAGTTAAGTTAAGTTAAGTTAAGTTAAGTTAAGTTAAGTTAAGTTAAGTTAGTGCGTTACGTTAAGTTAAGTTAAGTTAAGTTAAGTTAAGTTAAGTTAAGTTAAGTTAAGTTAAGTTAAGTTAAGTTAAGTTAAGTTAAGTTAAGTTACGTTTTAAGTTAAGTTAAGTTAAGTTAAGTTAAGTTAAGTTAAGTTAAGTTAAGTTAAGTTAAGTTAAGTTAAGTTAAGTTAAGTTAAGAAGTTAAGTTAAGTTAAGTTAAGTTACGTTAAGTTAAGTTAAAAGTTAAGTTAAGTTAAGTTAGTTAGCTAAGTTAAGTTAAGTTAAGTTAAGTTAAGTTAAGTTAAGTTAAGTTACGTTAGTTAAGAAGTTAAGTTAAGTTAAGTTAAGTTAAGTTAAGTTAAGTTAAGTTAAGTTAAGTTAGTTAAGTTAAGTTAAGTTAAGTTAAGTTAAAAGTTAAGTTAAGTTAAGTTAAGTTAAGTTAAGTTAAAGTTAAGTTAAGTTAAGTTAAGTTAAGTTAAGTTAAGTAAGTTAAGTTAAGTTAAGTTAAAGTTAAGTTAAGTTAAGTTAAGTTAAGTTAAGTTAAGTTAAGTTGTTAAGTTAAGTTAAGTTAAGTTAAGTTAAGTTAAGTTAAGTTAAGTTAAGTTAAGTTAAGTTAAGTTAAGTTAAGTTAGAGTTACGTTACGTTAAGGTTAAGTTAAGTTAAGTTAAGTTAAGTTAATTAAGTTAAGTTAAGTTAAGTTAAGTTAAGTTAAGTTAAGCTAAGTTAAGTTAAGTTAAGTTAAGTTGCGTTACGTTAAGTTAAGTTAAGTTAGAAACGTTAAGTTAAGTTAAGTTAAGTTAAGTTAAGGTTAACGTTAAGTTAAGTTAAGTTAAGTTAAGTTAAGTTAAGTTAAGTTACGTTAAGTTAAGTTAAGTTAAGTTAAGTTAAGTTAAGTTAAGTTGAAAGTTAAGTTACGTTAAGTTAAGTTAAGTTAAGTTAAAAGTTAAGTTAAGATTAAGTTAAGTTAAGTTAAGTTAAGTTAAGTTAAGTTAAGTTAAGTTAAGTTAAGTTAAGTTAAGTTAAGTTAAGTTAAGATTACGTTAAGTTAAGTTAAGTTGTTAAGTTAAGTTACGTTACGGTTAAGTTTAATAAGTTAGTTAAGTTAAGTTAAGTTAAGTTAAGTCGGTAAGTTAAGTTAAGTTAAGTTAAGTTAAGTTAAGTTAAGTTAGTTAAGTTAAGTTAAGTTAAGTTAGTTACGTTTAAGTTAAGTTAAAGTTAAGTTAAGTTAAGTTAAGTTAAGTTAAGTTAAGTTACGTTAAGTTAAGTTAAGTTACGTGAAGTTAAGTTAAGTTTAAGCTAATCTAAGTTAAGTTAAGTTAAGTTAAGTTCGTTAAGTTAAGTTAAGTTAAGTTAAGTTAAGTTAAGTTAAGTTAAGTTACGTTAAGTTAAGTTAAGTTAAGTTACGTTTAGAAGTGAGTTAAAGTTAAGTTTAAGTTAAGTTAAGTTAAGTTAAGTTACTTTAAGTTAAGTTAAGTTAAGATTCGTTAAGTTAAGCTAAGTTAAGTTAAGTTAAGTTAGATTGCGTTAAGTTAGTAATTAAGTTAAGTTAAGTTAAGTTAAGTTAAAGTTGCGTTAAGAAGTTAAGATTAAGTTAAGTTAAGTTAAGTTAAGTTAAGTTAAGTTAAGTTAGATTACGTTAAGTTAAGTTAAGTTAAGGTTAAGTTAGATTAAGTTAATTTTACGTTAAGTTAAGTTAAGTTAAGTTAAGTTAAGTTAAGTTAAAGTTAAGTTAAGTTAAGTTAAGTTAAGTTAAGTTAAAGTTAAGTTAATTAAGTTAAGTTAAGTTAAGATTAAGTTAAGAAGTTAAGTTAAGTTAAGTTAAGTTAAGCTAAAGTTAAGTTAAAGTTAAAAAGTTAAGAAGTTAAGTTAAGTTAGAAAGTTAAGTTAAGGATTAGTAGAAGTTAAGTTAAGTTAAGTTAAGTTAAGTTAAGTTAAGTTAAGTTAAAGGTAAGTTAAGTTAAGTTAAAGTTAAGTTAAGTTAAGTTAAGTTAAGTTAAGTTAGCTAAGTTAAGTAAATAAGTTAAGTTAAGTTAAAATTTAAGCTAAGTTAAGTTGCTTGTTAAGTTAAGCTTGCTAAGTTAAGTAAGCTAAGTTGCTTTAAGTGAAGAAGTTAAGTTAAGTTAAGTTAAGCTAAGTTAAGTTTTAAGTTAAGTTAAGTTACGTTACGTTAAGTTAAGTTAAGTTAACGCTACGTTAAGCCGTTAAGTTATGTTGTTAAGTTAAGTTATAATTAATAGTCCATCGCTCCATTATATGATTTCGCCAATAGGCGTAGCGTGTTTTCATGTTATAATGGTCCATCGTATCTATTGTACCATTTCGTCAATAGACGTGAAGCGTGTTTTCATGTTATAACGGTCAATCAGATCCATTATACCATTTCGCCAATAGACGTATAGCGTGTTTTCATGTTATAATGGTCCATCGACTCTATTATAACATTTCGCCAATAGGCGTAGCGTGTTTTTCATGTTAGAATGGCTCATCGCACTCCATTGTACCATTTCGCTAATAGACATACCGTGTTTCATGTTATAATGGTTCATCATATCTATTATACCATTTCGCCAACAAAGCGTAGCGTGTTTTTCATGTTATAATGGTATATCGTACTCCATTGTACCATCTCGCTAATAGACGTACCGTGTTTCATGTTATAATGGTTCATCATAATCCATTATATCATTTCGTCAATAGGCGTAGCGTGTTTTCATGTTATAATGCTCCATCGTAGTCCATTATAACATTTCACCATTAATAGGCGTAACGTGTTTTCATGTTATAATGGTCCATCAGACTCCATTATACCATTTCGCCTAATAGCCGCTTGTTTTCATGTTATAATGGTCCCATCGTAGTCCATTATACCATTTCGCCAATAGGCGTAGCTGCGTTTTCATGTTAAGTTACGTTAAGTTAAGCTGTTGCTAAGTTATTGCCAGGTTGCTAAGTTAAATTGTTGTTGTTGTTGTTAATTGTCACGCCACGCTAAGTTGCTAAGTTACGCTTAAGTTGTTGCTGTTGTTAAGTTGCCACGCTACGTTAAGCCAAATTAAGTTAAGTTCGCTACGCTTAAGTTAAGTTAAGTTAAGTTGCGTTCGTTAAGTTAAGCTGTTGTTGTTGTTGTTGTAATGTGAATGTTTTAATTTTTGTAATTATATTGATGCTAATCATTTTAATTATTGATATTACATTATTAAATTAACATTTCAAATATTATTTTAATTTAATTTCAATTTAAGTTAACGTACGTTACGTTAAGTTAAGTTGTAATGTGAATGTTTTAATTTTTGTAATTATATTGATGCTAATCATTTTAATTATTGATATTATATTATTATATTAACATTTCAAATATTATTTTTATTTAATTTCAATTTAAGTTAACGTTACGTTAAGTTGTAATGTGAATGTTTTAATTTTTGTAATTATATTGATACTAATCATTTTTATTATTGATATTCTATTATTAAATTAACATTTTAAATATTATTTTAATTTAATTTCAATTTAAGTTATTGTACGTTACGTTAAGTTAAGTTAAGTTGTAATGTGAATGTTTTAATTTTTGTAATTATGTTGATGTTAATCATTTTAATTATTGATATTATATTATTAAATTAACATTTCAAATATTATTTTAATTTAATTTCAATTTAATTTCAAATATTATTGATATTTTATATTAATTAGAATTTAAATTTCAATTTATTTTCAGCAACGGAATTTTCCTTTAGCGACGGAATTTTCCGTCGCTGAAAATAAATTGAAATTAAATTATGAAATATTCAGCGACGGAAAATTCCGACCTTTAGCGACGGAATTTTCCATCGCTAAATATTTCAGAATTTAATTTCAATTTATTTTCAGAATTGAAGATCAGCGACGGAATTTATCAGTGACGGAAAATTCCGTCGTTAAAGGTGACCTTTAGCGACGGAAAATTCCGTCGCTGAAAATAAACCGAAATTAAATTATGAAATATTCAGCGACGGAATTTTCCGTCGCTAAAGGTCACCTTTAACGACGGAATTTTCCGTCACTGATAAATTCCGTCGCTGATCTTCAATTCCGCCGATGATAAATTTGTCAATCACCGACGGAATTTTCCGTCAAATCGCTTTAGTAGTGAAAGTCCATGCATGATGTTGATACCCATTAGTTGAGTGAGGTCACCTTATAAATTGCACACAATTCCTACACATACCTAATGTGGGATGGGGTATTACACATGTTGCACAACAGTTTTTGTGTCCGACAGCCATAAGTTGCACAAGCATGGAAGTGTGTTGCAGCCATTAGTTGCACAACCCTTGTGGTGTACAACAAAAATAGGACAACATTGCGTATTTTCATAATTTCAACATTTTTGAACAATTTTCAAGCAAATTCTCAATTAGAACCCAAGTTTTAACTAACTACAAACCCTAAACACTATCCTTTCGTTTTCCTCCCATGCGTGACTTGTTTTCCTCCTTCTATGCGTTGGCTTTTCTCCTACTTTGTGTGTTTTCCTTCTTTCTTCACTAACGTATTTGCTGGGTTGGTGAAGGTGGTTGGGTGTTAATTAAATTAGTAAGGTGTAGATAGAATTGAGGACTAGAATATGAGTTTGGTGGAAAATTTTAAAGGATAGAATAGGAAGTTCGGGTGTGATATAAAGAGTAAGTTAGGAAAATTGGTTAAATGAGTGAATTGTAGATATAATTGGGTTGTAGAGAGTATAAGTTGATGTGAGGTTAGCCTCCCCCTGCAAGATTTTTTTTTGGATTGATGATTCATTTGGAGTATGATTATGACAATCCTAATTTTAAATGACCGGTTAAAAAAGAGCCACTTATGAGTATTCTAATTTGTGTACCAAATGAGGTGACATTTTATGTGTCATATATTTGGCATCACTTTTAAATGTGAGTGTACGTTGGAACCACGAAATCAGACCAAACCAAACCAAGACAGTTCGATTTCGCTTTCAAATATTGAAAAATCAGCTAGTTCGGTTCACGGTTTTTTTTATATTGAACCTAACCAAATCGAACCAAACCAAACCTGTATATTTTTATTTATTTATTATAATATATATATATATATATATATATATATATATATATATACACACACACACACACATAATATAAAAGAGATCAGACGATTGGGAAAAGCTAATTACCGGCCATGATTCGTTTTTACCAAATACAATTATTGGCCAGGATTAATCTCACAAATCTCAACCGTTTGTATTTATAACGGTTTTACAGTTATTATTAGTTTTAGAGTTATTATTTATGATTTTACAGTTTTACAGTTATTGTTTTATAGTTAATTTATTTTCACATTATCTGCTTCATTTATCCCGTTTCTTTTCCGTTAACGTGCATAACTGAATCAATTTAATTTTAGTCCAGTGATAAGTTTTGAATATTTGTATTTTAATTTTTTCTTTTTAATTGTTATCGTAATTAACTTAATCAATTTTTTTTCGGCCTGCAATTTCGTATACAAATTTTAAAAAATTAAAAAAAATCCTAAAATTTGTAATTTGAAATATTTTTTTTCTTTTTAACTGTTATCGTAATCAATTTAATTTTTGTCCGGTGTTTTTTTGTTCGGCCCACAATTTCGTATACAAATTATTAATTAATCCATCCGTTACGGGCAAAGAGGCCCTGTTTGAAAGTCATTTTTTTAAAGAAAATAATACTTTTAGTAGTTCGTTAATAATAAACTGATCTTTACGGTTTTACAAATATTTAATTATAATTTCTTAATTGATTACTATTGTAATCAACTGAATCCCAGTTTAATTTATGTCTGACTTAGATTTATTGTAATCAAATTTATTAATTTAGTTTCCATTGTTGTTAAGTAAGAACCCCCAGAAGAAGAAAACTGAGTTTTCATTCAATAAAATTTTCTTTTCGTATTTTTACAGTAGTTACAATTAAAATATTTATTTCTTGGTTTTCTTATGAAATGAATATTGAAGTAAAATGTTTTATTTTGTTACGTATTTGAGTTTTCTCCATTTTTCGTTGTATAGTGTATATATATTCAACCCCTACAAATTATAAGTAAATATTAATTTATTTCCACATTAATTATCTACTTCATTTATTGATAAATTTTCGACGTGTCATCGGCACGAGCAAGAGTACTAGATAGTTACTAAATCAAAACATATCTAGATTATTTGAGGACTTCTTTTTATTTCATTGCTTGTGTTTATTTTGGAATTTTTATTATGTTATTTATGATAATTTACTTTTAATAGGTTATTTTCTAACGTTTGATGTTAATTTCAAATTAAAATACTGATGAGCTCAAGATTTTCACTCATTTTTCCTTGAATTTCCTCTTATTTTGTGTTATTTTTTAGTTAATTATGATTTGGAAATATTATTATTTGTGTAGTTGTATTTTAATGTGGGTTTCCAATGTTTAATCGAGTATTCAGGGTATTTAGCATGAAGTTCGAGGCAATTTCGGGTTTTAAGATTGAGTTACAAACCTTCCTGTCAAAATCCGTTAGAGTTCTAAGGCAAAAGAGGGCTAACAGTGGCTGACCAGACCTAACAGAAGACCAAATTGCAAAGCTTGGTAGCACAAGGGCTACGACTCGTTTCTAGATAGCTTGGAGGACTTAATTCAGAACTCCAGGGAGAGGATTAATTTAGACACTGGCTAGATAAAAAATATCACATATAGTTTTAATCTTGATTTGATGTTGTCAAACCACTTCAGCGTAAAAGTCGATTTAATTGTTTTCTTTAGTTTGTTAACATTTTTAGTTTTTGATTTATTTTCTTTTGGCTCAAATATAATTAGTTAACACAATTTTAGTTTTTAGTTTGAGTGAAAATTATGCACATTCTCTGTGGGATCGATACTCGTACTTATCTACACTTTATTACTTAATATGACTGAGTATTCTTATTTGGGTTGCGTTTTGCGCACAGTACTATTTTTATTGTTAGTATAATATTGGTTAAGTTGATTAACAAGAATTCATATAAACCACAAAACCGAATCAAACTAAATTAAACCAAGTGGTTCAGTTCGGTTCACTTCCAAATCTTATTCGGTTCTATTTGGTTTTTAAAAATTAGAACCAATAGGGGTTGGTTGATGAGTAGTTTTGGCGTAAATCAAACCACATACTCTCATATAATACCCTACTTTTTAACAACAATTTAACTTTAATATACATTTTAACCCTCAAGTATCTAATCAAATCCCACATAATGCCCTCCATTGAAAAGAGTCTCACATGTGTCCTTTAAATATTAAATAATTGTACAATATTACAAGTTCGAGCTTTGTGTATTTCTAAAAGTTTTAATATTAGTGTTGTCAAATCAAATTTACTTAGATCTTTATACCGCAAATTAATTTGTCATTTTTTAATTAATAACGTGGACATTTCAAATCATCACCAACTTCACCATCCAACGACCCTAACACTAAAACTCGTATGAATACCACAAGCTTGAGCTCATAACATGATCCTTTGCTTATTAAAATCATATCATACTTTTATGTTTTAGAGGGGTGGGTAGAGGGAACTAATGGGAATTCACTATTTTCATGATTTTTTTTCTTGCACAATGAAGAGAGGGCAAGAGTATCATTTCATAGATTAAGTGGTTTTATTAAATTTTTAATAGGTTTCCTGTAATACCGTCTTACGGATTCTAAAGACGAAACCCATAATAGGAAGGAAAATGGAGTTGTGTTCGAGTTGGGCATGGATAACCTGAATTGCAGAAACTTCGGAGTATTCAAGGCGAAATGGGTCGCGTTGTGAGTGGAAGCGGGCATGAAAGGGGGAAAATGGAGTGGGTTTGGATCATCCACAACGAATCACCCACACGTGGAGGGCTGGCGACGTGGTGAACGGATGGGGACATCGCATTAATGAAATGTTTGAAGAATTGCAATGCTGTCCTCCTTCTTTCAAATCTTGGTTTGTTGCCCCTTACTTTAAGAACTTGGTTATCGAAATCCCTTTCAACCGAGACTTCTTAAAGGTTTGATCAATTTTATTTATAATGCAAAGTTCAAGTTTATATTCAAAATGACACTTTTAATACCAAAAGAGACAATTTTAAATTTTAATGCCAAATAAAAATGTTTTAATTTATAATGTTAAGAGGTAGCGCTGTAATTTTTTAAAGCTATGGCGTAGCGCTGTAATTTCCAAATTTATGACTCATTTAACATGAATACATCAGTTGGTTTTTGCCCTAATCATAACATGAAGGACTAAAGTGGAACCATTTCAAATCGAAAGTATTATGTAGAATTTGTTGAATATTTGGGGAAAGTTTAAACATTGATTTTGACATATTTTAGTTAAGGTTGTGGGGCAGTTGGCTTCACGTGGTGTTCGACTCAGTGCTGACACATTATAGTCAAGCCAAACACATACCTTTCGACTTAGTTCCTAAAAAATTAAAAATGGCTCTTTTACACACACACACACACACACACACACACACACACATATATATATATATATATATATATATATATACACACACCATCCCTTCACTCCTCAGTTTCGACAAGAAACTATTGAAATTAATTAAGGTAAACTAAACGAGAAGTAGAGAGGGAGAGATGGATTTCAACCTCAGCATTGGCAACAAGGTAAGGCTCTCTCTCTCTCCCTAATTCTCTCTCTCTCTATCTCTCTCTCTCTCTTCTTTTCCTGGAAAAAAAAGGGTGTTATTCATGTTAATTCTGCCATATATGCACACATAATAGTAGTCAAATATTTATACTGTAAATCATTACATCCTTTTAGCTCTACTGTTTCTTTCTTTCTTTCCTTAGTTTTCACCCTTATATATATATATATATATATATATATATATATATATGCAGCATATATAATATGCTGCAAGCTACAAACGAACTGAACTTCTGGTTTAAGGTTGATAATTAAGTTCTGCAAAATTATTATGAAACCAACAAGTCAAAGTCCTGGATCCCCTGCGTTTTCTTAATTTTGGAATGATCTAACCTCTCACTAAAATAAGAAAAAAGAGAGAAAGGTATATATTGATGAGAAAATGTAAATTATAAACACAATCACAACCCATAACACAAAGGAGAGACGTCTTACGGATCCTACTTTGTGAGATGGAATCGCAATGGGTCGATTCATGGATATGTGTGTTGCAGAAAATATTAATAAAATCATATTTTTTAAATTATTGCAAAAACAAAGTGATATAAATAAATATGGATAATATTAAAAAGGACAGTTGTATTAGTAGAAGGGAGTAGATAATACTAATAATAATAATAATAATAATAATAATAATAATAATGAGTAATAATAATAAGAATAATAAGTGAGATGGAGGATAGCCATACACCTGTCAAAACTCAAAATAATCTATCATTTTCGTTCCAGACACGTGATTCATGCATGCTTCCTAGCGCAAGTCCAATGGTAGGGGTCAAAACCAAATTTTGATACTTATATAAAAATATTAGGTTCTCTAATGGTTAAAATAAGATGTATCAAAATTAGGTGTGGTACTAGGGAAGGTACCACATTTGATACCTCCCTTGGCATCTCACCTAATTTTAATACTCTTCATTTTGATACATATGGTTGGAGATGATCATTTGATACCCATAAATAATAACCAATAGATATCAAATTTTGGTTTTGATACCTATAACTAAGTACCACCATTGGATTTGCCCCAATGAAGTATAATACAGTTAATTTGGAATCAATGAAGAGATAGATCCAGCGGTGCATCCTTTCATCAAAGGTTGTAGTCACTGTCTAATCAATCCAACCAAAAATTAAATTAAATTAATTGTTGGGAGAGTCTATTTCTACTGCAAAATTTACTTATTAAAAAAAAAAAAAATCCTAACCCGAGAATGGGCTTAAGCACGAAAACATGACCCATCACATGTTGATTTAACTACGTCGGTAACCCAAAAACTTAGAAAGACAGTTTTACGGGTATTGCTGTAAGACGGATATCCTTGATCCAACTCACCATGTGTTGGTCGGTTGTGGTGTAAGGTAGTGGATCTCCGTCTTACAGAAACGCCCAATGGACAACGAAAACTTCTGCAATCATGCCTTAGTAAACACGCTTTTTTTAAAAAAAAATATCAGCTATATATCTGGTTCCATATCTTTTGCACAAGGACAAGAAGAAATCCATCAAGCAGAAGCAGTCCATGCTACTATGCTGCAAGGTCTACATCTCCGAGACACGAAACAAAGAAGTAGTCGACTCCATTGCACGGGCAGCTAAACTTGATCCAGAAACCGTAATCGTTAACAAGTTCAGCGACCTTGATTACAATCGCATTTGTTACACTCTTGTATCATATGTTGCTCATGATGCCACTGGGTGTCCAATTTACAGCCCCTTGCACCAAACTGTGCTAGCTATGGCTGAAGCTGCTTATGCAGCCATCAATCTTGAGCTGCACTATGGGGCACACCCTCGGCTTGGGGTCGTGGATGACATTGTTTGCCACCCATTGGCTCGAGCTTCATTAGATGAAGCAGCTTGGCTTGCTCGAACATTAGCAGCGGCTATTGCCAGCCGATTTGAAGGTAGAAAAGAACAGGTAGATTTAATTTTTCTTCTTGTTGATAACATACGCTCATTTCTGTATGCTTTGATTCTCTGCAGTGCCAGCATACCTGTATGATGCTGCACACCCCACGGGGAAGGCATTGGACATCATCAGGCGTGAGCTGGGCTATTACCGGCCTAATTCAATGGGAACCCAATGGGCTGGTTGGCCACAGCCGGAAACTCTCCCTGAAATCCCCAACGAAGGCCCAACAGTAGCGCATCCAGCCAGAGGCATTACGATGATCGGTGCACGCCCATGGGTGGCAACATACAACATACCAATTATGTCAACCGATGTCTCGGCTGCTAGAAGGATTGCTCAGAAGGTGAGTGCAAGAGGTGGTGGTCTACCTACTGTGCAAACACTGGGCCTGGTTCATGGTGAGGACTCCACTGAGATTGCTTGCATGCTATTGGAGCCTAACAGAGTCGGAGTAGATCGGGTTCAGAACCGGGTTGAGATGCTGGCTACCGAAGAAGGGCTGGACGTGGAAAAGGGGTATTACACAGATGTCTCGCCGGAAATGATCATTGAAAGATATGAAAAACTAACATCTGCAGGGTCAGATTAACTCAACGAAGCTCGTTGGTCACTGTATGATGATGCAGCAACACTTATCACTACCACTTGACAACCACCCTATTCCTGTAAAGAAATTTCAAACAAAAAATAAAATGACCTGCATGGACTTTGTGATAGCGCAGAAGTGCGTTCTCGTATGCAAACATATTCAAACTATCTATTCTCAACTTCTGAGTTCGTCTATGCACTCATTCAAACTTTCTATTTCTCGACTTCTGCCTTCTTATATGCAAACATATGTGAACCCGAGACCTTAGTTAAGCTAGAATAACCCCCTTACCATATCTATGTGCTGCTTATTGGTAACATTACTACTTCTGTGACACATAGAAGAACAATATGGGCAGCACCTACAAAAATAAAAACAAGAGCAAGCTTCATGACATTAGATGTTAGCTTTTGCACACATATCATGTGAACTTGAACTTGCTCTCTAGGATGCAACCATCTTCAAAACTGACACTCCAGAGTATTTCTGACATCAAAACTGACAGTCCATTGGTGAAGACTATACTAAAGGACTGAAGTAAAACTATGATAACTGGAATTTACAAAATGACATTTTCATTTCATCTGAAGAAAAATCACAACAATTTACAACTTCCTTTTGGATCTATCAAAAGATGTACATTTGTGTAAAATCAACTCTCACCTTCGGGAGGATGAACACAACTTGCTTCAGATTGTTTCTCATACAGGCTCTTGCAACTTCAACAAACAAAGATCATAATTGTGAATAGAAACTGCACCATACCTGAGCTCCTATTAGAAACATAATTGAAATCAAAAGCCAGAGTTGCTGCATAATTCTTAAGTTGGACAGTGCTTGCTTCGAGATTCTTCTGACAACAATTCCACAAACAGTTTATCCAACCTCTTGGCACCAGGACCAGGCCTAAACACTGAAGCGTCTCCTTGTACGGAACAAGGGTCTGCCCCATTATCTGAGCTCCCTATACACCATGCTCCTGGTGCAAACCGATTTGTGCGGCCAAGCAGTTCCTTGTCAATCTTGTCCAAAACAGGATCATCTTTGGGAAACTTCCGAGCAAATGGGGCACTACTATTGACCATTTTATCAAAGTCTTTGATTGTCAAGGAACGAGGGTGTTGTTTTGGAGGAGTGTCCCATGCAATGTAATGAAGATCGTGACTTGTTGCAGTGTCGCGGAACTCTTCTGTGTTGCATATAACAGTGTGAAAATAGCCCTCGGGAGAGGAGACAAAATTTGCATAGTACATTAGAATAGTTCGTGGAAGGTTATCCCATCCCCATATACAGTATTCCACAAAGGAGCGAGTTAGCATTACCCATGCCGAACCTGAACAGGTCAAACTAGAGTTTAAACGAGCATTTGTAAATAAAGATGGTCTTGTACATGGATATATGGTTCTTAGAATAGATGAGCTGTCTTACCAGTATACAACTTAAAGGAGGTAGGAAGTGATCGTCGTTGAGAAGTTGAAGCAAGGTCTGATTTCTTGGACAAGTAAAGACCTGGGTCAACAATGATTGGTTTTGCCCTCTGGTTCCTGCAAATATAGGTCAATACTTGTTATAGCAGACTCTTACTCAAAATGCAAGGAAAACACATGTTGGCATATTCACAGTGGATTTCTACTCACAGTTTCCACCCAGAAAGCTTTGTATGTTCAATGAAGTTGAGAGTTCTTGACAAATTGGACAAAACATGAAGCAAATCTGCACAATCGGGACACAAATAAGATACTCTCTAATTTGTCAACAAAATCCACCTCAAGTCTCTTAAATAATCTGTCACATAGGAAGGTGCAAAACCACATGAAAGGTGGATCAAACGCGAAGAAATATTAGTTATTGGGGCTCACCCAGAAACCCTGGGATCTTCTGCTAATCAAAGAGAAGCAGAGACAATTTGATAACCACTTTTGAGTGACTGAAAGATCAAGTTGTTTGTCAAGGTGTTTAAAGATAGGAGGGATTCCTTCGAAAGTACTCATTTGGGGCTACCTTAAAGTCTATCTTCTAAAAAATTAGACAGATACTTTATGACCACAAAATTAGCATGCACGTAATCCATACGTACGCGTATACTACCAACTCTTGGGAATTTCCATAGTTTTGTTTTTCCTTTCAGCCAGCTTGCTTCTTTATTAAACTGAGCATTTCAATTTGATGGTATTGCATCCATGCTTTCGAAAGCTATCAGAGATGGAGTTAGAGAACTTCAAGGATTGCGGGTTAAAGGTACAAGTATTCATCAAAGGACAAAAAATAATAATGAGAAATCAATACATTGTAGCCTGCCCTGTTATTTCATATTGCTGTTCCATATTTGTGGAAGCATGGAGAAAAAAGCTTAATAAGGTTCCATTTTTTTCATGGAAATGATCATTATGAAAAAAAATTCCAGATTTTGCGCTGGTTGGTGGTCGCAGGGAAGTGAGTCAACCGAAAAATTGTTTTGCAAGTCAACAGAAAATCACCCCTTCTCCTAAGGAAGATGACTTTCGGGTTTGAACTCCATAAGTCATTTTCCAGAATATGAATAACTCATGATATTGCATGATTACATCTAGTCAACCAAATAGGAATCTTTCCTCTTCCTCTTCCACTTTTGTCTTCAACTACCTCTTTCGAAAGCTAGTATCTTTGTTTGCCTCACCACAAAAACCATTTTCAAATATTTTTGGCCAAATTCTCGATGTGAAATTACTTCTAGAAATCATTTCTACAACTAAATGGAGTCTAAGCTTCAAAGACATTTTCTTTTTGATGGGATGACCGATGATTTTATAACAAGCTGGCTTGACACAACTCAAGGTCTGCTATTTTTTCAAGATGGTGTTCTGCAGTGATAGACTTAGAAAGTACAGTACATCCCTTCGTGAAAGTGACCTTCGCGTTTTTTTCCAAAAAGGAAGGGGTGCACTACAAAAACATCACCACTACCAAGTATGGTGGTTGTAGAGATGGGTGGAGCTGAGGTTAGAATTGAGTTTCAAGAATGGAAGAGTTTAAGCAAAAGTAAACAAGGTTCTTCGCAGTTTATTCAATTTATGCTAGGATAATGAGTATATGATTTTGGCATCACTCGTACATTTAGCCCTCTCCTTGAGATTCCTCCTAATCTGTACAGAATTTTCAAGGTAAGGAATGATGTAGTTGCTGAATTATTTCATGTTCCAAGGGCATCTTGAGTTGGGTCATGGGTGCCTCAGTATTAGAGGTGTTACTAGCTTGGCGATGGACATGTGAAAGGGACTAGCTAGGATCCATGCCAATGGTCACTTTCTCAGCAGGATCACTTCCCATCATATGTTCTTATACGGGTAATGCTACATGCACCTAATAAGTACTTATCTAGTAAACTGGAATATAGTCAGAACTCGGATTAGGGGTGGCGGTTTGGGAGTTAAAATTATTTGGAACTTCAATAGAGCCTTGCTGGGGAAATGGAAGTGGAGATATATGGTGGAGAGAGAAGCGATGTGGAGGAGACTAGTAGCTGAGAAGTATGGTTCTGGGAGTCATCTTTGGTACCCGAAGGAAGTTTCGGGCCTCATGGAGTGGGGGTCTAGAAGGGGATTATGAAAATGGGGGTCTCTTTCAAGCGACATATAACATTTGAGGTAGGTAAAGGTAATAAGGTCGGATTCTGGAAAGATGTATGGTATGGAGATGCGAAGTTAAAGGATCGATTCCTGAGATTATTTGATCTTGCTGTTAATGAGGAGGAATTGGTTAATTCTATAGTGGTTAATCATAACGAAAAAGATGTGTGGACTCCGTTGTTCAGAAGAGAGCTTGCAAGATTGGGAATCAGATGTTTGAGTTGCTCTATGGATTCAAGAGAAGAGCGGAGGAGGAGGATAGAGTGGAGTGGGCTGAATCGAAGGGCAGAATTTTTTCGGTTCGATCCTTTTATTCCTCCCTAGAAGGATTACCTCTTGTTTCCCATGGAAGGCGATTTGGGGGACCTTGGCTCCGAGGAGTGTCACTTTCTTCGCGTGGGAAGCTGCGCGGGAGGTCATTTTGACGGGTGATAATTTGAGAGCACACGGGAGAGTAGTAGTGAATAGGTGCTTTTTGTGTAAGCAAGAGGAAGAGACAGTGAATCACCTTCTTCTTCATTGCCCGGTTACGAGGGAATTATGGAACATAGTGTTTAGCATGGCCGGAGTCTCGTGGGTTATGCCTAGTTCAGTGAGTCAACTTCTACTAGGCTGGTCGGTTTATAAGCGTAGAAGGAAAAATAAATGCAGGATTACTGCTCCGCTCGCGATTTGGTGGAACATATGGTTAGAGGAAAAGGGTTTTTGACAATATTGAAGCGGATGTCGACCACCTCAAGAAGTTTGTTTTACAATCTATTGGGTTGTGGTGCTTACATTTAAATCTTTCTGTGGGGGAATCTTATGCTTGTATCTCGGATACTTTAATAGGTCTTTAGAGTGACGGAATCTTGTATATATCCCGTGTACAAGGATGCGTCTCCTTTTTAGATGCCTTTCTATTGAAATTTCTTATTTATCAAAAAAGTACTTATTTTGTGCAAAAAATGATGAAGGGCGTTCGTGTCATCTTATTTTCTCATATTGTGGGCCTCACTATGGATTAAAAAGGGGAGCAAACAAGATGACACATAGGATGCTACATCATTTTGTACACAAAATTAGGTAATCATTAGGTGCATGTAGCATTACTCTTCTTATACGTGGATACAGTGAGTGGCACTGGGAGTTTCCTTGGAAACCAATTTGGAAATAAGAAGGGCCTTGGAAGGAGTTATTTTTCGGTCAGATGTGCCTCTATGAGTTAGGGAAGACAACTACAAAAATTAAATAGCATGTGGAAAGCTGATGCAGTGCAGTTAATCACCTTCTTCCTTGCAGAAATCTATAATCTATAGGTACCGTAGGTGATGCTTTCTAAGTTTTTTGAGGTGTATTTCCGAATTTTGTGATAGGTGCCTTCAGTTGTTGGAAGTAGGGATATCGACAGCCAACAGGTTGGCTTTCGGTCATGTTCATTATTTCACATACATACGCAAGGCCGACCCTCCTTAAAGGCCAATGAGGCCTAGGCCTTGGGCCCCGTAACATTTAGCGATTTTCATGACCCCGTAACATTTAGCGATTTTCATGACCCCGAAAATTTATACTCAATTTCGTCCCAAAAATGTTGTCCTACTTTTCTTTTTCTTTCATCCCAAATTAATTGTCTCGTTTGAAACTTTCCTCTGTAACTTTAAGACAATATCTTAATAATCAAGTCAATTGTTTTTCTTTAATTTGTGTGTCGGGTCAAACAAGACAATAATTTTGGGACGAATGGAGTATATACCAATATACCATAAAATGAAAAAACATTATTTCATCCAAAAAATTCCAACTGGCCCAATGACCCCATCTATTTAGTCTTTCTCGGTACTGTTTTTTATTTTTTTTCACAACAAAAGTCTGTAAAACATTTATAACCATAAATTCTTATTTGCATGGGTTTCTCTTCTCTTATCTCTTCATTTTTGATTTTTTTCACAACAAAAGTCGTTTTTAGTTTATATTGTAAAACATTTATAACCATAAATAAACTCTTATTTGCACGGGTTTCTCTTCTCTTCTCCCTTATCTCTTCCATTTTTGATTTTTCATTCCGCACCAACCCTCCCCCCCTATTTCCTTAGGGTAGCCAGTAATTCTATTGCACTGCAGCAACAGCTAGGATGGTGATTCTCCACCACGCCAATTCTACTGCAGTGGCCGATAAGTTTTCTTCTTTTTCTTTTCATAATTTATCAAATTTCTTTCAATTTCTTCCATATTCTTGTTGTTTTAAGTCTGTAGAAGTGTTATGCCCTTGATTGTAAAATGAAGTGTTTTGTTTATTATCTTTTATATTTGTTTCTTTAATTTTTTTAAAAATAGAAACAAATTATGCTACAAACCGGAAGGCCCCGTCCGGCATAACCGACCTAGGGCCCCAAATTTCAGAGGGCCGGTCATGTACACACGCACCCCCTAAATCCGCTACCTCCCATCCTTAAGCCCAAACAAGTCCAAAGGGTAAAAACACAACTTGTTTCAATAAGAACTAGAGGCCCCAACTTCCTGATTTTCGAATTTGAATAAACAATTTGAACATGGAATGGAAGCCCTATCCAGTACTACTACTAATATATAGGTATATTATTTTATTACATCAAGGGAAAGAAAGTCAATAGGCACTTATTCAGGTCATATTCAGAAAGGGTTAGACCATTTCGAATCATATTCCACCAGTCAGGTTTTAAAAAAGACCCCCTAAACTTAGACCATTAGGGTTGGGTTGGGTAGTCGGGCTCAGGGGTTGGAGTATTTTGCCATCCCTAGTTGGAAGACAAAGGGACATTTGCGATTCTGGATTGGTCAACAGTACCATAACGATGCAGAATGCCCGCACAAGCATAATGGGATTGGATTTAACTTATAACTAGTTATGCTATTCTAACATTTAGGAATACAGTGGGTTGAAATTCTTTAATTAGGGGATTATGAGTATTTAAACTTAGACCATTGGGGTTGGGTAATTGGGTTTGGGTCAGGTTAGTGTATTTCACCATCCCTAGTTGATAGGCAAAAGGACATTTGCAATTCTTAATTGGTCAACAGCCCCATAATGATGCTGAATGCACGCACAAGCATAATGTGATTGGATTTTGAAATTTACTTATTACTGGTTATGTTATACTAACATTTAGGAATACAGTGGATTGAAATTCTTCGATTAGGGGATCATACTTATTTTAAGTTATTCTACTCCAAATAGGATTTTTTTTTTTTTTTAATAAGTAAAGGAGTTGTAATAAATAGGATTATTGTTAGAGTTATCCTAGGCTAATTATATGATGTAGGATCAATGATACTTGGTCCAAGTCCAAGTAGAATGGGGATCTCTTTTGTATTGTAAATATAGATGTAAGTGCACATCATTTAATCATCCGGAGTTGATTATGACAATTGTGAGCTTGTGTGTGTTTTGCCTTAGGACGTGGTGATCCCTTGCGAGCTCCTCTTTTCTCTTTCTTTCTTTTTCCCACCTCCTGCACTCATAAGACAAGCCTCTGTACATTGTCCTACATGACTTAAAGTCTTCAGCAATTGCATTTAGGGGAAGAGCAATGCGGCACTTTTGACTATGCGGAGGGTCAAATTTACAACAAAAGCAAGGGCACACCTTAAGAGTTTCATCTGTACATTGCAGCAGTTACATTTTCTATCAGGATGAATCCCAGACCCTCCCCGTAAGTCCCTCGACCTTAGTGTTTGATATCTCAACTAAAGTAGTCAACCTTACTACCATATGCCCATTTCATCTCAATTTTCATAGTCATGGTTTGTCGCATTTTACTTCAACACTACTATTATCAAAAGATTTGGCTTTGAGTTCCGGTGACCCCCAACGCAAAAATCCACCATGATAAGCTAGGACTGGAATTCAACTATCACTAGCTGTCTCACCTAAATCAGGACCCCATAACCAAGACTATCAAGATAAGTGTAAACCTAATTGTGCACTCTATCACATGATTATCAATATTTTGGCAACATATTTACTACCGAAACGGTTAAATTCTCTATGTATATGGAAATGTTTAGAGACATGGAACTACATTTAAACAAATTTGGGAGATCATTATTTGGAATTCATCTTTTCAACTTCCTTTTTTCCCATTCCGAAGGTAAAGGATTGGGAGCTCTCCTTGATGCTATGTTGTAAATCTCTGAAGTAATAAAACTTCAAAGCAAGTTGTATAACAATAAATAACACTAAGAAACTGAGAACTGCAGTGAAATGATGGTAGGCGAAACAAACAAAATCAAGCAACTAAAATGGAAGAGGAAGCAGCACTGACCATCTTGAGTCACAAGTGGATAGTCTGAAGCACTGAGGTTTATAAACCAGTCCCAATTCAAGCTCTCTTTCAACAAAATTGCAATTGCTTGAAGGGTAGATGCAATCATCGTAGGGCCCTTATACGTCACCAAATTTGACTGTGCCATTACGCGGACATTCTCCACTTCACGAAAAGTTGGATCATTCTTCACCGACATAGTCAAATCCAACCTTTCGCGTGGTGGAGCCTCAAGATCCATATGCAAAATATACTGGTTTCTAGGATGATACACAGCATGTAAGGTTCTCATCATTCTTAGACTATCACCTTTAGTACCCGAAATAAGGTAAGCTAATCTAGGTGCTTCTGTTTCCGAAACACTATAATTGTCAAAAGATTCCTTCAAATCCAATTCTACGAAATTCCCACTTGAGTCCTCTGTTCTTGCAAATGAAATGACATCAAATTGCAATGAATCCCGACCATAGGAAGTCGAATATAACCCAAAAATAGCTGCCATAAATAGAGAAATCCATACAAGCAGACTCGCAAAAAACGGAATTATCCACCTTCTATCACTATATGCCCTTCCTGAATAGAAACTCGCATTTTTCTTGAAGCTCTTATCAAATATTGACATCTAGGTCTCCCTGCACTATACGGAGGCTCCAATTTCAGCCAAGAACCAGCCACTAGAAGTTCCAAAGGCAACAAAAAGAACCGAGCTTTTGCGAAAGAATGACCTAATGAGGTCTCAAAGGCACCATGAAAAAATCATTTGGAGCAATGCAAGCTCAATTATCACTGTTTAGAGTTGCTCAAAATTGCCCCAATATGACACAACACAAAAGGAATCAAATTTATGGGTAGAATCTACAATAATGAGGCAGTAAGAGGAAAAACACAAATACCCACACAATGGATCAAGTAATCATTGATGAAAGAAACCCGAAAGGGGAAATTACAAGACCGAACCTTCAAAAGTAAAAAGTTTGAGTTTTTCCCAGAAATCGAAAACAAATTTTCTGTCCAAAATTGGTCTCCCTTGACTGACAGCAGATCCAATCAATCACTCAAGAAACTCAATAACACACACACACACACACACACACAAATGGCAGAAAGAGATAGTAATAAAGAGCTTAATCAATCAAGCTTAAACAAGTTAAACAGAGTAGTGAAATAAAATTGATCCAAGAAAATAAAATTCGGGGGGTTAAAGTAATTTAATCAAAAAGATTAGTCGAAAAAAAAAACTTGGAAGGGAAGATTGAAATGCTTACTCAAAATGGGAAAAAGTGTCAAATTTGTAGAGAGAGAAAAAGGGAAGTTGCTCCTCTTAAGATTCAGACAGGGAACAGGAAGAGTGACATTACGGCAAGGAGAGAGAGAGAGAATTAAAGGAGATAAATGGACCGTACAGATAGCTTAGCAAGATTTATGGGGGTGTTTAACTACAATATCTTTCCAAATCTGGTTTATATAGCAGATGATGGTTGAGAATTATTTATTTATTTATTATTATTTTATTAGAGTATAATATTCCATTAAATTTTTGGGTAGAGTAGAGATTTGGGACTCTTTTTTACTACTATTTCGAACTGGTTCGATGTTGTTCCGTTGAAGGGTTTTTCAACTTGTTATAATTGATTTTAATTTTGTCCATGTATAAATAACAGTCTGGATTAGGTCTGAAAATTACAACCCAAAAAAGCCGTAAGCTTTGTCGATTGAAAATTGTTCAAGTTAATTGTTGGGTCGACCGTTAATTTGATTCGGGTTAATAATTGCATTTCAATCCGTTATTTTTTATTATATAAATGTAAGTTTTTTTATGAAAAATTACGGGTCGAATGGGGTCGATCCATTCTAACACATTCCCCATTTCGACCCATTTAATTTTGGATTATGCCAGATCACGACTCATTTTGATCTAGTATCTATTTCGACCCGACCTAACACACCTAATCGACATCCGTAATTGGAATATTTACAATAGAGTTGGTTTGTTTGCCTTTGAATTTGTTCCACTGAATCAAATAAACAAGATTCTTTTGTATGAATGGAGGAAGTATGGAATATCAAAACAAGTTCGACCTTAGTGTGGAACGAAGATAATGTTTTTTAATGATAAAAATGAGATTGATATCATGTTTACGAAAACAAAAGAGCGTTGAAAATGTTGTTAGCTTATAAGTCTTAGAATTGCACTACTTGTTTTTGGACCATACCGGTAATATAAGTATGGCTCTCATTAAGAGCATCTTCAATAGTCCATTCTTGTCAATTCTTAGCTAAGGTAAGAATTGGTTGCTATTTGAGAGAACTAGTTTTATATCAGTGCGTTAAACACACGAATATATATATATTTCAATCAAATTATACCCAGTTAAATTATAATCAAGCAAATAAAGACAAAAAACAAAACTAAAACAGGAGATTGTTTCAATGAATAGAAAAATATCATTTGATTAAAAATTATTATGAAAATAAAGAAATATGTGTGTCAGTTCATTAACAATAATAAAATAAATAAATTAGAATAACTGTAATTTATGAAAATTAAATAAATAATTAAAATGAAAATACAAAAAAATGTGTATCACAGTGTATGGATTTTTAATAGCGATACGTCGATTTGGATTCGCGATGCATCAATTTAAAACCATAATGCATCGCTATGAATTGGAAATAGATCAGTTTGAACGTGAAACATCGATTTAAAATCGTGATGCAATGTTATGGAATGAGAATGACAATTACACAATTTTGAATCATGCATGACAACGTATGAACTGATGCTTATCGCAAGCGTGTTCGATTCATTAAAGGTATTCCCGTCCTTTTACATCAAAATTATTTTTTTCAATTAAAAAAACATAGTGGACAGCGGTTGAATATCTGTCAAAAGAGATCGACACAATTTTCACCATATTCTTTTAAAACCTTTAAAAGACAAAAAAATATAAGTGGGTTTGACGTGTTCATAACCCGACACATATTAATTGAATGACAAAACTTACTCTAAACAAATTTAATTGACGATGATCAATTGAAAATTGACTCAAATAATTCTATTTGTACTGTTTTAAGTCTGTTTATGGCTTATTTCAATATCAATAATCAATAACAATTAAAAAGACAAATGTAATCTCTTGGCTTTGTTACTTCTCCCCACTCACGGATATTAAAACGACATCGTTTTAGACTTTAGAGTATATATATATATATATATATATTAAAAACTCTTGTCTTGAGTCTTGCTACCTCTTGTCATGATATTTATTCCAGCAACCTTGCCCTCTCACCGAAGAAAAAACAAACTATTAACTCAACTTATGGAACCAACTCATATTTTAGTTTTTCTTCTTCGCTCCCTTTATTCTTTATCCCTCTCCCCATTCTCTATCCTCGAAAATATAGAACTCTATAAAGGGGGATCATCAAGGTAGCTTTCCAAGTGAGAATACTTGGGCACTCTATAATTTGATATAAATCTGATTACTTTTCGAACACAACGACAAATCAATTCGTTCATGATTAAATGGTCGGTTTATTTTTAAAAAAAAGAGATGTAACTTTGTATTTCCGAAACATTTCCTCTTTGTTAGATGAAAAATTATGTTGCAATATTGTTTGTTTCGTTTTGTTATTTACTATTATATAGTTCTTGTTACTTGAAGTATTTGTTAAATTTTATTTATTTCAAATCGATATATTTTTTAGATATGTCAGTCATTTATAATTAATCATGTGCATTCGTGTTTTAGATGAATTTTTGATGATTTTTAAATTTTGAATATGATGAAATTAATAACAAAATTTCAAATCTATATATTTTTGTTGGTCAGTCATATATTTAATATCAATAATGAGTATTTGGAGTTGTCTTATACTCAAATTTTTTAGCTAATTCTCAAATAAGAATTTCCTCCGAAAGAGAGAGAGTCGCATGTCAAGAGAGTGAGGCGCACCACTGTCTTGCAATTGGTGCATGCATCTCACTCTCCATAAAAGAGAGTGAACGAGCATTTTACTGTGGGTCCACATTTCTGTCACTTTCAAAAAAACTTGAATTTTGTTTTTTTCCTTTTAAAACAGTTGGCTATTTAAAAAAATTTGCTTTGGTTGTGTTGCACCAAATTTTTGTTGTGATCCCAATTTGAAAAAGGTTTTTAATATTACAATTAAAAATATAAATTAATTCAATTATTTTATTTATAAAAAATATTTAAAATTACAATATATTCATTAAAATTAAAAATGATTTAATTTATTTATAAAAAATATACAAATTAATTAATTTGGTTTTTAATATTAGAATTAAAACTATAAATTAATTAAATTATTTTATTTATGAATATTGTAGTATTTAAAATTACAATATATTCATTAAAATTAAAAACTATTTAATTTATTTATAAAAAATATATATGGATTAATTAATTTGTTTGAAAAGTATAAAAATATGCATCTATATTACAATAGTCATGGGTCTATTGATAGAGGCTATTCGACGGATGTGATTGAATATTTTCACAAGATCCAACGGATGTGGGTCAATTACAAATAATCTCTTATAAATCACCTTCAATTATAATTCAAGTTTGAATTGCACCCATCAACTGATACTTGAAGCAATATACACCCTCAACTATAACATTTTCTTAAATGCTCCTCAACTATAACTTTTACTTATATCACACCTTCTATTTAGGGCCGTTGTTGTCTGAATGGCTTATTAATGAGCTTAAATTTTGTCTTCAGAGTTTGAATGACTTTTGACCAAGATAGATCAAGTATTGTTACACTGTTGAAAAGCTTATGAGTCGTTATAATTATTTGTTAAAAAAAAACTTGAAAATTAGTATTCATATTTTTATATATATTTCATAAAAGGATGAAATGAAGACAATCAAATATTTATTAATGAATAGTTGTCTTCATGTTTAAAAAAAACCAAAAAAGCTTAAAATTTTGGCTTTTTGGCTTTTCAATGCATAAAGAGTGTTGTACCTTACTTATTGGCTTTTGGCTTATAAGCTGAAACAAACATTTTAAATATGACTTTTCAAAAGCCAAAAGCCAAAAGCCAAAAATCACTCCAAATAAGCTGCAACAAACGAGCACTTAGACACTATCGTTTCAATTGACGTAATTATACAATATACTTGAATCGTGCCATAGGCACGGGCACGGGCCATCTAGTATATAAGCATGAGGGATGACACTGTAATTTTCAAAAAATAAAGGGTTGCATTGAGATTTCTGAATTTTACCACATTTGACCTGGACATATTCATCTTACAGAAGACCACCTCTTAGGCGTCCTTTTGGTTCTTCAATCATGTCCTTTTGGTTCTTCAATCCTGTTTCGTTGGTATTTTGTTGAATAGCCATGTGATAGCACATCGTCAATTATGAAGGATTTTTTTCTTTATATACCTCCTAATTATTTAACTTTTTAAATATTGACTCTTTGAGTACTACGGATGGAATATAAATTAATACTGATTTTTATTGGTAAAAAAATTTTGTGTATGACGGTCTTACAGATATTTTTTGTAAGACGGATTTTCTTTACCTGACTCACTGTGTGTTGGTGGGTTAAGTTGTGAGAAAGTGAAGCTCCGTCTTACAAATAAAGATCCGTAAGACGGTCTTACAAAAAACGCACCCTCATTTCACATTTTGGATGATTTCGTTTGGAAACTTACATGTAGATGAATGATTTTTAAAATAATGAGATACATAGGACTACAAAGGCCAAACTTAAGAGTGTCGCGAAAAACAAAAGTGAATTAAAGGGTGTCTTTGCTCATGGAATTATTTTGTGTTTTATTAATTTTGGTCATTTCGGAGGAAGGGGTAGTTGTAGTAAGGATGTAAATGAACTGAATCGAGACAAATATCACAATATCCAATTCGTATTTGTAAAAATATTCGTATTTGTTTGTTATTCGAATATTAAAATTAATTCGTATTTGATTCGAAATTGATATTTGAATTATTTGATACTATTCGAGTATTCGATTTAATTTTTTTTCTTTATTTTTTAAAAACAAAATTGGATTAATTATTTTTTCACACACAATCTCTCTAAATATTTATTTAAACAAAAGTTGTATTTGTTTGCTAAACACCCAAAAATGTTTTCCAACATATTTTCAAAATATTTACCAAATGTTTGAAAATGAAATCTTTTAATTTTCTAGAAGTTATTTTTCGTGAAACAAACGGAGCTCAATATTAATAATCAAGTAAATTATTTCCCTTAAAATGTGTGTCCGCTGGTCAAATATGACAATAATTTTGGGATGATGATATTATTAATTTTCAATCAATTTAATATTTTATTCATGTAATTTATTTGAATTTTTTATATTGTATCGTGTCTCTTCTTTAAATTAATTTTTAAAATGAATGTATAATTTTTATAGCTATATTGTTAAATAATAAAATATTTAACAATAGGTTCATACTATAAAGCTTTTATAAGTTTATCCATAGTAAGTAATAGGATTATAGATAAATGTTGGGTGATAATCAGGCCGGTCCCTTTTGGGAGAAATTCAACCGCTAAAGTCTAACATAATATTATTTAACCGGTAAAGTACATTCTTTAGGGCAAAATGATGAAGATACCCTTAATGAAATTGGATTATGCGCCCTGTATTGTTAATACAGTTTGTGCGTCGGGATTAATTTTGCATCGTGCATCGAAATTTTCTTGAGAATTAATTGATTTTGTGCATTGGGAAAAAAATTATGCATCGGGATTAATTGTGCATCACAAAATTAGAATTGTGCATCGATATTTTCTTCAAGGGTAATCAATTTGTACATCGAAAAGTAAAAATTGTGCATCACGATTAATTGTGCATCGCAAATCCAAAATTGGGCATCGAAAATTTGTTAATGGGTAATTCAGTTTATGCATCGAAAAATAAAAATTATGCATCAAATTTTACTTTTATATTCTAATTTCAAATTGTGCAATGCAATTTAATTGTTGCATCAACAGATGCAACAATTGCTGCATCGATGAGAGGGACATTAGTACCAATCCAAATCCAAACTATTCCCTTTTCTTTCCATTGCAAAGCTAGAGAAGAAAGTTTGCTACTAGAAAGGAAAAAAATGAAAGAGATGTTGAAATCTAAAAAGGGGACATGTGGAGTTTGGTAGCTTTCTTTAATCTTCTCTCCTCCTCCTAGCTTGAATACGTCTGCTTCCTTCCATGTTCACATGGCGGTTTTCGATGAACGGAACTATCTTCTTTCTAATGAATCTAGCTTTCATTCAAGACTTTCTTAGCTTAGATAGATGGAAGTCAGTACACCAAAGACAGAAGGAAGTTCAATTCGCGATTTATTCCGAGACATTTGATAGGCTGTTGGCGCATTTCCCTTGGTAATGTGAAAAAGGTTTTCTTTCCATGAGATCCTCGTCGAGAAAATTAGGAGACTCGATTCACAAACAAAGAGATTATTTTGAAGAAGATGAATGATATTCACAAATATAGAGAGATTATTTTGAAGAAAATGAAGGAGTGAGATTGAAAGAGCACAATAGCTATGAATCTCAAAAGAAACCAATGCAGTTTCCAGTGTAGCTGCCGATGTAACTACAATGGAAGTCACAATGGTTAAAATAAACAAAACATCAGAAGACAAATTAAATAGACAGAAAACATAACACAAAAGTTTACCAAAAACAATCTACAAGACTATACTTGTAGACCTAGCCTCAAGGCCACAAAGATTTCACTAAAAAGATTAATCGTTTTACAAAAATATTGTGAAATCACCAAACAAAACACTCTCACAAGACAACAAGTCTTGGAGAGCAAAAAAACCCACAGAAAACAAGAATACTAAACGTGGGAAGAAATAAAACAACTTCCTAAAACTTAACAGGAAGATAAAAGCAAATCCAGATCTTAATGTAGCTTCCAATGTTATAACATCAGAAGCTACAATCTAACTGCAGCACGTCTGGAAAGAAGGATGACTTCTGAATCTTCGAAGTTTCTGCTCACATCCTTTTGCCTTAGGTTTTTCTCTTTTTTTCTCTATATACTTCAGCCGTGTCCAAGCTCCTCTTTATATATCGTTGAGATCTCCTACACACAAGAAACAATCTGGCTTCTACAAGGACAAGGATTAGAGAAAGGAAATAATATCTTCTTACCATATCCATAGATTTTATTACCATATAACAAAAGAGACTAAATACCCGGTTGAAAAAGGATTCATAATAAGATTTTGTTTCCAAATATAATGCTAACAAAATCTAATTAAAGATGTAGATTCCAAAATTACCAAAACTTGTCAAATATGAATTTTACCATGAAAGGGGAAACAAGAACTAAAATAGGCATGACCTATTTTACCCTTACAATCACCCCATTTGTTGAGCATTTCTGGTCAAATATAATGACAAGTGTTTCCGTTATCAGCACATACTTCAACCTGCATTTGTTAGAGAGAAATATCCAAAACCACCCCCTAAACATATGTATCATACAGAAATAATTTTGGACAATCACAAACAGCTAAGAATTTCATCAAGCAGTTAAGAGGGCTACATAACCAACCAAGCAGAAAGCAGTTTAAGAGACTTATTACAGACCAACATAAAAATATTGTTTTTATTACAACAACCACAAGATAAACATCTTCAATCTTCTTCAAAGAATCAAGCTTCCACAAAGAACAAAGAATAAAGATGATCGTGTTCGAGACATCAACAAAGAAGAACCTCAGAAACGCCAGTAGGACCACTTGAAACAGGAACACTTGGAGCACTATCACCCCCTATTTGGCCAGAATGTAGAGCTAGCCAAGAGGAATACTGAGCTGCCAAGGACTGGAGGAGAGAGGTTTGAGAGGACAAGATGGCCAACTGTGAATTGACCATATTCACCGTAGCTTATGAATGCAAATGTATATAGCGTAAGGATTAGCCGAGATAAAGTGTAGATGAGGCAACCGATGTAGTCAGATTGCTAGTAACATTTGGAGTAGGTTGGACAGAGGGTTGAGATTGTGATGGACCAGGAACACAAGAAGAGGGATCTGCAGTGACAGGGGCATATGGATAGGATAAGGGCGACATAACACCTCGTCCCCTTTCGTAAGTTTAGAAATATGAAGAGGCTCAAGGACGGAGTAAGCCTTGTTCCAGCAGCTGGAGTATATCCCTGAGATACTAGGACTTTGTAGATCAAAGAGGGAAAGATAAGGGACCTTTTATCACCTTCAGATTCAACAAGAGAAGTGATTTTCCTGAAGGCAAAATCCCCAAAATCAAAGGGTTTGCTGGTTCCTATTTGATACAACACTTTTGCATGTTCTTCCGTCAACTGCTGGTATTTGTTGTGGTGCCCGCTGCACAATGCATTTTGTGCATAAGGGCATACTGAGAGGGACGCTTGAGATGTGTTAATGTTAGATCCCTTCCCGTGCCATTTATGTAAAATGCCCCCAGTGAGTTCAAGTGCACACATATTCGATCGATGTCATGGAAAAAGGACCATTTGAGTATTGAACAATTCATTGATGTGGGAGGAGGAAAACATGTACCATTTGCCACGAACAAAGACTTTTTCAAACTTGGGGTCAGACACAGAAGAAATTCTCTTCTCAAGATTCGCATAAAACTCATAGATTAGGTCTCTAAAGTATGGTGTGGCAGAAGAGAGAGTGCCTAAGAGACCTCTATCTATGAAGAATTGAGTCAAATTTTGCTCAGATAGTTCATCAGAGGGAATAACCCTTTCATCAACAATTTTTCTAGAAGTATTATATCTAATTGAAGCAGATTTTGAAAGAAATTTTGCAGAGAAGGGTTTACCAACAAGATGCAGCGTAAAAAGAGGCGTAGACTCAGAGCTCCTCGATGTAGCTACATTGGTAGCTACATTTGCGCTGATGCTTGACTTCTAGTAAAACGAACAGAGCCTCTTCGCCTCATCACTATCACCGGGTTGCTTCATTACTTGCAAAATCTTTGTTCAACTATCATCAAACTCCTAAGAGCTTGATGGTTGAGCCAAATTTTTAGCCGGAGGTGGTGAAGATTGTGGAGACCTTCGAAGCAGGCGACTTCATTTGCACCAGAAATCGCCAGGTGCGTTGTTCATCAGAAAAACTAATATCGGCATTGGAAGCCGATGGAGAACCAGAAACATCATCTGAGGATTCCTTAACATGTGCTGAAGTATCAGTTTGGAAAACAACCCGAGGTGAAGGAATCGGGTAATCTTCGTCGACCACATCTTCTGCGGCTGGAACAGAGATTGAAGAAACTGGTTTGAACACAGAAGCTTGAGCGGCTGGAATAGGCCCTGTTTCAGCTTCAAAATCTTCGTCGTCTGAATCACTATCAACGGGCACAGGTTCTTCAAATTCGCCAGGAGTTACCTTGTGTTTCTTTGCACTTGCAATGTTTTCCTTGCTTGGATTTTCGTAATTAGATGGAATACCTCTGAGCCGCTTTGATCTTCTAGAGCTAGGGTTCCCAATTTGGGGCAACCCGGATAAGTCAACAGGATTATCAACGTCGATAGCGTTCCCCTTCTCTCCTGTAAGAATAACAGTAAGGGGTTCCGGAAGAGGCTGGGCAATAACCATTGCAGATTGGGGATTTTCTGGAGAAGAGATTGGGGTCGATGTAGCTTCATTGGAAGCTACATCAACTGAGGGATTGCTCAGAACTCTTAGATGCAGATGAGGATGATGAAGCCATGGTAATATTGATGAGGAAATCAGAGAGAAATAAGAATGAAGAAGGATTTCGGAGATGGCAATCTTCAGCAGCACACTTCTATGGATTTGAAGAATGAGTGATGTTTCTGAAGGTGTTAAGTCCCTGTCGCCTGAAAACAACACTAATAGCTGCCACTAATTGCAATTAGCCGTTACTCACTAATGATAAGGGAATAAGAGGGGACTAGATAATACAACTAACCAAATTTTAAATTTTTGATGATAAATCAAATATTGACCAAATCACATTTAAAGGAGAGATAGAAAATTTGATTTTGTCATGAGAGATAGGTGGAGAGTTAAGAGTGAGGGAATAACAACCAATTTTAGTTTTGAATCTTTGAATTTTCAAAATTAAGCAAGGATTTTGAACAAACACAACACTTAACTAACCAACATTGTCACACCACTAAACTGACAATCAGTATGCATAATCTGGATTAAGAGCTCAAGAACATTACACAGATTAGACAACCACATAGATTTCAACATGGAGTAACTTGGTATATAGATTGCACTAATCTGAGATAGAAACAAAAGATCAATAGGCTGATATGATCAAAACTGATTATGACCAAGAGATTATGCCTATCAGATGCCAAGAACATAAAATCAATGCAGTCATACACATGTGATAAATGTCTAGATCATCTGAATGTAGTTCCCAATGTAGCTGCATTGGAAGATACATTCGCCAAAGTTGTGATTTTATGTACAATATCTCATCTTTTGTTCACCAAATCAGCACTCAACTCCCACAAAAACCATAGGTACTTTATTTCCCTAGGAGAATAGCTTTACTTTATTTCAAGCATATTCAAAACACGCCACTAGGAACCTTTCACACTATTTACCAAGGGAAGCCACTTTACTGTTTGGTTAACCCATGAAATCCGAGGATTCATAGTCCCAAAAGAAAGGTGTCACAACCTTGTTCATAGGTAGCTCTTTTCTGTTGGGTAGCTTTCACACTTTTTCTATTAAGGGAAGTCAATTTTCTCAAGATCAACCTATGAGAACCTAAGTTCCATAGTCCCTAGATAAATTGTTGCATCCCAAAAATTTCAAAAGGTAGCTCTTTCCTTTGTGGGCTTAAGATTTTTCAATTGCAATAATATTTTAGGGAAAGAGTGAGGAGAATCAGAACAAAGAAATCACAACAAATTTTGAATGAAAATCCAGGACAGCAAACAAAGGTACTAAGACATTCAGGATGAAACTAGTGTGTGCCCCCAAAAAACTCAATGCAAGATGCCTAAATAAATTTTTTTTTATATAAGTGAGGGGTCACATGGCACACATACCGAAAGATTTCCTAAGATTTATAAATCTTTCAAAATCTAGACTCTTAGTGAAAATATCAGCCAATTGATTTTCAGTTCCCACATGTTCAATGCAAATAATACCTTGTTCAACCAAGTCTCTGATAAAATGGTGTCTTATATCAATGTGCTTAGTTCTAGAGCGTTGAACATGATTTTTTTACTACTATAACTTGGTGTTGTCACAATACATGGTTAATACATTCTTTGTGTAAGCCATAATCCTTGATCATTTGATTCATCCATAAAAGTTGTGTACACTCACTACCAGCAGCAATGTATTCAGATTCGGCTGTGGAGAGGGCAACATAATTTTGCTTTTTGCTAAACCAAGAGATCAAGTTGTTTCCCAAATAGAAACATCCACCTAAAGTACTTCTCATATCATCAACACTACCAGCCCAATCAGCATCACTAAAACCAACAAGATTGGTGTTAGTGTGTTTTGTGTACCACAAACCCATAGCACAAGTCTCACCAACATACCTAATTATTCTTTTGACAGCTTTCAAGTGAGAGACTTTAGGGTTTGCTTGATACCTAGCACACAAGCACACACTATACATGATGTCTAGATGGGTAGCAGTCAAATACAACAGACTTCCTATCATGCTCATATACAATGTATGGTCAACACTTTCAGATTTTTCATCTTTGTTAAGTTTATTGGATGTACCCATAGGGGTTTTCTTCTGTTTTCCATTCTCAAGATTGAATTTCTTCACCAAGTTAAGAGCATACTTGGCTTGAGATATGAACATCCCTTCATGCAATTGTTTTATCTGAATCCCTAAGAAATAAGTCAATTCCCCTACCATACTCATCTCAAAAGTGGAAGTCATGCAATTTACAAACTCTTTCTCAAAGGACTTGGAGGTGGACACAAACACAATGTCATCAACATAAATTTGTGTTATCAAAATGTGTCTATCTTGTTTTTGAATAAAAAGAGTTTTGTCCACTTCTCCCCTTCTAAACCCATTTTTTAAAAGATGGTCTGTAAGTCTCTCATACCAAGCTCTAGGAGCTTGTTTGAGACCATACAAGACCTTTTTTAACTTAAAAACATGATTGGGCTTATGGGGGTCCTCAAAACCTTTTGGTTGTTCCACAAAAACTTCTTCTTCAAGGATACCATTTAAAAAAAGCACTCTTAACATCCATTTGTTGAAGAGAAATATCAAGAAAGCATGCAATGGCAAGAAGCAGACGTATGGACTCAATGCGAGCAACAGGAGCAAAGGTTTCATCAAAATCCACCCCCTTAACCTGTGTATACCCTTGAGCCACAAGTCTTGTTTTGTTTCTTATTATTTCTCCCACTTCGTTTGATTTGTTTTTGAAAATTCATTTTGTTCCAATAACATTCACAGAAGTGGGTCTAGGAACAAGATACCAAACATCGTTTTTAGTAAATTGATCAAGTTCTTCTTACATGACATTTATCCAACACTCATCTTTTAGAGCTTCATGCACATTTTTAGGTTCAATGGTAGATACAAAACACGATGCATGGATTTCTTCAAATTCTAGAGTAGACAAGCAAGCAAGTTTTTTATAATCTACCTTACCTTTTCTTCTTGTTGACACCCCATCCTGAACATTACCTATGATTTGTGAAATGGGATGCACTTTCTGAATTTTGTTGGGAATGTCATGTCCATGATCGCAACCGGACTAATTCTTCGCTTGTTACGAGTCTGCTCCAAAGATACGCCAAGTTTCTGTCCAATGTGACTTCTGATGTAGCTTCTGATGTAGCTACATTCAGAACTACATTGGGTGTCACATTCTGAATCACATCCGCTGAACTTCCGGATACGCAGTTTCGTATGATCGCCTACAGTTCACCGGTTTCGAATCTTTGGTTACGAATCGCTGATCTCCAAAATCAAGAATACCTTAAACATCTTCTTCAATGGTTTTGTGGCCAAGATCCGTTAGATCATCAAAGACAATATTCATAGACTCCATGATAGTCTTAGTCCTAAGATTAAAGACTCTGTATGCACGACTATTAGTGGAGTAGCCCATGAAAACACACTTGTCACTTTTAGAATCAAATTTAGAAAAATGATCTCTATCATTGAGAAGATAGCACACACACCAAAAAACATGAAAATATTTTAAGGTCGGTTTCTTTCCTAGCAAGATTTCATAAGGTGTCACGGTGCTACCTGGTCTCAAGAAGACCCTATTTCCAATGTGACATGTTGTGTTCAAAGCTTCAGCCCAAAACCTTTTTGCCAAATTTTTGGAGCTCAACATGACTCTTGCCATCTCTTGAAGTGTCCTATTCTTTCTTTCCACCACTCCATTTTGTTGTGGAGTTTTGGGAGCAGAAAATTCATGTGATATGCCATTTGAGGCACAATAGCTAGAAAAGGAGAAATTTTCATATTCCGTGCCATGATTTGATCTAATTCTAATAAGCTTTAGATCATACAAGTTCATAACACGAGTGTACCATATTTTAAAAGCCTCAAAAGTTTCAGATTTTTCTCTCAAGAAAATTATCCAAGTGTATCTAGAAAAACCATCCACACAAACAAAAGTGTACTTTTTCTTTCCTAGACTCTCTACTTCAATGGGACCCATGAGATCTATGTGAATCATCTCAAGGCACCTAGATGTGGAACATTGAGATATAGGAAGGTGAGAAGCCTTGATTTGCATACCTTTCTGACAGGGTCCACATACCTTTGTGTAGTTCTTGTCCAAACTTGGCAATCCTTTCACTACATCATGTTTCACAAGCTCATGAAGCTTATGAAAACTCATATGTCCCAGTTTTTTATGCCAAAGATCTGTAATGTCAAGACTAGTTTTATGACATGTTTGGCCATTGTTGAACATATAAAAAGCATGCCCAGCAATTACCATATACACAAAAATATACTAATAATGGTAATAAAATCAATAATAAATAAAAAGCAAGCTTCCTCAAAAAATATAAACAAGATGAAAATGGAAAGTGATCAACTTAAAAGTGAAATCAATACTGTAAGCCATCCAAGCGGCTTTGCCACTAACCAATGATAATTCCTTCAAATTTATCATGCCGACCAAGTACCAAAGATGAATAATCAATTAAAGACACAAATATTAGAATTAAACTAAATCACAAGCAGATGACTAAATCACCATTCTACTTTAGAATTAAACTAAATCACCATTCTACTTTTAGTTTTCTCTCCACCCGACAATACCTTTAGCCTAAGACACACAAGCAGATCACAAATCAAAACAAATGCAATACTTTGTCAACATATTCGCCCAAAAAAGGATTTTACTTACGGTAAACAAAAGACAAGAGAGAAAATGTTTAGCTTAAATTTCAGAAATGAGACTCCTATTTTTGGGGGATGGAGGAAATAGTTAACAACAAAATTGGGGATTGGACTGCCTCTAATTCTTTTAACCTAACTATCAATCATGAGAGAGAGTCGAGAGACGAAAGAAAAAAGACCCCACACCTCACATACGCCGATGCGATAACGCGATCGTCGACCGAGCTTGCTTCCTCCTCCTATCGCTGTGCGCCGCTATCGCTGCAATCCTTCGAGCCCTAGCCGTTGCCGACCCTTCGACCGAAGCCGCCGCCGAACCTTCGACGGTCGAAGCCTTCTTCACTTGTGAAAAATTTCGAACCCTATCGGCTATGGTACGACACAAAGGGGTATAGAAGTAATTTCGCTCCAAAATTGTACCTAAAAGAAATATGCAAAAAATAGGTTGATTCATTTGAAAACATGTTTTCAAAAATGTACCGGCTTGTAATTTTTCCTATAATTAAAGTCTAGTCAAAAGTGGGCCTAGCCCGACCCAATTAAATTAATTACTAAATAGGTCAAAAACCATTAATTGGCACAAAACAATTATAATAATAATTATATAGGTCCAAAACAATCATAATATTAATTAACGTGAATTAATATATATATATTTTTTTTTGAATTATCGGGATATTACACCTATCTTTTAAATCTTAATTTGATATTGTCAAACCATTTATGTGCTAATGTAATTTTAATTGCTTACTTTAAATTTGTTTTTATTTTAAGTTTTTAATTCGTTTTCTTTTAACTCAAATATAGTTAGTTAGCCAAATTTTGTTATTTAGTTGAAGTGAAAATTACGTACATTTCACGTGGAATCGACTCGTACTTACAAACTTTATTACTTAATACAATCCGGTAATCTTTTTGTGCACATCATCTCCCACGAATTGTGTGTCAATGGATTCGTTTGATCTAAATCTTGATATAGTAATAGGTGTAAACTGAAAACAGACTCCAAAGTATTTGTTACTGAAGTTTAAGCTCTATTTTTTGGAACCCGCAACACACATTTTTTTGGCCGAAAAATCTCATTTAGACACTATTAAAAGGCTCAATTTTTTTTTTGTCATTTATTGTAATATACAAATTAGATTCACGATTCATAATTTCTAAATTGCGATACATAAATAATGTTCCACGCATGTATTGGATTTTATTAAGGGGAAGACATTCCGTCACAATGTCAATTTTATTGGTTCTAAAAAAAATACTCCCTAGTTTTTAAAATATTGTCTTGGTTGACTCGGTACACCGTTTATGAAAAATGAATTGATTGAATTATAAATATTGGTGAAATGTATGGTTTTCTTTAATGTCTTTGAGTATGTGACCATAATTAAAATATGTAGAAAAAATAAAGATAAAGTGGTAAAAATATTTTCTTAACGGATAACGTTTTAAAAGAGGATAATTATAAATATAAACAATAATTTGAAAACGGTCGATTATAAAGGAATAAAGCTTATGAAAAATGTACACATGAGACCGACCCCATTTCACCCGTAAACAATCAATGCGGTGGAAATAAAATCTATATTATAATTAAGCTTGATCTTTCTGAAAAGTTAACTACTGGTCATGATTCATTTTTACAAAACATAATTACCGATCAGGATTAAGTCTTTCTAAAAAGTTAATTATTAATCAAGATATTGCTAGATTTCATGAATTTCGGTAACAATATAGGAGATATCTAACTTAATTCTTACATTTGTCTTCATATACTCTGTATCATTTTTCTTATATTCTCCGTATCATTTTTCTTATATTCTCCGTATCATTTCCCTCTTCATTATATAACGTTTTTCTCAAGGGCAAGGTTGGTTGTCCCCCTTAAATTTGTTATATAATTTCTATTAATAAAATCTAGTAGGTACCTTCCTTGTTTTCCTAAAAAATTACAAAACTAATTTTAAATTTTTTTTCCATTGTTGGATAATCATATTGTTTTAATTAATTACCGAAATATGTTTATTTTAAATTATTTATTTTAAATATTGACACCGTCCCATACTAACGCCGTGCTTATGACATAAAATCTAGTCTATATTATAAAAGAGTTCATAATATAACTGGTGACCCTGATTAAATTGTGTTAAACACAACTGACGATCCAGATTAATTTGTAAATGTGTAAGTTACAAATAAACCTTTCAGTTATTGAGTTATGTTTAAATTACAATTGAGTTATGAATTTTGTTTAACTTATGATGATTCATCAAACTGATCCCGACAGGTGCAGGGTAAACGAATCGAGTATCCATTTACAACTCATCGACAAAGTCAGCAAAGGAAGAGAGAGAGAGAGAGGACGGCCTAAAATTCCTTCAATCCAAATAGTAATTCGACTAGACAAATTTCTACTCGAAAAAATTCGCTCGGATTGTGCCAAAGAGAGAGGATAAAGAGGCGCTGAAATGTCGTACCGGGAACCTCCACCGTTTCAGGAATCTTCACGCTGCGACGTCTGCAAATGCAGCTTCAACACCTTCCGGCGCCGGGTACTCTCTCTATGAGACCGATTGTCATTGGATAATATACTGTATTATTTATTTTATTAGCGTATTTTTTTCCGATCCCAGCACTATAATATTATCCGATCATTCATTCTCAAGGCCGATTAAATTTATTACTCCTTATTATATTTGCTTATTCCCACTTCACATATCTACTTTTGCTTGAATTTTCCAAACTTGGTTAATGCACTAGTATTACACTTAGCTCGGCAGGCAAATTTGTATTGAGTTTAGTTTGGAATAATACTAAAGATCTAACCCTTGGAATCCATTAAAACGTTTCAATCTGATGTGTGAATTCTTGATTGAGAGAGCCAAATATCATTAAATGTTGATTAGATAAGTTTGAACATCCATGATAGGTTGGTTTGGAAGTTCAAACCATTTTCTGGATACGAGGGTTGAAGTTTAAGACAGTAGTGTTACTCTTAGAGATGTTATGGCATCTATTTGTGGTGGAATAGGTTCCTGTTTCTAGCTTAATTCAATTTAGTTTACGTGTAAAGTTGAAATTACCGCAAAACATAGAGATCCACTAAGTTAAAGAAATCTCGTGTCTTCATCCTCCAGGATTTGATGCTGTACCTGCCCAACTAAATCCATTGCTAATGCAGGCTAAGATACCAGCTAGCTTTGCTTTCTATGGATATTATGTCATCTCTTTACATTTGGTGGTTTGATAAATATCAAAAAATGCCACCGGTCTCCCATTTTGTCAAAGTATATCGTATGACCATTCCATTATGAGAAATTATCGTAATATGTTGTCTTTGATTAGACCAATACTTAGCCAAGAAAATAAATTCCTTAATTGTCAAAATAGATTGATTTTTGACCTTTCTCTGGTATCCCAAGGCATCCCCACACCCGAAGGTTCTAGATCTAGACTTATCCCTGAGATACGGACGGCCGCTAGAAGCGGCGATCTCTCATAGGGAAGTTTTCTGCATAAGCAACCCTTGAAACCAAGTCCTCTTGCATAAGCAACCAGAGCCCCTACCACTTCGGGCAACCCCCCTTGACTATTGATGTATAAATACTAATACTCAAATTTGATGAGGGATTTTCTTCGTTGGGAGTAGGACGTAAGAGGGACTGCTTGGTGACTAGGGAAGAGCCCCTACCACTTTGGGCAACCCCCCTTGAATATTGATGTATAAATACTAATGCTCAAATTTGATGCAGGATTTTCTTTTTTGGGAGTAGGAGGGGGTAAGAGCGACTGTTTGGTGACTAGGGAGATGCAAGCCCCTTAACGAGGGAGGTCTTAGTTTGGGTAACTTAGTGTTCAAGAACAAGTCCCTAGTGGCTGAGTGCTTGTGGCATTTTCCCGTTGAATCAACCTCTATTTGTCATCATGTGAATAAGAGCAAATTTGGGATCCATAGGAATGTTTAGTATTTTCCCGTGGAAGTTCTTTTTTTTTTTTTTTTTGATTAGTAAGTTTGGTATTATATATGAAAAGCTTCAAAAAAGGTGATGCGTCCTTTGTACATTATAGGGCTACATAAAAGATTCAAACTAATCGAGATGAAAGGAATTTGTAAATTCTGCAAAAGTATAGTTAGGAGAAAGGGATCAATTCGCTAACTCTGCACACTTACAGAAGAGCGTACAAGTAAAGTGTCTTTGATTTGCTCCAGGTCCCTTCCTTGTTGTCAAAAATCCTTCTTTTCCTTACCTTCCAAATGATCCAACAAACCCCAACGGGCTACCTCCCAAATTGGATTTCTCCTCCTCCTTTTAAATTGAGACCAACTAAAAAAATAGCTCTAGGACTAATTTGGGCCATGAAAGCTCTAACAAACCAAAGATCATGTTCCACAAAACCTTTGCTGGACCATGAAGAAGCAAATGATTGACACTTTCGTCACTCCTCTTATGCATGTAGCACCAGTTAACTTTCCACCACACCTAGTTGACCCTGAGTCTACCTACTTGCTGCTCATTAATCTTTTCAAAAACTCCAAGCATGATTCCATTTCCTAGTCTTGAAAATTTCTCCAAAAAGATGGATTCTTGACCACCTTATCCCCTACCATTTGAAGGACTGAGGTTACCGAGCCTACCAGGCAGTTTTTATTAATAGCCAAATTAAAGAGATTAGGAAAAAGTCTCCACAACTCCATCTCGCCGCACCATCTATCTTTCCAATATATTATTGTCGAACCATCCATAATTACAAAGAAAATGTGTTTCTCGAAAGCATCCCCACCTTTTGAATTCCTTTCCATACCCGCACCCCATATGAAGATGAAATGCCTCTCAGGACCCATAAGCTTTCACCTTCACCATACTTGCTTTGGGGCCCTGCAAGGAGCAATGCTTACCACGACCTTCCAAAGAAGAAAGAAGATTGAGAACTCGGCCAGGGAAAAACCTTTGACTGCAATGAGGCCTCTTTTGAAGAAATCTATGTATTTAGTAATAGCTTTCCAAGTCCTGGATTGGTGCTTTGAATCCTGTGAACAAATCTTCTTCATTCGGGTGTGGCCCTGCCTATAGTTGCGAGTCTTGTCATCAGCACCACTTTCCTCCACAACCTGTTACTGTCGACCATGTATCTCGATAACCATTTACCAGGTAGAGCCGCACAGCAATGTTGAAAATATGCAAATTCTTGATCCCTAAACCTCCTACTCTCAGATAGGTACAAACCTTGACCCATTTCACTGGGTGATACTTATGTGTGGACGGGTCACATGTGAGGAGGAGTGTTAAGCTTGATATACATTGTTGATCCCCTATTTATTGGCTTAAGCTTTTAGATGAGTTGGTAACTTAACAAAAAGAAAAGTGAATGGGATCATAAAGAGTAGCGGCCTAGCGGGATCCGGTGATAGACATGTATTGATGTATACGGTGTAGTGAGGGCAAGGCTCAAGGCAGTTTAAAGTTTGAAACTCAATGTGCTGAATAAGTGCTGTTCAAATATTGATCCTAAATATTTTCAAAGTGTAAAGTCAAAAGTAAGTTCTCCCACCCACCCCACCCCATCCCCCCTCCCCCGCGGTATGGAGGTAGTAAAGAATTACTTATTTGGTTCCACTTTCAAAGCTTCCCTATTTGAATAGTCAAATATTTAAGGCATCCATAATCACGCTTGGGAAGTGTTATTATTCTTATTATTGTGATGGAAAAGAAGAAATTTTATTAGATCAATAGAAGAAAATACAAAAATAGTGAACAAGCTATCCCAAAAGGGCCAAAACAGTAAAAAAGAAATAAACAGACAGAAAAGAGGAAAAGGAGAACTCTAGGAATTTAATGAAGAACTTCCCTCCAACCTCTCGACAAATCAGCAATAGGCACTCATCAAAAAGTGCCTAAAGCTGAAGCCAGAGAGCCGCATAAAAAAACTATTCTCTCCCATAAAAGAGAGAAAGAAAGTGCCTGATCGAAAAGATGCTGGACTATGCCCCACAACATATCAAACACGGAAGACTACTAAGGAATCTGTCCATCCTTGCTCCCGCTTAAATCCAAACACTTGACGGTAAACAAGGTCTCCACCAACTCGGGACAAACTTACTTCACACCATAAATATCAAAAAGTGAACACCAAATTCCAAGCATCCAAGCAATGTAAATTGAGATGCTCAAGGGTCTCATTATTCCCCCAGCACATGACTCAAATATGAGGAGAGATGGCCTTATTGGGTCTACGCTTTTGGCACAGGTCGTTGGTGCTCAGCTGGTTAAGTATGAGAGACCAGGCAAACGTCTTAAGCTTGTATGAAACCTCGGATTTCCGAATGACAGTAGCTGTTGGAAAGGCGCAAGGAATTCGAGATCTAGTTCACTTTTTCGTGAAAGGTTTAACAGAGAAGAGACTACTAGTTTCACAATCCAAGAATTACAACCAGCCAAAAGAACTCAATTAATCAAGTAAATCTATTCAGATTTGTAAAACTCTGAAAATTCCAGAAACAACTGTTATTATCCCAAATCAGAAAGCTAGAAATATGACATCATGAGTTGCAAACAACCTGAACAATCGATAAGAAATGCGAAGAAGAGATGCCCCGACTCCCAAAACTTAATCCGTGCCATTCCCATCGACATACCAAATTGAGGTCACAAGAGATGAGTGCAATGATGAAAGAATTTTCATGGGCTTGCACAGGAATTACCCTTGGAAGTATCCTTTATAACGAGATCTTTTTGTTCAAACTAGCTTTTATTATTTCATGTATAAGGGGTAAGGTGAGGACATAATTGGAATTGAACCGAATTTTTGAAATAAGACTTTGAATGGAACAGCCCAAAATTGAATATGTAGGATACTACAATTAGAACATGGAGTATTTTCCAGCAACCTCTAGCTTTGAATTGTTACTCACACCTCTTACAAGGCTGATGATTAGTGTTAAAGTCCCTTAATTTCTGGTTAGCTATAATCGCTGATCCAAAGAACAAGAAATTACTCCCGACACTTGAAAACGAGTGCTGATAAGATAGAGGACTAATTGGTCAAGTACTCGAAAAACCTATGAAATTACAATATGGTGAGCTTGAGTTGAAGAAATGTTCTTGAGTTGGTATCCGTAAAGAAAGTCTATGAAGATGTTTAAGCTAACGTTGTACATGCAATAGTAATAAAGGATGCTTCATATGATTTTAAACATTCAAATAAATACACCAAAAATGGTTCAATTATTTTAGAGTCTGCAATGCTCTTGAGTTTTCTTTATCTCAATTCAACTCTCTCTCTCTCTCTCTCATATTTATATTGCAGCATCATTGCCGATGTTGTGGCCGAACCTTGTGCGCTGATCATTCATCAGATCAAATGGTGTGTTTTTTTTCCTTCTCTCTCGTTTATATCTATATATATGTATGTATGTATGTGTGTACATGCATTTACGTGTCTATACTTGTGAGTTTTTTTTTTGGCAAGACTTATCATGTTTTGTTTAATGGTTGTTTTCAGGCCTTACCACAATTTGGTATTTACTCAAACGTCAGAGTTTGTTCCAACTGTTTTAATGACACATCTCGGTAATTTTGAATGATTGTAATTTTGAATTCTATTCCTGGATTGTGCTGCTTAAGTTTGTGTGGATAGCTTAATTGCTGGAAAAAAACATTGAAGGTATAAAGAACAATAATGGAATTACCACGTAGAACCTAATGAACTATATCATCATTGTTGTCTGCTCTCTGTGTGACTCCAAGATTTTCTACGCAAGACTCTTTTAAGGCCTCAAGGAGAGTACTTCACTTTCTTTCTATTTCTCATTTCCTCTTCTTTCATTTGTCTTTTGGCTGTCTTAAACTTGGATCAGATAAAAAATCCTCCTTTTTTCAGCCTAATAAATTTACGAAAAATGATCGGAATTCCAACTTTTTATCCCACTTTTCCATCCCAATCAATGTGGCAATGCGTGTGACCGGTTAAACTATGTTATTCAAGGTTTTCCTGTGTTTGTCTTTTACAAAAAGCCTACAAACTACGTCATTTATAAAAAAAGGGTTTGGTAAGCCTCATGCCTGAGTTCGCCTTTTTACACCTCTCACTTCTCGCATAGGTGAGAAAGGGGATCGCCTCAGGTCGCTTCTCTAACATCGCCTCACCTAGGCTGTGTAAGGCGACATATCCTCGCCTCTCGCTTGAGGCGACCGTGGTGAACGTCTTTAGTAACTATCTCCTACAACAATAACATTAGCACCATACTCAGAATAAATCCTTCCTGTCAACCCCCAGCTTAATCGAGCAATCTGCAAACACTTGAAAAGTTGACCAAATATGTAATTCCAGTGAGATCACTAAAATCATCCATAAAACTTCCATGGTCTTGAACTCTTCTTCAAAATACAAGCAAAGGTAACAGAAGAGTCAGCTTTTCCATTCACCACTTTATCTGAACTTCTTTACCTCCACAACCCCTTTCAGAACCCCCCTCTCCCCAACTAACTAAAAGCGGAGGGATATGGATGGGGAACTCACCTTAGGTTTCTAATGTTCGCTCCGTATATTTTCTTCCTTTCAACATCTTGGTATGATCTCTACTTTTTTTTTTTTTTTTTCTGCATCTGTGTTTCTTGCTTTGGTACTAGACCCCCATTCCCTTATTTTGGCTGCTTCCGGCTCAATCTCCTTGGCATTGCTGGTTATAAACTCTATACGAACATTTAGATCCATGACTTGTTGTTTTATGATCAAGAGTGTTATTTCATTGCAACAAACATCTTCCAGGGAAGTAGATTTTATTACAAATAGATCACGCGGATCAATCATTTCCTCAAATCAATCTATTAACTTTTGCTTAAACTTTATTATTTATTTCTGATCTTTTTCTAATTTCAACAAATCTTGCTGCCCTTTACACTAGGGCTTAATCGAAGGAATTTTCTTACAAATGTTGAAAGACATCTTTTAGAGTGGAGAGATCACTAATCAAGGTTCTAATATACATGTATGTGGTGTATTTACAGAAATATGTGTTGCTTTTATATGTATACAAAACATAGATGCACACATTAACACACTCGCCCACTCACTTTTACAGTGCGTATGTTGAAGAAAAAAAATAATATTGGAGTTTATGGATGAACACAGCCTTGGGAGAGCACGTGAATCATGATATAACTTTCTATCGTTCCTATTGATTTTTAAATCATCCATTGTGAAGTAAGCACAAATATGTAACATGATTTGATAGCTCAAGAAGGAATTATGGTAATGTGGGCACTAGTCTTAATTACTAGGGAACAATAATGAGCTATTAAAAGTTGAACTCTAAACGACTCGACTTGGCGAAAAGTAAAAGTACCCTCTGGTTTGGTGGACTTTTGGAATGGATGGCTTTTAGTAGAAGTTCCATAAATGTTCACTAAACAACCGGAGCTTTTTTAGATGGCCCTTCAAGTCTAGAATGTCCATCTGGATGCATGTTAGCTTGGCTTTGTGCTCTTCCATCTGGCCACACAATGCTTTTGAAAGACTAGTGCAGTGATATTTCTTTTTCTCACAACTCAACTCAGCCTTTTCCCAATTACTTAAGGTGAATCCTTTTTGTCCATTTGGTTCGGTCCAATGTCCTTGCAAAAGCCACACCCCTCATTTATATCCTTCTTTATTTATGGAATAATAAAATATCTGCCAAAAAACAGTGTTCTTGTTTATCTGTTATTTGTGTGTATTAATTTCTTTCTTATAAAAAATTTTTCTTTCTTATAATTTTGAGTGTAGACCTGGGGAGCATGGTGCAACGGCTGCCTCAAAAGGAGTGGACATTGTCACAGAGTCGGTTTCAAGATTGGACATCAGTAGACCAACTGCAGATTTATCAACTGGACCACCTGCTGTTTCAGGCGTTCCAGAATGCAAGTGTGGAATGCCTTTATGCATTTGTGAAGCGCCGTCAACTGATGAAACCGTACCTGTGGAGGTAAGTATCAATGAAATTGGCCTACAAATGCACTTAAGCAGGCTCACGAACCTCATGGAAAATTTTTGTTTGACACGCAGCGCAAAAGTACTTCCAATCTTACAGTTCAGTCAATCCCAAAATTGAAGAAGGCAGACACAACACCCAAGAGTAGAGGTTCGGCCTCAAACAGCAAGTATAGGTATTCTACAACTAGGTTTCATAAGCTGCATTTCATTTCAATATTTATTCTTAAAGTGTGCAATTTTAATATGCTCAGGAGATGAGTGTAGCAAAATTAGGATACTAAGATGGACCTGTGGCAAAACCGGAAAACATGAAATTTGAAATGAACACATTCCTGAGAAGATAAGTGTAGCCCCACTAACAGATTTAATGTATGAAAGTAAGATGCTTTGGACTACAATTTAGACCAATTAAGTGCGGCAACTAGGAAGAGTGATCATCTGAGTATCAACGGGAATGCTGGGGCTAGGGATAAGCTGCAAAAACATGGACTGAGATAATAAAGGAGTGATTTAGTGCAGTTTACTAAAAAAGCTTCCTTTGGACAGAACTGAATGGCAAAAAAGATTATTATGGCTGCGACAACAAGTTGTGACAAAGGCCTAGACGAGTTGAACACTTCACCGCGCAACTTAGTTTTAGAGTACCAGTTTTAGTATAGAGAATAAAAAACCTACCTTAAAAAGTTAATTAACTTAACTGCTCAAGCTCTCTCATCTTATGTAATAAGTGGAGTAGTCGCTCTGTTAAAAGACTTCTATTTCTGCGACAAATGTTACACCAAGATGACAACCGTCATATTCCTATATAAAAATCCATTCATTTGTTTTGTTTACTTCCTGGAACCAGTTATCATGTCGGAATCATGTATTATCCATATTTCAAAAGCCATCTCCTGTCAAGATAGTGAGTTGCTATTACAATCATGTGGTAAATTTAGTTTCAAAATTCTTGATGTTACTAGCAAGGGTATGTATTATCCATATTTCAAAAGCCATCTCCTGTCAAGATAGTGAGATCAATTCATATGTTAATATGTGGCTTTTGATATTTAGTATGAAGTTTCTCAAGATAGTGACTGGCATTTCTGCTATTACAATTAGGCTTTTGATATTGTTAGATAATGAAGTTTTCATGGTAAATTTAAAAGCAGAAAGTTTCAAAATTCATGTGAATTAATCCAATCATATGTTAATATGTGGCTTTTAAGCTCCTTAAAAACTGGCAGTATGGTTGAGAATTGTTGCAGATAAGAATTTCAATAAAAGCAGAAAGAACCATGTGTATCTGAAATTATGTCGTTTGGAGCTTCACCTGTCTGTATTTTTATATGTGCTTGTGATTTGTAATGTCCACTGGGCCTCCATCATTAGTTGATAATATGTGGCGCTTAATCACTTTTATTATCATAGAAATTGACCAACTCTCTGGAAGGAGTAAGGAAATGGGCCTAAATGTGTCCACTTAGGTAACTCACTTTGACAATTTTAAAACTGTGAAAATACCATAAGCGAGCTGCAGAGTAGCAAAACCCAATTTCATGGACAAGTGTGCCATTTGGTTTCCAATTTCCAAAAGAAAAACATTATTGATTTGAGTGCGGTTTTGGCGTGCACATGCGACAAAAAGCCTTAGAATTGTTAACTCGTGCCTGAAAAACCACCCCTCCTTCTCTAGGAGGGAGCAGACTCGTGCCTTGGTGCCCTTTGTTATTTTATGATTGTAATTTTAGGAGGGAGCATTCCCCTCTCTTAGAAGTCCCCGAATTCACTTTGGCCCCCTTTGTTATTTTATGATTGTAATTTTATAGAAGTATTCACTTTGGCCCCCAAAAAACTCTGTAGAAGTATTCACTTTGGCCCCCCAAAAAACACTTGGGGTATGTTCTCCTTGCAAGAATTCGGAACATTCCTTTTTGGTTTTTAACTTCCTCTCTTTTTGGCACCACCAGCTTCTCTCTATCTCTCTCTTGCTTTTTTTTATTATTACCAATCTGAAAGCCGTGTCAAACACACCCTTAAAGTGTTCAATAATGAAAAAAAAAAGTGTTCAATAATGAGTTATTTGAACTTATCTTCTACGATTGCTTTTTTAGTGGGGCATGTTTAATTACTTTCTGTCCTAGACTACACAATAATGAGTATGGTTTAAATACGCTCTTTATGGATTTATTACTTCTCTCTCAATAGTGTATCATAGATTCGTAGTTTGATTGGTTTCTTTGGCTCATGCACCTCTGTTCCCTTAACCAGTATGTCAAACAGCCAGTTATGAAGATTTTTAACATTGAATTATATATATAGTGTATAAGGTAGTTTCTAAAAATTTGGGGCCCTGGAAATTTGGGGCTCATAGCCTTCGCCCTCTGGACATGCCTCAAGGCCGGCCTTGGCTAAACAAACTCCCTCCTTTTCTAAAAAAGAGTCGTGTTTAACTTTGCATAGAGATTAAGAAAAAACAAATTGATCTATAATAAATATAAGGACTCATCGATGAAATTAGCAAGCAAATCAAGGGTAATATGTGAAAGTAACCAAAAAGGAAATATTACAAAGTGGACATCTTCTAGCGGGCTAAAAAGGAATAAATGAATAATGGACTCTTTTAGGAACGAGGGGAGTAGTAATTTTCTTTTATTACCATGTTTGGGTGGAGCATCCTACTTAAAGGTTTGTGTGGTGATCCTGCATGACCAGCCTTAGAACATTAAGCACCAACTTGCATGGCCAAATGTGTCCAACATGAAATGTAATATTCTCATTACACGGCCCCATCCGTGGTGAGAGTTGTTATCCAAACACATGGACTAGCAATATTTTGGCATAGCCAAGAGGCCAAACATAGAAGTTAGAACACCTTAAAGATTTATTTATTTATTTTATTATTATTTTTTATTAGAAAAGAATCAAATTGATTAAAATAGTAAAATAGAAAATTTTAATGTCTAAACGCACAACCCAATAACTTATCCATGTTACACACTAGCTTCAGAGGCCATTCTTTTTTTTTTTGATAAGTAAAGAATTTGTATAAATAAAGGCGTCTAATCAGGAGACGCGTCCTTGTACACGGGACATATACAAGATACCATCAACTAAATATCGACAATATTAACAAAAACTCCCCCTCGGAGGGATCTATCTTTAAGCACCACAGCCCAATAAGCTGCAAGACATGCTTCAATGTTGTCAAAAACCCTCCTGTTCCTCTCCAACCATATCGTCCACCAGATCGCATGAGGAGCTGTTACCCAACACTTGTTTTTCCTCCTTTGCTTGTACACTGACCACCCTTGCAGCAACTGACTCACTGATCCGGCATGACCCATGTGATATCCGCCATTCTGAAAACCAAATGCCAAAGGTCCCTCACTACCGGGCAATGGAGAAGAAGGTGATTCACAGTCTCTTCCTCTCGTTTACACATATAGCACCTATTCACGACAAATTTCCCACGAGCTCTCAAATTATCCCCGTCAAAATGGCCTCCCTTGCTGCATCCACGGAAAGCCACTCTTCGTGGAGCCATGGACCGCCAGATCTCCTTCCACGGAAAGTAATAATTGCCCCTTCCCGCCAAGCAAGAATAAAAGGATCTTACCGAGAAACTTCCACCCTTCGACTCTGTCCAAACAACTCTATCCTCCGACGTCGCACTTCTTTTGTAGTCATATAACATCACAAACAAATGACTTATGTCTTTGAACTCCCAATCTTGCAACTCCCTTCTGAACAAGGGACTCCACGAATCAAAACTATTATGGTTAGCCACTATCGAGCTTCACCAACTCCTCTTGATCAATCGCAAGATCAAACAATCTCGGAAACCGATCCTGAAGCTTCACTTCTCCGCACCAAGTATCCTTCCAAAATCTAACCTTATCGCCCTTACCAGCCTCAAACACAATATGACACTTGAAGAAGACCCACCTATTCATAATCCCCTTCCAGACACCCACTCCATGAGAGCAAGAAACCATCTTAGGGTACCAAAGATGGGTCCCCTCGCCATGCTTCTTTGCCACTAACCGCCTCCACAACGCATCTCTCTCCACCAAATATCTCCACTGCCATTTTCCCAGCAAGGCCCAATTGAAAATCCTTAGATTCTTAACTCCCAGACCGCCACTCCGAACCCTAGAGCACACTGATTTCCAATCCACTAAATGATATTTCTGCTCTTCCAAACCCCCATCCCAAAGGAAATCCCTTTCTAATTTTTCTAGACGACTCACCACTGAAATAGGGACCACCAATACAGATAACAAGTATGTGGGAAGGTTGGATAATGCACTCTTAATCAGAGTCAAATGACCACCCTTCGACAGGAATTGCCTCTTCCATCCAGCCAACTTTCTTTCAAACAAGCCGACTTACACCCAAAATAAGAGACTGACTGCCCTATGTCCCCCACCTCCCTACCGAAATAATCTCGCACTTAGAAATATTAATTTTCAACCGGACACCGCTTGAAAAAACAACAAAACTAAGCGAAGGTAGCCCAGTTGAGATCTCTTTGCTTCACAAAAGACCAAAGTGTCATCAACAAATAATAAGTGCGAAATCATCAAGCCTGGCTGGCCGTCACCTCCTACTCTGAACCCCGAGATGAAACCACCCTCCACTGCCTTATCAAACAAGCGGCTCAAACCTTCCATGATCAAGATGAACAAGAAGGGAGAAAGAGGATCCCCCCGCTGAAGACCCCTCGAACTTGAAAAAAACCTCGCCGGTTCTCCATTCACCAAAACTGAGAATCTAACCGTAGAGAATAGAGATACAAAATAAAATCCACCGCCTCCATTTCTCTCCAAACCCCATTCTCGAAAGAATGTACAATAAGAATTTTCACTCTACATGATCATAAGCCTTTTCAATATCAAATTTGCAAAGCAGACCTGGAAACCCATTCCTTATCCTCGCATCCACCACCTCATTAGCTATAAGGGTGCATCCATAATCTGGCATTTCCCCACAAATGCATGTTGAGAATCAAAAACCACCCTACCAATAACCTTCTTAAGCCGAGACGCAAGCACCTTCGCTAAAATCTTATAAACTGCCCCAACCTGATCGGCCTAAAATCCTTCAACTCATCCGCACCCTTTTTTTTGGGATAAGGGCGATGAAAGAAGTATTTAGACTTTTCTCGAAACCTCCTGTCTCAAAAAACAAATGGAAAACCTCCATAATATCCTCCCTAACCACCGCCCAACAATGCTGGAAAAAGGCTAAAGAGAACCCATCCGACCCCGGAGCTTTATCTCCTCTTAAGGACTTTAAAGCCACAACTACCTCTACCTCAGAGAAAGGCTGCTCCATTAAGATCTCTTCTGACTCTGATAAAGACTTAAAAGCCAACCCTTCCAGCTCCAAATCAGAACCCCTCCCTGTTGAATACACATCCTGATAGAAAGAAACAGCCCCTTGCCTAATCTGATCTGGGTCATCCGTTACAACTCCTCCAATCTTCAACTTCCTGATCTGATTATACCCTTTATGCGCACTAGCCATACGATGAAAGAATCTCGTGTTCTTATCTCCTTTAGCCACAAAATGCGCGACTTCTGCCTCCAGCTAATCTCCTCTTTAATCAAAAGCTTCTCAAGTTCCAGCTTCACCTCAAGGCGCCTAAGGCCTAACATCTTCAGAGCCTCCCAAGACCCCATTACTATCCAATTCATCCAGCCTTTTAATCTCCTCCATCGCTTCTTTAATCTTCTTGTCGACCCTCCCAAAAGTCTCCTTATTCCACACTTTGAGGTCCTGTTTCAGCAATTACAACTTCTTTGCCAATTTGAAACAAGGTTTACCAACCGGCTCATAAGAATCCCACTTCATTTTGACCCAATCCTGAAATCCTGGCTCCTCCAACCACATATTCTCGAATCTGAACGGTGAACTCCATTTGATAAATCCTGGCTCCTCCAACCACATGATCTGAAGTAACCCTCGGAAGGCTACTCTGAATGAACTCTCCCTGCTGATCTACCCAATCGGAGGACACTAGAAACCTGTCAATCCTTGAGCACTGCCTGCTACTCCCACCTCTGAACCAGGTAAATGAACTTCCAAACTAAAGATAAATCAACCAGCTCTTCCTCATTAATAAAATCATTGAAATCATTCATCGAGTTCAAAAAAGTCTGTCCCTAACCGCTCATGGGGAAACCTGATGACGTTAAAATCCCCCCCAACACACCAAGGATACCTCCACCTCCTTCTAACAGCTCTCAATTCTGTCCAAAACTCTCCTTGCTGTATTTCTGTCGGGCCATACACCCCTGAGAAAGACCATAAAAAATCTGACCCCTCTTTCTTAAACAGACACCAAACAGAGTAAGAGCCCTGTACAACGTCTACTTTAGAAAGAAATCTTCTATCCCACATCACCAAGATACCCCCAAGCAGACCTGAAGCTTCCTTGTGAACCCATTCCATCCACCTATTTCCTCCCACACTAGTCACCATCTTTAAGTCCATGCCTACTACTTTAGTTTCCTGAAGACAAACCACACAGGGCTTCCACCTTCTAATAGCTTCCCCAACTACCTGCCTCTTTTTCATGTCATTTAATCCCCTCACATTCCAGCTAATGATTTTAATATCCATTTTAACAATCAGCAAGTATTCAGAACCAAGCTACTACCACCTTTCTTCTTATCGGCTGCCCCGTCGAAATTAATAGATCAGCACAGATTTTTCCAGCTCTCTTGATGCTCCACCCCTACTCTTGCCTCAAGACTCCCTTTTCTTACATCTCTCACATGTCAATTGAAGGTTTCTCAAGGTTAGATTAAATAACAACCCAAACTTTTCTCACTCACCAATATAGGCTGATGAATTTATCTTAGCTACCAATTTCTGTTTCTGAAGCCAAATATGGTTGCGGTGGTTTCCATTTCTCATGAATGCCAATTTAGTTTATATACTTATAACCTTTCTTCTTCTTTGAAGTGCTTTATACCTATTTTCCTTTCCAATTTCTATTCTGACTTCAATGCTTTATACCTATCAAAAATTCTCATTTTAAGTTCTGCAAAACATTGCAGTGCTGTCTTTAGTCAAGGTCAAAGCTCCCAACAGTGGCATGGAAAAATCGCTTACCAATTATGAAGTCAATGGAGAGGTATGGAACTTTGTATTACTTTTTAAGATACTTGCAGTAGGTTCAATTAAGTCTATATGATATGAAGTTAACAGGGGAAGGCTTCGTATGCTAGACACATTTTTTGACACCATAGTTCCAGGTGAATTGTGCCGTCCTTTATTTATTTTTCTTGGCAAGTGATACTTGGATAGTTGCATTCTATGACCTGTTTCTAGGGGTTAAGGGAAGCGATAAAGAATGCCGACACCTCTGCAGTCCGGAAGCTTCTGAGTGAGGTAAGGGCAATATTTATCCTGTTTTAACGCATTAGGGCTGCTGTAAAATTGACACATCTCCAACTGGTAGGGGGTGGATGCAAACTACTGTGACAAACAAGGTTCATCTCTGTTACACCTGGTACGTTATCTTTCTCACTTATGTGACTGTATTTGTTGGATATAGGGGGCAGTATTCAATCAAAATGACCTCTCTTTCTCCCTGGAATTTGTTGGATATAGGCGGCAGTGTTCAACCAAACTGATATTGCTTTTGCCCTGATGGAATATGGAGCAAGCCTGAACTGCAAGAATTCTCAGGGTAATCAATTTTGAGCGCAATCTAATGGTTTGGAAACTTTTTTTAATGGCTGTCATTTCCGGGCAGACAAATAGAAAAGTATGAACAGCTAAATGAGAATATCACAAACATAAACTTATCCAGTCTGTTTGAGTTGTGTTGCATCATATTCAGTTTTATAGAAACTCCGTTTGTCCAGTATGCCGCAGGCAGCAGTTAATCCAGAACTCTCTCTCTCACACACACACACACACACACTGAGTTTTATGGTATTTTAATGGATTGTTTCTTCTTCAGGGGAAACACCGCTTGACTGTGCCCCAGCCACATTGCAATTCAAGATGAAAAAGATGCAAGAAGGTAAAAGCTGAATTCAGAGTTCATAGAAAGAGATTGGTGTCTTTGGACTTGGCATTAAGCCATTAGAAGTTGCTTGCTTCATTTAATGGTTAGTGAAAATGATTCAGCTTTATGGAAATGTTTGTCTAATCACTATAATCTAGCAAAGGAGCATCACATTTGATATATGCTGGATAATTTTGTAATTAATAATCATCAAAAATGGGCTCCGGATCTCCTGTCTCAAAGCCGTGCCCAGCCCCCATTTCCTGTATCATTTTAAACCCTTCAACGTTGCTTAATACTCGAACATAAACATCTTATTTGCTTCGCACCGTTTTCAGACTGACAACACCATACCATACAGTGTTTTAGCAACCCATCGAGGAAGAGATGACTGTAGGAAGATGATGACTGTTGGGCATGACAATTGGGTGTGTTGGGTTGAGACAGGAAACAGTCGAGACCCATTAAAACCCAAATATTAAATGGGTCGATTTGGGTCAACCCGTCTTAATCTGAAATTTTCCCCAAAAATGCATGCATGCAGAGTAAAAAACCCGTTTAACCCGGTTACCCGTTTCGATTAAAAAAATGTTAAGGTGTTGGGTTGTGTCACATAATTTTTAGGCGGTCGGATGGGTGAACGGGCTTCGTGTTGTAATTGTCAGGCCTAATGATTGTGTTTGACAGTTTGACACCGTCGTGTCATCAACACCTATTTAACTGGCCTTTGATCTTGAACAACCATCGTTATGGCGGTGATTCACGATTCAACCATGGCCCTCTTATTCAACTGAGCCATCTCGATTCTCGACTCAGATGACCACCAATTGAACCTGCATACTTTAGAAGCAAGAAATGTATCTCGAATATGCTAGAGATCAAACTGGTATTAAGGGGGTTTGTTTGACTAAGTGAAGGAGGCTCTCGTTACTTACAAAATAGGTCTCGATTTTGTGTCCTTGTGTATGCTGAAAACTTCCTTGAGAGAGAACCTCATTTCTAACGCCTATTGTTCTTCAATATTGCTACATAAAATTAGGTTGGTCAATGGAGGTTGAAATAATTTGAAAAATGGTCAGGTGTAAAATAAAGAAAAAAAAAACTATTACTCCCTTCGTCTTAAAATTATTGTTTGAGTTGACTTAGCGCACAGTTTAAAAAAACACATTTTACTGGATTATTAATACTAGTTTTATATGTATTACTTTAAAACTCATGTGTATGTGGTCCATAATTAAAGTAGGGGTAAAATGATAAAAGTGTTTATCTTAAAAATGAAAGTTTTAAATAAGATAATTATTTTAGACGGACGAAAAAAAAAAAAATATGACAATTATTTTGGGATGGAGGGAATATTTAGCACTGCAACCATGCCCTTCAAGATTCACACTGCCCGACCCTTTTTTCAATGTCAATTTATTTGTTTTCAACAAACTTTGTAACTACTACGTTTAAAGTGAAGAGTTTAATATTCTGTTTTAAAATGTTTTTATTTTCAAAAGTTGTGAAATTCTGTTTTAAAATGTTTTTATTTTCAAAAGTTGTGAATACAATCTCCGTAACTTTTCGACGTTATCTTTCACATGTTTTACAACTACGATCAATTATATCCCTTAATTATTATATAATTTAAATATGAGCTTTTTGGGTGGACGTAGTAGTGATAATCTCTCACGGGTGTGAGCTCAAGAGCGAAAAAGAATGATATTTCATCCGTTTTTAAATTATCGTTCTTTTTTTCTTTTTTCGTCAGTTCTAATATAATTGTATCTTTTAAGACTTTTTTCTTTTAGGAAGATACTTTTGCCATTTTATTCTTACTTTTTCTATTTACTTTAATTATGACTATATACTCAAGGGTATTAAAAAAAATCACATATTTTACGAATATTTATTATACAGTTGATTATTATTTTTTAAAACGTTATGCCGGATCAAATGAGATAATAATTTGAAAACGGATGGAGTAATTGATATGAAAATAATTAGTGCTTGCTCTTGCAAGAAGATGATATTGGCGTTTCCAAGTACGTATGAGTAAACCCAAGTACTAGTAGGCCTTAAATCAACAACTGCTTACTGGTGGGGTTCTTCAAAATGCATGCTAGCTGCAACTCTATATTATGGGTGATAATTGTGCTGGGCCATTATCATAATATTATAATTAGAAAAGTTTTATATATTTGTTTTTAATTATTAAAATATATTTTTGGGAGGAGGAGGAAATGATGAAGATACCCTTAATAAAGGAAAGACGTGCACACAAAGTCACAGTCCCAATTTGAGTGTTGGTAAAAAATTTTGGGCGTCGCTCAAAAGCCACTGACCAAATTTGGGCATCGCAATTAAAAATTTAGGCATCACGATACAAAAATTGGGCTTCACAATTAAAAAATTGAGCATCGTAATGCATTTGGACTTCGTATTGTAAAAAATCGCTTCCCAAATTTGGGCATTAGTGCACAAAAGAAAACAGTGAGTGAGAACCGGTGCATTGAAATATGATTGATGGTGATGGGTGCTCTCACACACACTCTCATCAGATTTGTAATACACTTCTCTTTCTCATCAGTCACACATTTTCTCTTTCCTAAATACATTCGCTATTCCTTTTTCCTTCTCATTCATTCCTATGACGCAAGCATTGAAGCCTACGAGGCAAACATCGGAGCCTACGATCCAAACATTGAAGCCTACGAGGCAAACATCGGAGCCTACGACACAAGTATTGAAGCTTATGAGGCAAACATTGGAGCCTACGACGCAAGCATTGGACACAAGTATTTACAGAGTTATGGTAGACTTTCTTATGGGAGCTACAAGTTTACGTACCTGTGATTCTCTATTTCCATCTATGGGATAGTTGCATTGAGTTTCTTTTCCTTGTGGTTCTTTTGTTGTTTGCAAGTGACAGAGGCACTTCGATTTTTGTATGAGGTTGCCCCAAGGGATCTTGGAGATTGATCAAGTGAAGGGAAATTAACGTCGCTCTTGATTCCACCACTTATTTGGCCTCGCAACTGAAAATTCTTTTTCTTCATTGAATTCGCGCCAACTCCGGTGATTGATATCCATCAACAGGAGAAGGCGGGGAATTTTAGAAATAAATTAAAGAAAATGAACTTATACGGTTGGATAAAAAATAACGCACATGAGATGTTATAATTTCCAAAAAAGGGACCGGCCCGTAATTATTCCCTATATTATACAAAACCAAAACAAGTCATAAACCCAACTAGATGAGTGTAACGACTTGAGCTCGAGAACTCGGTCTGCTTAGGTCATCTAAGCCTACACACTGACTCACTAAGCACTTAGTACTTTGAGTCATCTAACCAAATCACTGTGAGAACTTCGTTTCGAACTAAACTATAGGGTACAAAATTGAGGTGTCTATAGAGCTGCCAAAATTAAGCCTGGCCCACAGGCCCGGTCTAGCCCTCCTATTTTCACGGGCCTGGGCTTTGATTCTGGTGGTTCAAAAAAAGTGGGCCGTTTTGGCCTGGCTCGACAGGCCCGAAAACCACACTTGACCCGGGGTTAGCCTGGCCCCTTGACTGGTCAAATGTAATTTTAAAAAATAAAATTGGAAAATTAAAAACTAAACCCTAAAAGACTAAAAGTAAAAAACAAAACCTATCAAAATCAAAATTCAAAGCCTACTCGATCTCTCTCTCTCTTCTGGTTCTCCGTTCTTTCCGTTCCAGTTCCATTATGTCAAAAGACTCAAAATCGAAATCTCTCTTCTCCCCGAGACCCATCCGTCGACGAGTCCTTGCTTCCTCTGTCCTCAGTACTCGTCTTTCCTTCCATATCATCTCCATAGCGACAGGCGACAGCACACTAGCACAGTCAGTATGGTCCGACTCACATCACATCACAGGGCGTCGCAAGTTCAGCTTCCCCACTCGCACCGACACGGCTCTACCACAGGTACTCTCTCTCTCTCACAGTCTCACTCTCGTTTCCGAATATTTTAGTATGATTTATGTGTCAATTTCCTGGTATAATTGTATTCATCTTTTTCTCTGAATATTATTGCCCCATTCGGCCATTCCCATTTCCCCAACTTAAATTACATATATTTGCTGCAATCTATTTCTGCATTTTCTTCTGAAAGATAGGGATCATTTCTCTGGAAATAGAAATAGAAAAGATTAGAAGCATGCAGTGTAAATATTTTTATCATTTTCATTTCGCAGTCTGATTAGAGTAAAATATGTGAGCAATTGAGCATACAAGTATACAACTGACTGAGGTTAATTCTTGCATTTTTAATAGCAATTATTATTTGATGACATTTATGTTTCCATAGCCTTTGATCAATCTATAATATAATATGATACAGATACAGGTGTTTCTTTAATCGTTTAATTGATTGCTTTTATGAGTGATGTCAAATTTAGGCTTAATTATGTTCTGTGGAAACTAAATATCGTTAGTGATTATCAAACTGTAAAAGCAATCTGGGTGTTATACTTATATCAATACAGGTCTACCCCTTCATCATTTTACGCTTGTATTCAGCTATTCGTTGATTGAAAATAAGTATTTTTTTTTTCCTATTGTTTTATTTAACACTATTACATTATTTTATATATCTCTCTTTCTTAGATCAAATTTTTTTAGGGATATCAATGAATGTGATGACTTGGAAATGCTGTATTCTCTTCCTCTGATTGATTACATTTAATTTTAGTTATTGATTTAACGATTTTACTTTTCTTTCATATTTATTTATTTATATTTTTTCTTGCAGATTCAATTGCACAAGACGTTGAAGAGATACAATTATCAAAGGAAGATACAATTTATTTATATTTTAGGCATGACCCGTTGCTAAGCTAAACCCAGTGGGCTCGGGCCGGGCTGGTCCGACCCGGTTGATAGCTCTAGGTGTTTACAACCACAGTCTACCCAAAAATCTATGGATAATGTTACTATTTAGTGGTAGTGAGTGTCCTTCTTATAAAGCACATTCAAATCACATGTTTATCCGATGTGAGATAGGGTGTTATAGAGAGAGAGAGAAAGAGAAAGAGAGAGAGAGAGAGAGAGAGAGAGAGAGAGAGAGAGAGGGGACACCGAAAGAGGTTGACCCAACTTAGGGTTACTAGCGACACATGTTAACCACAATGTTTCATTCAAATAGTTTATATTTGAAAGGTCTAATAATTAATTATATAATTAGCATTGGAGTTGGCTCGTTCTAATTACAAAAAATATTTGACCATAACTAAAATGTTTAAACGTAAAGTCGCATGATTATAAAGATTGTAAACATAATTTTTAAAAATCAACTCCATAAGTTAACATTCTAAAATAAAATAGAAGGTTATTTGCGAGAGAGTATTATATTCACTCCTTAAAATATATGTGTTGCAAAATTCCGTAAATGTCCCATCTATACTATAAAAGAGATCAGGGGTTAACTGGTAGTCCAGATCGAATTATGTCAAACACAACTGACGGTTTAGATTGATTTGTAAGTACGTGAGTTACATATAAACCCCTTAGCTATGAGTTTTATTTGAATTACCCCCCTCTACAACCAATAAGTATGTAATTATTCCTCAGTTATGGTTTTTTTTTTTTTTTGAATTATCCTCTCCACAACCAATTATAGTTACATGAATGCTTTTTTCTAACACATTTTTTTAACCACATCCTTTCGTTTGAGTTGACGAGGTGGTTATCTATAATTTATCTCGAGCATCTATTGAGTTGTTTTAATATGCAATTTTAAATATTTATATTTTAATTTTATTATTAATATTTAGTTGTAGTTCCTTAATTAATTTATATCGTAATCAACTAAATCTCAATTTAGTTTTTGTCCAACCTAGATTTATTTTTTAAAAAAAACATTTGTTCGTAAGTTTTGTAATTTTAAATATTTGTATTTTAATTTCTTTCTTTTTTTTAAAAAAAAAATGTGTGTTAAGTTTTCCTTAATAGTCTGAAATATTTGTGATTTCAAAATAGTTTTTTGTTAGTTCACTCTGTCTCATTTAATTTATGTTATATTTTTTTGTTTGCTGCGATTTTTATTTTTAAGTTTATTTCAATTAAGAAGTGTTGTGTTGGTGTGTGTAAGAGAGAATATTTTTAGATGTTTAATTGTACTCTTTTTGGATGAATTACAAAATTTAACAGCGAATAAAATGTTTTATTTCTTTAATTTTTGGGAAGTCGTTTTTTTTGTAGTGTTTATTGATTCGACCCTTACAAAATCTTAAATATATACTAATTTATTCATATCATGCTCATTTCATATATTGATCACGTTTATACTGACACCGTGTCATATGTACGAATACGAAATCTATTATGAATTATAGCCAAATGAAGTTTTGATATAAATGACATGCTTGATAGTACTCCATCGTCCGATGCTCTTTTTGTGAATATATTATTTCTTCTGAAAAAATTGTGTATAAAGAAGTGTTTATGGATTGGGTGGGCTATCCATAAATTAATGTATGCTCCATAAACATCCTAGAACAATACGAAATAAACATTTTAAGATAACATCATGTTTTAATCATCAAAGATTTATAAAACAACATACCTGAATCCATAGCTTAATCAGTATGTGAAACACCATTTGCATGTAGTGCTCGTTATTAATCCATGAAGCATGGATTGGTTTTGTGGCCTTCCTCAACTGAATCTTGTGGCCTTCCTCAATTGAATCTTCTTAAACCTTTTGGGACCTTCGTGTTCTTTCTTGATGGGGAGAACAGACTCCCCATCAAACTACATGTGATTCAGTCTATTGGGAACCATAACTAGAGTTCTTTCTAGTGATTGTATAGGGTTCTCATAATTCTTGAACAAAAAACTACGTGTGATTCAGTCTATTGAGGACCATAATCAGAGTTCTTTATATAGTGATTGTAAGGGTTCTCATAATTCTCAAATACAATCCTATTAGGTCTCTACTATGTTTCCATATGAAATTCAGTAGCCTTAGGACTTTTTATAGTTTTATCCAAATTAGATCACTTAATTAAGTCCTTTAATATTATAAATGACTAATATAATTACTTACCATAAATATGAAGTCCATAATTAATTAGGAAATAAACCAATTTCCTAAGAATCTCCCACTTGGTCTACATATTGTTCCTTGGGCAATTATATCTCTTTATGTGCACAACGCGTCCATCTCATATACAAGTAACGAGACTTGCACAATTTTCATCACATTCAATATCGTGAATCAATCATGATAATCACCACACCAATATACTCAATGACATAGATCAAATATGGTGAGCAACATGGAAACTTCATGTAACGTGATCTTTAATTATGCCTATTTCCAAATAATCCAACTTTAATTATGAGATCAATATATGTACATATGAGTTCAAAATCATGGTTCTAAAAATCGGTCTGGAGTCGCCTAGGCGTTAGGTGGCACTCAAACGCCGCAATTTGCTTCAAATCGGTTGGGAGAAAAATCGCCAATTAGTCGCCCTAGGCGTCGACTAGTCGCCGACTACGCCTACCTTCGCTCAACTAAATTTTTGAATATTTGCAGAATCGAATGAGCTAGGCGCTGGTGCAATGGAATTATCGGAGGAGATGAAACGAAAAAGAGAAAAAAATAATAAGAAGCTGGAACATGGAGTGATGATATTGATAAGATAATTGATATGAGAATAATTAGTGCTAGCTCTTGAAAAAAATAATGCATTCTGGACTATCCACATTCCAAAATTTGCTCATAAAAGAGTGCTTATGAATCAAGAATTTTAACAAAATTAGACGGGACTTAACGAGATAGACCACATTTTATTCAAATCATGACTATATTGATCACATTTTGAATATTGAAAGTGCGTTTATTAAAAATTGCGACCAAATTATACAATGGGCAAACAAGTTTTAATAACATTACTTGATCATGACCATTCATGTTGTTTTCATAATTAATAATATAACTAAATTATTTTATTAAAAATAATGAGTATAAATGCTCACATTGTACGTGGATCATTTTGTCGAGCAAGCTAGGTGTCTAACACTCTCTCGTCTCATAACCTGACTCCCGAACTCATGGTCATTATACCACACATATATGAGTTCCATTATAAGAGTCGGAGTGGATTATTCGGATGTCTCACTCTCTTATGTGATGGGAGTTCAGATCTCCTGTATCATTTGTGTATATCACTGGTGTATCATTTTTCATCTTCATCATTGCATTTCAATCATTGCATCTTAACCAATGATTGAGATGAAAAATGATACGTACACACAAATGGTACAGGAGATCTAGACTCATGTGATGGGCACTTGGATTCTCTTAGCATTTTGAGTAGTAAAAAAAGTTTCCACTTTCTAATCTTCTAAATCTTTATCTTTAGTTGCTTAACTTGGTAATTAAGTGATACCATACTCAGTTAATCTCAATAAGAAAGTTAGTGATCTACTTGAAGTAGTATATGATTTGTGAGATAATTTCCTCCCCTAATATAAAGTAGGGTGTAACAAACATGAAGGGCTTACCAATTAAACACCTCCCATATTTACATTTCATCGTACTAGTCCAATCCTAGCAAGTAACAATACAAATAAGAGTTTAGGATAGACCTGGAAATTTGGTGGATTGAGTCGGGTTGATAAGGATAACCGGATGAAATGGGTCAAAACCCATTAAAACCCGAATAATAAACGGGTCAAATGGGTAGGGTTGAACTGGGTCCCGTTATAACGGGTAACAAGTCAACCCATCTTTAACTCGGATTTTCCCTAAGAAAATTCATACATTTATGGAGTAAAAATATCAGGTCAAAATGGGTAACATATTGGATCGGATCGGATAATTTTCAAGTCGGTTCAAATGAATTAACGGGTTTCGAAGTTATAATTGTCAGACCTAGTTTAGGGTTATCGAATTCTATTATGATTCGCCGCCTCCTTAAGCTTAGGCTTGTCCTACCTTGCTTAATCTTTCCTACAAAACCTTTTCATTATTTAATGACATTTCTCATTGATCTTCCATTCACATACTCTAGGCCATATATATAATATATCTTTCGTCCTCTAATCATAATCCATATCTCTGCTTTCGTATATGTAATCTCAAATCAAACTTCATGCCTTCTATATTTTGCTTCTTTTCTAGTAAGAAAATGAAGGCCTTACAATCTGTTTCCCACAATTTAAAGTATCAGCCGATAGAAATCTTAAGTATCTGAGTAAGTGCTTGTTTGGTGGAAAGAATGATATGAAGTTTATTAAACATAATTAGATCAATGAAGCCAACCCCCATATTTCTTTTTGGGATGAACTTTTGACTGTTTCTCATACGAACTTCGTGAAAAACTTCGATGAAGATCGATTTACCGCGCTAACCCACTTCACGTCCTCGGCGCAAGAGGAGCTCCCTTGCTGCCAATCATTGCCGTCTTGTCCTCTCACCGGGGTTCTCTACACGGAGTCCGCTAAACGCAGATTCACGAGAAGAACTGATTAGTCAGAGAGGGTTCAATGATCACTTAAGGAATTGTTGGACGAATGTTCAACACCCAGCTGGAGGCGAGGGCAAAAGCTGTTAAAAGAGTTCCGAGCTAAGAGTTATGAGCTTTGAGTTCGGAGTTAAGAGCTATGAGCTAACAGTTCCTTGTTCTGAGTTCCGAGCTATTGCTCTTCAATAAGGAGGGAGCCTTTAACAGGCGAGCGACTGCCGGAACTAACTGGTACGCCCGAACGGACACTTAAAGGGAGTGAGGACAAGCGTACCCCACACAACAAGGAACTGGGAACGATACGAAATCAGTGGAGGTGACTCTTTGATCCCAAAATCAGCACAACTGTAACCTTGGCATGAACTCGACAACCTAATTAAAGCGATTAAACAACCGTAGAATAAGGAATAACACCACAATTGTTATGGACAAACCAATTGATAAGTTAAGGATTTGAACGCCAAGGAATTCTACTATACGATAAGTTCAACAGTTCATGAAGAACAACGAAAGTTTAAATCAAACTCTCAAAATATATATTTAATCTCAAAAGGGTGTTAAAACTTTACAATAGAAGAATAAACCTTTATATAGTTACTAGGCTTAAGAAAACCCTTTAACAATAAGGAAAAACGTCCCAAAGAGTTGGGGATCACATATGGTAACTTTAGAATCCTAAAAACACTCAAAATATCAAAACTGACAAGGCTGAATCGAGCTCGAGGGTGGCGCGAGTGCCCTGTTTTCATGTTCGAAAAGTCTCCGTTTGAGCTTCCAGAAGTTGGCGCGAGCGCCACTGGAGCTTTCCCCTTCAAAACTTCATGTTTTAAGCCTCCAAAGTCGATCGTCCATCAATCCGTGTATGATAATGGTAAACCTTCCTTGAGTCTTCACGTCATTTCCCTTGCATTCTACGACATTCACCTTCAACGTGTAGAGTAGCCAACAAAGTAACCCGAATCCCCAATGAATCCACAAATCAAGTTCATATAGAATCCTTGAATCTATTCATACTCTATGCATTCCAAGGGCTTCGTTATATGTCGTTGATGCTTGAACTCTCGAGCAATCACGAACTATCTGTCTTGAACATCCTTACTCGAACACTAGCTATCCAACCATGTGGCTCATGAATGAAATATGATGTTGTTGACGTTCCCTCCTCTTGAAAATGATTTGTCCTCAAATCTGGACCTACATAAAATAGACAAGAATTAGCAACAAGTATGCACTAATATCACTTTTACCCATGAAGACCCATATGTTGGAACCGTTGGAGAAGGGAAATTCTCCAACTTTGATCTTCAAATTCGGTGCATTAAAGGTAACAAAGCTGCTAGACTTGCTTGTCAAATAAAGGGTTTGCTAATTGCATAAAATGCAAGGGTATGTTAGCTAAAGATGACTTTGCTTTTACCTCAAAAAGTTACAAATTTATGGCTTAGCCAAAAGGAAAAAGACAAAAACTTGTGTAAGACGGTTTACAGATATTTTTGTAAGGCGAATTTTTCTTATCCGACCCACCGTGTGTTGGTGTGTTAAGTTGTGAGAGAGTGAAACTCCGTCTTACGAATAAAGATCCATAAAACGGTTTTACAAAAGACTCACAAAAAAAAAAAAAAATCTTTTAGCTTTGAGCCCTCAACAGATACAGTTGTGGAGATAAAACTAAAAGATATTTTCTAGACATTTCCTTTTTCTTTCACGTTCGCATTGACAACATCTGAGAGTCTTCAAGTATCGACAACCATATAAAGCATATACAACTTTTTTTGATGACCAAAGTGGCATATCTTCAAGCTTACCAAAAACTAAATTTAACGCTTGGCTAAAATCTTAGGAAAAAATGGCTTCAAATCATTTATAACAATTTCTGTCACATTTTCTATTCATTGAATCTCAGCTTTATATGTTTCCTTATAAAAAGAAGACTGACTAAAATAACAAGGAACATGTACGACCGAGATTCAATAGGACATGAAATATAACATAGAGTGTGATAAACGATTTGAAGCCGGAAAAAATAAGCCTATAACGAAAATATTGCCAAGACAAATGTAGTGTGAACAATACTTGCATGAAGATTAGAGATATTCATTTAAATTCCAATAATAAACTCAACTCAAATTAAATTAATAAGAGACTAAGACATAAATTTGAAGTCCGGATCTCTATTCCAAAATTATATTTTATTTCTTATTTCATCGTCGGATTCTTGTCACGTGTCAATCAGAATTCTTCACAAAAAGAAATATTGAGCTAAATTTCATGAATTTTTATTGTTATGAAAACACAATCAACTTAATAATTTATTTTATTTATTTACGATTAACACGTAACAACAATCTAACGATAAAATAAGAGATAAAATATAATTTTGAAATAGAAGATCCGACTCTAAATTTGACCTAACCACTTATAATAACCCTAAATATAGGAAGCATATTTCACCGGCTTTAGAGCATTCATATCATTATCATATCTGCCGGGGAAAGTGTACTGCTTTTAGACCTATAGGTTGTCATGGTAAACAATAGTTAAGAGTGATTATGAATTCAACTCATATCATTGTCAACAATTGTTAGGCTGATCAAAATTTCACCTCCTTTCCTTGGCGTGTGCCTACGTACATCTTTCCTTCTTCTTTTTTCATTTTTTTTAGGAGAGTAGGTGTATATATACTCCATCCATTTTAGGTAAAGAGATATGATGAAAACTTTAGAACGACAGTCTTCAGGTATTTTATGTAAACCATATGGCCTATATTTCTTTGAGCCAACTCATCGTATGTTGGTGAATTGAGTTGTGTGGGACTCACTCAATTTTAAAATATTTTACTTAAAGAGTTTATCCTAAAAAAATATGCTTACAATTTTTATAAGATTCATCTTTATCTTCTATTTGTGTTGTAAACACATTCGTTATATACTTCACTATTTTTGTAATTAATTATCACAAATCCTAATGATACTAATATATCATTTAATTAATAGATGACAAAAATTTAGGTAAGATGTTATATTATAAATATTTTTGTGAGACAAATCTTCTTTACTCGATCCACCGTGTGTTGGTAGGTTGAGTTGTAAGAGAGTGATACTCAATCTTACAAATTTAGATCCATAAAACCGTCTTACAAGAAACTTAATCTTTATAGATTTATCAAACTTTGACTCTTTATGAAGGAGAAATTATTAAATAGAAGAGTTTATATAGTAATGCTAAGCACAAATACACCATTTTCACCCCATACTTTTTTATTTTTATTTTTTTTTTGGGTCAAAAAGAGAATATGGTAGGATGCTTAAATGCATATCTTCAGCAAACTTCATTTGTCACCATTAAGGTTCCGTTGGATAGGTTGTTTTGTTATGTTTTATGTTTTGTATTTTATGTTTTATTTTTTTGTAGTGATAGAAATAAAAAATACGAATACTATAGAAAATAATGAGAAGAAGGGCTATGATGCCATTTGATTGTGTTTTATATATGTTTTACTCAATATTCTATTGAGAGATACTCCATCCGTTCTAGGTAAAGAGTTTCTATTTGAAAAATCAATCTTTTTAGTAAAATGACATTTTAAATAACTCATTGGTAATAAAATGACATTTTAATGCATTAATTTTTAAGAGTAAACTCTTTGAATGAAACATTCCAAAATAAAACAGTTAAATCTTTACCCGAAACGAAAGGAGTATAACACAAGTCTTAAATTGAATAAAACCATAATATCATGATATTGTGATCTACTACTAACTTAATAAATCAATAAATTAATTAAGAGTAGGTCTTCAATAAGATCGTCTTACTAATTCTAATTCGTATATAGAGTCTCATTCCCCGACACCTCTGCTAACTAACACACGATAGATTAGATTAAGAAGATTCATCTAACAACAATACTAGTTTTACACTCGTGCGTTAAACTCACGGAAATATATATTTTTCACTTAAATTATGACCAAGCAAAACGAAGACCAAAAACATGAATTAAAAGAACAACATATTATTTCAATGAATAGCTTAATATTATTTGATTAAAATTAAAGTAATACTCGCTCCGTTCCTATATAAGCGCCATACTTTCTTTTTCCGTTCATTAAACATCTTGTTTTTAAATTTTACTTTTTAAGAAAATATATTTATCATTTTATCCATATTTTTCTTCTAACTTTAAAAATATATATATTATACCAATGTTAATAATAAAGACAATTATTTTTTTCTTAATATTTATCTCCAGTCAAATCTATAACTATTACTAAAACAGGCACTACTGGAAGGTGGCGGTTTTATGTGAAAAACTAAAGTTTTAAAGGAATTCGGTGCTACCATGTGTCACCTTTGAAATGGTAAGTTTTTTTCTTTTTTCAAAATTGATTAGTTTAAGATAAAAATTAAATCAAATTAGATAAGATAAAAATCCTTAAACTAATTTGATAAGATATATTTAGGATATAGTTTTACGATTAAATTTATGATAGAGATTTAGAATTTTGCTTTTATTTTTTTTCAAATATCACTTAATTAAACTAGATTTTATCCTATGTAATTTATACAAGTTTAATTTGATTGAAACTCTTCAATTTTCATCTCTTTTCATTTTCCTACTATTTAATTTATACAAATTATCCACAGGACAATTTTATGTTATTTGTTCTTATACTAATCTATATTTATTAATCATTAATTAATAATCTATTATTTATCTATGAACTATTATGAAAACGGAAGTTGTTTCTGTCACATGATAACTTTCTGTTGAATGTTTAAAGTTTTAAAGAATTTATGTGCTTTGACGTGACACCTTCTTGTGAAGTTGTAACTTTTTTTTGTGCTGAAAATTAAAACTGGTACCTCCTTTATATATGGTAAAAGTTTTTTTAAAAATATATTTTGCTACCAAAATGGGTTAGTACGAGATAGATTTTATCACATTTGATTTACACGTGTTTCACTTGATTAAGACTTCAAATTTTCATGATAAAGTGTTTTTTTTGTGGATAGATTTTATCAATTCTCATAGATTTTAATATTTCAATTACATATTCATATGATCAATTTTGAATATTTACCTTATTTTTCGTTTCTTTCAAATTATTCTAATTAAAAATTTTAATTATATATTACAAGTTTAGAAAACCATCTCATTATAAACAACTTTTGCACAAGAAAAAAAAACTATTAAAACCGTACATAAGGTATTTTATATATATATATATATATATATATATATATATATATAAATTCCTGCCAAAAATTGAAACCAGATATATTTTAAAACTTGTGTCTCCTTTATATATGACAAATTTTTTTTTTTTTTTTACCATTTTTTGCTGACAAAATAAGTTAATATATGATATATTTTATACCATTTGATTTAAACGAGTTTCACCTGATTAGTATTCCAAATTTTTATGATAAAAGTTTTTTTGCAGGTAGATTTTATCAATTCTCATATGTTTCACATATTCATATGATCAAATTTGAACTTATTTTTCGTTTTTTTTTTCAAATTATTCAAATTAAAATTTTTAATTATTTGTTACAAGTTTAGAAAATCATCTTATTATAAACTACTTTTGTAAAAAAAAAACTATTTAAACTGTGCATACGGTACTATATATATATATATATATATATATATATATATATATATATATTCTATTCTTTGCTGTCAAAAATCAAAACTGGGTAGATTTTGAAACTGGTATCTCCTTTATACATGGTAAAAAAAATTTAAAAAAAACATTTTTTGTCGTTAAAATCGGTTAATACCAGATAGAATTTTATCACATTTGATTTTTATGTGTTTTACTTGATTAGGACTCCAATTTTTTATGATAAAGTTTTTTTACGAATAAAATTTATCACATTTGATTTAGACGTGTTTCAATTTATTAAAACTCTTCAATTCTCATGATAATTTGTTTTTTACAACTTTTTGCTGCCAAAATTGGTTTGTACCTGATATATTTTATCACATTTGATTTAGACAAGTTTTATTTGATTATGAGTACTCATCAATTGTCATGGTAAAAGTTTTTTAATTTTTATTATTTTACCAAAACTCGATCAATTTAAAATAGATTTTATCCAATTTGATTAAATGTGTTCCACCAAAACCACAAACAATCACTGTAAAATACTTTTCCTCCATCAAACACCTCTTTAACGAGTCTGTCTTCGTGGTACTTCCCCTTCCCTCCCTAAGAATATTTGTTCGATTTTATAATTCACATGAATTTTCGGTTTGATGATTCGGTGTGATCTCATATTTTTTTAAAATTTATTAATTATGTGAACATATTGCTATTGTTGATACTTGATTCATTAAAATAACTTACATATTCTATCTACAAAATCACATTTTAAAAATAACACTAAATCAACTGCATATCGCATGTGTAATAACCTAATAAGATAATAATTTACAAACGAGGGAGTATTTATCATTACACAATACACACAACATCCACTTTGCAAAGAAAAGAGGTTTCACGCACCACGACCACAATAAATAGATGTACACTATAATATTAAATATGTTTACAAAAATGAGGTCAATTTTGTACCATTTTGACATATTATATATATATATATATATATATATATATATATATATATATATATATATATATATATATATATATATTTTTTTTTTTTTTTGGAGAAGCAGGGCGGCACCTGCGGATATATATAAAAATAAAAGTAAAACAAACTTGAGGAGGACAACCCTCCCTACCCTAAGCGGGAAGGGAAGGAGCCTAACCTCGAAGGAGAGACAAATACAAGAAAATTAATCTCTACGCGAACGAAAACTATAAAGCCCGTAATCATCAAACTGAAACGCCCTTTCGACCATACCAGGAAGATCAGCTCTAGAAGAATATCTAAGCCTGTTTTGATGACCATGAGCCAAGGCCGCAAGGCGATCCGCCACCCCATTTTGTTCTCGGAAAACATGGTGAAGGTGATACTATTGAAGTAAATCATGACAAACTCTAAGATCATAGATATATTGCCAAGGAGGTTGGCAAAATTTCCAAAGAACATCTACCGCAGTCGAGGAGTTAGATTCCACCGAAACTGAGAGCAGCCTAAACTCTCGGCATAATAGCAACCCATCCTTCAAGGCCAAAATTTCAGCCCTCATGTTAGAGCCACGACTGTAATAGTGAGAGAAAGCAAACACCGTCACCCCGTTAGAATCCCTAATAATCTCTCCACTAGTACAAATACCATTAACACAAGAACCATCTGTATTCAGTTTGTAGCAGCCTGCCATTGGAGGTAACCAACGAACCCAAATGCCTTTCATAGGACGTACAACTTGAATAGGAAGGAGGAGATGTTGAAGCACAATTTGGCAACGGTTGCTGATCAAGGCTCGGGGTTTGAACACTCTTGATATCTTTAAGATGAGCCAAGACTCTGCGAAATATTATATCAGCAACCATAGGGCTACCCTCAAAAACTGCCGTACATCGAGCCTTCCAGATTTCCCAACATGCAAAACTAAAAATCCCAAGTTGAATGGCTCCATACTGATGACGAGAAGACGAACCCGACCAGACTCGAAATAGATGACCAATATCAGAATAGATACTAACTTTACGAAACGGCCGAGCACATCTAGACCAAACATCCATAGCAGTTTCCAATTGAGTGAAAAAATGCACCATCGATTCACAAGCAGGAGAGTCACAGCAACAAACACATTTGGAGGCGAGCACAATATGTTTAGACTGAAGGCAACCATCCACAAGTAAAACGTCCTGCATCATACGCCAAATAAAAGAACTCACCTTACTTGGAATCCAAGGCTTCCAGATTTTCCGAGCCCAAGGCTGAGCAGGCAGTTTAAGACGGTAATGGTTCCAGAAGGAAGAAGTTTCAAACTTCCCCGACGTGGTTAAGGTACAGACAAGGTGATCATCTTCGTTATCAACACAACGAATGTCTTTAATTCGACCATGAAGACCCACAGGAAGCATAGGAAAGAAGGTATCCAAATCCAGTAAAGCAGCACGCACGGAGATCCGAAGGTCCATGGGACGCGGACCCTCTAGCCTCTCATCACACCAATTAGTGTTCCAAAAAGAGATATCGCCCTTCCCAACAATCCAGCGAGTGCAAAGATCCACCCTAGAAAGCTGAGCACTGATTGCTTTCCACGAAGGAGAAGCCAAACCCATACTGCCAAACCCAAAGTCACTGCCATACTTCATTTTGCAGAACCTAGCCCACAGCCCTTTACCTTGAAGCACATGCCAAGCCAACTTCGCATGTAACAAGTCCATAACTTGTTGCAACGAGCAGATACCCAAACCCCCTTTATTAATAGGACAACAAACATTATGCAAAGCTACCCAATGAGTACGATGAACCCCATTCGAACTCCAAAGAAATTCTGCAAGAGCCCTCTCAATCCACAATAAAACAACCTTTGGGACTGATATCGCAGCCATAGTATACACAGGAATACTACAAAGCACTGATTTGATCAGAGCAATACGAGCCCCGAACGAGAGAAATTTAGCGCACCATCCACTAATTCGCCTAAGGATCTTGGCCTCCACCTCTTCAAAATAGCACCTCTTCAAACGATCACGAAAAAACGGAATCCCAAGATATTTTAAAGGCCAGAACCGTTGTGTGCATCCAGACCAAGAAGCAATCTGCAGACTCCTATGATTAGAGTATGTCTTAGGAACATAGTAGCCACTTTTTTGAAGATTAACAAGTTGTCCGGAGCCTTGTTCATAGTCATGAAAAATGGACCGTAAACCTTGAATAGAGGATTTACTCGCATTGCAAAAAACAAACATATCATCTGCGTAAAGCAGATGAGAAATCGTCAACCTACCTCTCCCATGATGATAGGGTTGAAAAGTACCCTCATTTAAAGCCTTATTAATGTAACGAGATAGCACCTCCTGAGCCAAAATAAACAGAAGTGGAGATAAAGGATCACCCTGTCGAACCCCACGGGTCGACTTGAAAAAACCGCAAGATTCCCCGTTAATGCGAAGGTTATACCAAATATTATTAATAATCCGGAGAATCAAATCTTGTACTGTAGCACTAAACCCAAAAGCCTGCAAAGCCTTAAGCAAAAAATCCCATTCTAACCTGTCGTAGGCTTTTGACATATCAAACTTGAAAATAATATTACCTCCGCGAACCTTGGAATCAATGCGTTGAACAAGTTCATGTGCCAATAAAACATTCTCATGAATACTTCGGTCTTTAATAAAACCAGTTTGCTCCGGAGATATAAGCTTGGGCAGCAAAATGGCAAGACGAGAAGACATGATACGAGATATAATTTTGCAAGAGAAATTACATAAACTGATTGGACGCAAATCCCCCAGCTCCTCAGGATTATCAATTTTAGGAATTAAAACCAAGGCAGTAGCAGACCAACCACGAGGAAATGACTAACCCCAGAAGAAGGCAGTAATAGCGGCAACCACATCCACCTTAATAATCGACCAACACCCTTGGAAAAACCAGCAGTGAAGCTTAATTCTTTCGATCGAGGTGTATAATACAATAATATCACGTAATCCTTTTGATCATTGAATATTTTGTCGTAGAAAAATACTACTCCCTCCGTTCCGGGTAAGGAGTTTATCATATTATTTTGAGATGTTTCTTTTTCAAAAGTCAACTTTTTTAAAAATCATGCTTAACATCTCCATAATATTTCAAGTTTACCATCTACATTTGATATTAACATATTGATTATACTCAAGTATTTTTGTAATTATGATCAACTTTAATACTAGTTGGAGTAAGTCTCTTATAAGACGGTCTTACAGATCTTAATTCGTAAAACGAAGCCCACTATCTCATAGCTTAACCCACCAACACACATTTGGTCAGGTAAGGAAGATCCGTCTTACAAAAAATATTTGTAAGACCGTCTTATTTAAGTTTTTTGTCTACTAACTATACATCTTTTAATAATTAGATTTTTTAAACATTAAATTTTTAAGTGAAACGGAGAGAGTATGTTGTAAAATTTATCAACAAAATGGTTTTACATCATTCCTTATGGTATGATATTCAAATAAATAAATAAATAAATAAATAAATAAATAAATATATATATATATATATATATATATATATATATATATATATAATAATTTTGCTCAGTCTTTCTGAAAAGTTAACTTGTAACGCCCCAAACTCGGGTTCCACTACATGGGCCCACATCTGGCCACGTCACTACAAATTCAAACTTAAAATAAATACTAAATTAAAACGATATCCAACTAATACTACAAAAGTCTCCAATTTAAATACAATCATCCAAAATAAATTTCGAAAACAAAGTCTACTAAAGTTTCTCCGTCTTCATTAAATTCCAACACATATAATTATGACCTAAAAATCTTGATTTCTTCACCGGTATCCTCTACCTCAAGTTTAGTCTTTAATTTCGACCTAGAAGAAAAGGGTTGTGAAGGGTGAGCGAACAAAGCTCAGTAAGATCATATGTCGCCCCTCCGGTTTCTAAGGAGGGGTGACTCAAAGAATAATCATGATGTATGTAAAACAGAGTTTTAGATATTTGACAACTTGCAAAAATCAAAGATAGGTAACGAAGACTTAAAATTCTTTTTTTTTTTTTAAATGGAGAGTTCAAACAGAACAAATATGGATCAAACAAGTTTGTCATTCTTGATCGTCTCCATACCGGTCAAGAATAACCGAATATCAAAATATTTATTTAGATCACATAAGGGTCTATTGATCAAGAACCAAATCCCCCGAAGGGTACACAAATCCCTCGAATGGTACAAAATTTAAGGTATATCTGGATAACCGCACTCACGGGCCAAGTGGTGCTATTTCAATTATTTCAATTGTTGTCACGAAAATCCCCGTGACGGGTTGTTCATACTTAGTGATCATAAATAATTTCAAAACATGAATAGTACCATCAATGTACTATTATTAAAACGTAATTCATATCAAAATTCGTCATTTTTAATACCCAAGAGGATACCGACAAGGTTTGCAAATACAGAGCAATTTCTTAATAACAAAGGTATTTCATAAAAATCAAAGTAGACATGAAATTTGCGAAAACGAAGGTATAACGAAGATATTCAATAAAGCTAACGACGGAGTCAAAGCAACTATCGACATGAGGTCGGGCATGGCAAATGAAAGAACGACTAATTTCAAGAAATTGCGGAAGCTTAACATTATATATATATATATATATATATATATATATATATATATATATATATATATATATATATATATATATTAAAGAACCTAAAAGAAACGTAATCCCTTACCTCGAAATGCTTAGCAACGATAATCCACGACACGTACGATCGTCCTAAGCTCGTTTGTTCGAATCTAAAATTCAATAATAATAAGAATTATCAATTATAGTCGATCAACATGACACCAATTAGTTGTTGATAATTAAAATGAAAACCTTTCTTATTGTCAATTCTTTTAAGAGAATAGTTAATTATTTATTTAATAATGTCTACTGGAATCAAAAATCTAATTAACTGTTAATTGATAGACACATAAACAACACACTCATTTCTTGCTTAAACACATACCCACACTTTAGGAAAACCATTTTTTTCTCAAAAATCACGCCACTGTGCAGGCTCAATCCCATCCATAAATTTTGGTCAACTACACCTACTGCCACACCTTCCCAAAAGCACACAAACCAACCCAATTTAAAACCACATCCAATTAAATTCTTTCTCATTCTTTCTTCACCTTCTTTTCATGGTTTCCGTCTGTGACTTTGCCCCCTACCTTGCCATCAGTTCTCGCCCTCTCTCTTCTTCTTCACCTTCATTCTAAATCACCGCATCAAAACACCCATACACACTAATAATCCAAAGTACCAAAAAAAGAAAACCCCAATCCACATAAAAAAAAAATCGGATAACAACCCATATAACAAGATTTCGATCGGTGTTTACATTGATCAAGAAGATCACGACGACTTACCCGAAGAACCTCTCGGTATGCTTCCGTCTTCGAGCTCACGATTTCTTCTCTTTCTCCTTGCTCCTACCGGCGTCCCTCACTTTCTCTCTCTCTCTCTGAATCAACCGAAAGGTAGAGTAGTGATATATATGGGTTGTTTCTATCGATAACTCAATCCCTCAATCTCTCTACTTATCTCCAACAATTTCATCCGTAACCAAGTTGGTTACCACCCGAAGAATCCTTCTGTGAAACGGCTCTTGCCTGTTTAAAGATCCGAGATTTGATACGATAATTTCTGGTTTATCATTATTTTATTGTTATTATTATTATTATTATTATTATTATTATTATAAAATGATCCAAGCTCAAACCACTAACAAAATAATTAAATCAATTTACTAATTGTATTGGCCCAACACAATTAGGTGACAATTCTAAAGATAGGCCCAAAACAAATAATTTGATTTCAAAGATTTAGGTTGGCCCAAGACAAATATAATACTCCATCCGTCCCTAATTAATCGTCTAGGTTGACCCGGCGCACAATTTAAGAAAAAGTAATTGACTTGATTATTTATATTGGTTTAATGTGTAGTTTCCTTTAATGTCCATGTATATGTGGCTCATAATTAAAGTAGAGTGAAAAAGTAAGGGTAAAGTGGTAAAAGTGATGTTCTAAAAAGGAAAGTTTCAAAGTGGACAATTATTTTGGGACGAACGAAAAAAGAAAGGAGGACGATAATTTAGGGACGGATGGAGTATTAATTATTATAATATATATATATATATATATATATATATATATATATATATATATATATATATATATATATATTTATTTATTTGGGGTATTACATAACTACTGGTCAGGATTCATTTTTACCAAATATAATGTCAGGATTAAATCATCTCAGTCTTTCTAAAGAGTTTTTTTTTTCCTCCTAAGGGGGGCATGGGAAGGGATCGAACCTGAGACCTCACACTTTGTGAAGCCTCATGTCTACCACTGGGCCACCCCCTTAGGGGCAGTCTTTCTAAAGAGTTAACTACTGGTTTGGATTCATTTTTACCAAACATAACTACCGGTCAAGATTAAATATTAATTTCCACAAGAATGTGCCATAACTAAGATTTACTATTTTACGGTTTTACTAGATATTTATTGTTTTATTGAGATCTAATCACCTTAATTATCCAGTTTCTTCTCCATGATTATCTCGAATTTATTTTTGAGCAACATAGATGTGACGACCCGACCCGAATTCCGGAACGGAATCCCAAGGCCGCAACGCTAGAACAAGGCAAGAAGATGACAAACACTTGTAAATAAGTAGCGCGAGTCGAACAGTTGAACTAACAAGCTCGAAACACAAATATAAGGCCGTACTAAAATACGAGTTTACAAAATTCGAATCTAAGGAAGCGATAAGAAAAAGAAGTCCCGAGCTATGAAGCTCGAAACCAAGGCCAAAGAGACCAAGAGAGGCATTAATCTCACGAAGGGGAAAAAAAAACTCGCGTGCCGCAACATTGCAGACGCTGAACAAACCATCGACACTCTAAGCCGATGTTTCAACAAGAAACCAACTTGATATAACAATTACCCACGGCTAAAGCATATCGGGGTTAACCAACAATGATAAGAACTAGAATAAAGAAAAGCCCCAAAGCTATTGCGTGCCCGAGAGACAACTGAATATAAATACTAAGACTACGAACAACGGCACGACATAACACGTCGGCCCAAAGAAGAACCAAATTAAAACCCAAGTGTTCCACCCGACTGTAAAGTCTAAACAACTTTACAATACAACGAGCTCACAAGAATAGTAAAGTACAATATACAAATCAATGATGCTAGATGAGATAGGAATCCACAAGCTACTACTCGGGGATGTCGACTGCTACAATCACGAACACACGAACTAAGCTCGAGCTATCGATCAGCTGCGATCTGCTACAACACGATCTACTCGACCTCAATGTGGCGAACAGATTACTACAACTAGAAAACAAAGTACGGGATGAGTCATAATGACTCAGTATGCTACTACTAAACAATATAACATAAATGAAATATTGTCATAAGTGGAAATGATATCATTTTACTACGACGAAGGCTCCGTAAGTCGAGTTGTATACTATACAAACCGTTCCTTTACCAGACTATCAAAATGAACTAGGGCGATCCCTGTTCACAAACAACCAAGCCAGTCAGGAGGCAAGTCACAAGAAGTATCGAATAAATATGAAGGTATGTCTAAATATAAACATCCCAAGTCTCCTATAAAGAATTACATAGAAGTATGCATAATTATACATATGCACGTATCAAGACAATCATGGAATAATCAAGTAGAAGCATGCATATCCACGTATATATACATCGAGACGTTCAAGGAATTATCAGTAATATCAAGCAATCAAAAACAAGTACATGGAAGCATTTCGCTTACATATCCCTGGTAGCATTTTGATTTCACATAAGTACTAGAAGTAATCCACATATAAGAGGATATGATATAAATTGTGGTGCCGCCACATAGCTCCTGCAATATAAATCGTTAATAGGAACGTGTTGTCGGATGTACGAGATGATACATCGACCAATGATAGTATTAATCCAAGCGCCCTAATAGTTACACAAGGTACTCTTCTCCAAAGTGATCAAGAATGGAGGGGTTTGCACGTATTTGGTTCGGCAACCCGTCACTATCACGAATCTCACGATTTGTAACTATGATGTATCGTCAACCAGGGAAGACAGGACAGACAAGACAAGTACGCCAGCTGGACTTAATGGGGAACAAGTAAATGCTTACTTATCAATTATGAACATGTAGAGGGTCAAGTTCGACCAGAGTGAACTGATCCAAGTCAAGTAAATGTTTACTCACTTAAGAAATCAAGTAAGGACGAGCTCGATAAAAGTGATCTCATCCAAGTCAAGTAGGCATGTTATATTCTACGGCTAACAATCAAGCATGAACCTGAATCAAATCAAGGATCTCGAAACTAGTATTCTAGTTAAACGGATGTCAAGCGTTGTAGGGATTGATCGTTGAACCGGTATTATTAAATGGCTCACTAGTATCGACTCCGTTGAGTCATTTCTATAATTCCAACCAAATAGAGCTTGAACACTATATGTGTTCCAAGACTCTTCTCTATGTCCTCGTTTGAGGCGTAGCTAGATTCTTGTTCCATTTTAGGGACCTTAGTTCAAAGTCACTAAGTCAAGTATAAAAGGGAAACCTAAGTTGATTGATGCCAGATAAAGCTTAGTTCAATTTCAATTCGTAGTTCCACTTAATAGAAGAATCCAAATTCAACATATAACTGTAAAGTAGATCACACATGAAGGCAAGAGCATTCAATGTGCTCATAAGTCGTATTATAAAAACACGTAGAAGAATCAATTCTTGACAAGGTAAGAATCATGCTTTTAGTCATAATATCAATAAACATAGTATTTCATACTCAGTTATGAAACCAAGCTAAGTCATAACTTAACCATCAATCCATCATATACTACCCAAGACTACTTCGTTAGTCTAGGATCATGAAGCCAATTACTGGACTCTTTCAAGAATAATAATTTATCTTATAACCCAAAAGTCCGTAGTAATCCAAGACTTAAGCAGACACAAGAGTGAGGATAGTTCGTAAGGTCAAATCATACCGACTAGTTCTAGATAACAACTTAGTTATCCTTGTGACTTATACAAGTAGACTCTATGTATAGAGTACTAAGGCACACACCAATCCAATACATTTTGTTAGAAGGGTTCTCGAACTCATAGTCTTGGGTTCCCTAAGATATCCACAAGGCATAGGTTACATTCCTACAAGTCTTGGGACTTCATTTGAAGTCCAATTAGTATCATTTGTTCTATTTGATGATTGAACCAATTCAAACACATTTCATTCGAGTCACGCATTCGCGACTCTCACAATTACAATCCAAAGACTAGCGATAATCTCGCACTTAATATCATTCAAGGACCTCAATTAGAGTCTTAAGCCAAGAATCAACCTTAATACCAATTCGGTCTCACCCGAACAATTCTCAAAATTCTATTATTGAGATTTAACGAACACAAGAAGATATATGAATTTATCCTCAGGCTCAAATAACAACCTTTATAATTAATTGACTCAATTTGGGTCAAGTTACAAAGTCTCAATTTCTAGGTCAAGGCATAAATTCGTAATTCATAATTTATCCGGGTTTCTAAACTCAACAAAAATCAATCTAAAACCATAACAATTCCAATATACCCAATAAGCTCATTTGGGTTCAAACCCTAACCAACACATGCTGATACCCATCAAAACATATCATTTAGACATGAAAAATAACGGTAAATCGCGAGGAACAAGTCTCTAACAACCTAACATCAAAATCAATGTAGAGAGAGAAACTAGGGCTTAAGTAACGTACCTCAATTGAGTCACAAACATCTAGGAAGAGGAAAAAAATGAGTGGAAATGATCTACTCGATGAGGGCTTCGTGACGGCGGTTGTGGCTCGACAATTCGATGGCAGGAACTCTGGGAATCGATGAATCTCCCATGGAAGCTCCTTCTCCCTCTCTCTCTCTCTCTAAAACTCACGGTTGAAGAAGAAAATGAGGAAGGAGGAGGAAGTATTAAGGTCATAAAGGGTTTAGGGGGACCAAACTACCCTTCAAGTGTGTGGACAAGGCAAGGGAGGGGGGTTAATTGATGGTAGGATAGGAATTTCACTCCAAAAATCAAACCAGCACAAAGCTAGTGTCGGGGCCAAGCGGTCGCTTGGTCCCTCCTTTGAGCGATCGCTCATCTCACTCTCTAGCCAAGCCAACCTACTGGATTATGCGCGATCACTCAGCCCCTCTACTGAGCGAGCGGTCAGTACAAAAATCAACTATTTGACTTGAAATCAAGCCTCAAATGTGTCCAATTCAACCCCAAATCATAAGGGATGTTAAAACCACTCAAACCATGTCTGAAATATGTCTGAACGACACCCAAAACAAGGAGAAATAAAGGGTGAAACTCGCGATGAACATCAAACGAATCAACGATGAGTTAAACAAAGATACAAGAAGCATGAATTAACATTATTAAACATGTTAAGGACTAGAATACAAGGTCTAGGACTCAAACTAATAAATCACGAGTCTCAAAGACACGAAACAAGGCAAAGGACAGCAAACCGAGAGACCCTAAGAGTCAAAAGGTCAAACCAAGCAACAATACTTCCAAACTCTCAACCGAGCATACTATGACCATGATCAAAGTTATAAAACATACAAGAAGAGTTATGATATGAACTAGAGTACTCCTATAAGGTCCAATAATGATACATAAGTATAGAAACTCCAAAGATGCGACATACGTGAGGTTCGGTCTCACGCAACGTGATAGAGGCGAATGCGATGCGTTAAGCATCACAGCAAGATTAGACTTAGGGAATCTATTCCCTAGGAAGTATAATACTCAAAGTCTACTCAAGATACTCAAGTAATGACCTAGGATATGACTGAGGTCACGAGAAATAACTACGCGGGAACACTCAACCGAGTCGGCTTCCGACTATCGTTGAGTTATGACTTGTAACTTAAACAAGTTAAAGTCTTGAGAAACATAAAGAACTATAGTATAGGTCTCTAAATAACCTACCTTCATGTCTAACGATTCTCATATCAAGTCAGACACGAGTTGTAACGGCCGTTTGGTACACACAACAAGTAAATCAAGCACATGAAGGTTCAGGGTCTTACAATAGATTTACTGTTTTACAAATATTTAGTTTGTAGTTTCTTAATTGATTTTATCGTAATCTACTGAAATCTCAATTTAATTTTTATCCGGCCTAGATTTAGTTCTTTTTTAAAAAATTTGTTCATAAGTTATTAAATTATTATTATTTTTTAATTTTAAATATTTGTATTCTTAATTTTGTTTCTTTTTTAAAATTTTGTGCTAACTTTCCATTATTTGTCTGAAATCTTTATGATTTCAATTTCGAATAGACTTTTGTTAGTTCACTCCATCTCATTCAATTTATTTTATAGTTTTTGTCTGAGATTTTTAGTTTTAAGTTTATTTTAATTAACATGTGTTGGGTTGGTGTGCGTGTGTGAGAGAGAATGCTTTTGAATGTTTAATTATACTCTTTTTGGATGAGTTACAAAATTTTACAGCCAATAAAATCTGTTTTTCTTTAGTTTTTGGGATGTCGTCTTTGCTTTGAGTAGTGTACATTGATCCGACCTCTACAAAATCTCAAGCATATATTAATTTATTCGCATTATACTCACTTCATATACTGATCATCTCCATACTGATACCATGCCATAGGCACGAGTACGAAATCTAGTATATATATATATATATATATATATAAGAAAGAGCGTATACTAAAAAAAGAAAGTTCCAGCCAAAAACCCATTCCCAAAAATAGAAAGTACATATTTTAGTTTTGAAGGGATCTATTTGTAATATATCTTATACAATCCACGGTTTCTCATCAAATCAATGGGCAAACCCCCTGTTTTGCTTCCACTGTTTTACATACCAGATAAATCAATCTTCTCTGCAGTGAAAAGACAAGAGCCCCTGTTTTGCTTCCACTGTTTTACATACCAGATAAATCAATCTTCTCTGCAGTGAAAAGAGAAGAGGTAAGGACAATGTTATACACAAATTGTTGCATGTATTACAAATTTGAATCTGATTTGATTTGTGCCTTGGAAGACGGGATTATCCCAGATGTTAAAGAAACCCATCGATTTCTACTCACCCCCTTCAACTCAATCCCTTATCCCCTACAGTCAGCTACGCTCATCTCCTTTCTCAAATCAGTTTTCTCTTTCTATAATTCTCTCTCTTAGAGACACCACCATCCCTGACAACATCGACAGAAATGGTTGACCATACACCCGAAGGTAAGATCTTTATACTCTCTTTCTTTCTATCAAATCAGACTAATCATTGTAATCTTAACTATTTTCCCCTCTTCTCGCAGATTTCTTTTGACGACTCTCTCTACAATTCTTTATCTTATTGACACCATCATCCCCGACAACATTAGTGACAATGGCCGACCATACACACGAAGGTCAGTTCTTTTCTATTCTTTCTCTTTCTCTTTATCTCTCTCTCTCATATCAGCCTGATTCCAAAATTAGGGTAGTTGATATTTTTGCAGAATATTCAAATTTCTTGATTTTAATATTGGAAGTATGTCTGTGGTTGGGTATTTTAGCTTCTGTTATCATATCTATGAAAATTATGGGTATTTGATTAAGAATTTTAATTTGAATCCGTCAGATTGTACCTTTAATTTTTGGAGCAGGTCTCTCACTCTCTCAATCCACAGCCCCATCTACCGCTACTAAAGTTTATGCTGTAAGTTTCTCTCTAATCTGTAACAGACTGAATATGTGTAAAAAGCCCAAACATAAACCTTTTTTCTCTTTCTCAGATTTGTTGCTTTATCTTAATTTTGTAGTTAAAGTTCTATTAAGTGTTACATTTGACCTTTATGAGGCAGTGACATCAAGATATGAAAAAGTGTATTTAGTTTGAAATAAACCAAACTTGAGATGGATCCATAATAAATATCACTTCAAAGATACTTCGTTATGTACTTGAGACATCATCTATCTTAGCACAAGAATTGTTGGCACATTGCATAAAATTTTTATCAAGGTTACATTAGTTCTTTCTTAGGACATCAATATCAAGATATGGAAAAGCGTATTTACTTTCAAATAAACCAATTGTAAAATTTATCCAGAATTCATAGTATTTACAAGATACAAAAGTGGTGTGTCTTTAAGGTTGGCTCTTAATTTATGTTTTATGCTTATTCTGTTTTTTAGAATGAGTTACAAGCTTGACTTTTGATTTTTTTTCTCTATAATCATTCTAGGAATGAAGACGTCTTGCTCTTTTATGTTAATGCCTGAATTTTGATTTTTTTCCCTCTACAATCCTCCTATCATAATTGTAGGACAAACAACATATGTACAAGTTCGTGGACAAGAGAGTTGAGTTAGAAACAAAGCCATGAAGATGGCAAACACAATTGACCAATTGAAGGCTGCACCTTCCCATTTCAATTTTGGTTTATACCATCACTATTTGAGCGACGTTTGGGCACTTTTATTTATATGTTTTTCCACGTTTTGACAACCCCACACCATCCTCTTAAGCACCTTCTACTTCTTCTGAAGCTCGACCTTACCGAATGAATTTTATTTTATTTTATTTTTTTTGTTTCTGGTGATCACTGAAACCTTTGTTTACATGCATTGTTTTACAGTACAGAGGTTGGAGTTGGTGCTTTCAATTGTCAAGGAGCTGATTGGGACCCTAGGGAAGAAATGATAAAGAGCTACTCGCAATGTTACAAGCCGATGCATGGGTTAGTTCATGTAAATGACATTGAATGGGAGTATGGGACCAAAAACCAAACTCTCCTAGAAAATGAAAGTGTATTCTCATATTTTGATCCATATAGAATTAGTCATTCTCTCAAGTTGAGCAAAGAAGATTTGATTTTGTATTCTGCTAAGGTATGAAAAATTTGTTTTCTAATCCGCATGTATTTATCTCTCTCTCTCTCTCTCTCTCTCTCTCTCTCTCTCTATCTCTGCCCATGAATTGAGAAATTGGTCGTACTAAGGTTTTGAATTTTGACATAAGTAGCATAGGGAGATTTTATTCTTCCTTCAATTTGAATGCCCTGTATAATTTTGTTAAGGTCTTTTCTTTTCAAGGTAGCGAATATGTGGATGGGTAATTTGGGTTGTACGAAGTGGATTGTGCCTATTTAGTTTTGCATTTCTGCTCCTCCGTTTAAATTGTTGCCGAAATGCTAATGGTAGTATCTACTTAGTTGTATGTTTTTATTACTCAAGAATTTTGTTGGGTTCACTGTTGAAATGCTAATGGCAGTGTCTACTTAGTTGTATGTTTTTATTACTCAAGAATTTATTATCTTCTTTAGATACTAAATAACGGTAGTTCTCCAATTTCTCTCTCTGCATTTTTCATTTTGTACTTTTATTTAGCCTATTGGGTATCAATTTTTGTTTAGTTCATTGAGTGCATGGTTGCTAATTTGTAACCTTTGCAATTCTTTTAGTATGTTATGTTCAATTTTAGTTTAATTGTCCCAATTTGTGGGGTTTTTTTTTTTATTTTTTTTTTATGGTTTCGATAGGATTGACAATCTTTGAGCTTTCCCTCCTCTACGACTCCTAGCACCCATCGCTCCCAGTCTCTATCTACTACCCTTTCATCATGTAATTTGAGAACCGAGACCTAGCTCTAGCCTTGTTGCACCCCATTTTGTTCATTTTTTTTGTATATGTATTTATTATAATGTCCCTCTCTCTATGTTGCATCGATCCCAGTCTCGCTCCAGCCCCACTGCTGATTTAGTAAGCTTCTCTTTATGTATCCATCTCTCAAAAATCTATGTCACTGACTTCAAAAATTAAATTTGCGAAAACATGGAAAATTCCCTCTTTTGGATTTGGGTTTTCTTCATCCTCCGTTAGTCGTTAACTTAAACCGCTGTATTTGTCTTCTGATTCATTTTGTTTGGTGTTACGCCTCATTTGTCAGGGTTGTTGTATAAAGCTTCTTAGAGGTTTAGTATGGCTATTTTCCAAGTATTGGCTGAAGTTTGCAAATTTCTAGGTTTTCAAATCCACACCCGACTCTTCTCTGTATGCCATTTTAACTTAGATTATCAATGATAAACGGGGATTTGTGCATCTTTATCAATGATAAATAGGAATTTCTGCTATGAAATGATGTTGTCTTGCTAAAATATCTCGGATGAATTTAAAGCTCAAAGGTAATCATGGGTAAGTGGATTTGTTTTGCTTTATCTCCTGAAGGGATTGAGGGAGGGTGATGAATTGTCATACATTTGATGAACTGCGCTGCTAATTATTATTTCGTCGCACGTGAGTCTATGCTAGATGAAGAATATTGGGTTAGCGAGGCTAACTGTTTATTAGGTCCTTCTTAGCCCATGGTTTATTTATCTATTTGTGTTTCGAGTCATGGCTAAATTTAGGTGGTAGTTGCTTTTATGTTTTTGTGATGGACAGCAGCATGGTATGATGTAGGCATTTGTTTTTTTTTTTTTTTTATCATTTTTCTGAGCAAGGTAAATCCAGTGTAGTAGTGAAAATTCCTACTCCCTCCATCCCAAAATTGTTGTCATGTTTGACTCGACACGTGGATTAAGAAAAAATACTTGACTTGATTATTAATATTTGAATAGTTTGTGGTTTTCTTTAAAGCCCATGAATATGTGATCTGATGTATTATAATTTACCTCCTAAGTGTACGAGTCAACCAGAGTATAGTTGCGAGGTAAATTATAATACATCAAGTTTTTTGCACCGCTGCCGGGGATTTGTTGTTTTGATTTAGTTAATTTAGCTATTCATTTTTTAAAATTTAGATTCGCTTTTTAAAATATGGCTTACAATTATTATCCTAATCGTTATGAATGAGAATATTACAATCAACCATCTTTTTCTTCGCACAATAATCACAGTGAGTCTCATGAATTGATTGCAGCGAGAGCTCAAATAAAATCCCTAGAAGCTCAACTTGCAAGTCATGAAGCTTCTGCTTATTCGCCCTTTTATAATGAACCTTCTTCTCATTCATCCTACTATAATGAGTCTTCCCCTTCTTATCCATCCTACTATATTGAGCCTTCCTGTTGACACCCCAATTTCGTACCCTAATATATAACATGACATGAAATATCAAGACCTGTTAAAACTTAACAAATGTCAAGTTACATGGTATAAAGATGCAAAAGACAAAACAGGATGCGTAAAACAGTGAAATACAGGGGGCAAAGTGCCAAAAAAGAGCCAAGAATCAAAACCAGGTGCCCAGTTTGTATGTAGGCAGCGCCAACTTCCTCAAATGTGCTTTTACTGCATGAGAATTAGCACAAGCTCCCAAGTAGAGCTGTCAAAATGGGTTGGGCCCATTGGGCTAGCCCGACCCGTCACCTAAAAGAGGTGGGTTGGGTTGGTATTTCTTAGGCCCGCCACTTTTTTGGGCTGGCTTGCACCGCGCCGCCAATGGCGAGTTGAAGTGGGTTGTGGGTTGACCTGCCTAAAGTTGTAAAAAAGGCTTGGGCCCATTGGGCTAGCCCGCTCCGCCACCTAAAAGAGGCGGGTTGGGTTGGTATTTCTTAGGCCCGCCATGTTTTTGGGCTGGCCCACCCCGTCCCGCCAAATGGTGGGTTGAAGTGGGATGTGGGCTGGCTCACCCCGCCAACCCATTTTGACAGCTCTACTCCCAAGCGCGCTGTACAAGCCGATGATGCACGAAGAAGAAATCTTAAGAGCTAAGGAAGCCTCTCTCAAGCCTATAAATACAGGCTCTCGGCAGTGAAAAAAGACTTCACTCTCGATCGCACACAGTTCACCACTAAGAGTTTATGAATTGAGAGAGAGAGAGAGTTCCCCTCCTCCTATAAGTCTCGAAGCTCTGCCAAATCTCCTCCAAACTCAAAATCAATCGGTCAAAATGAGCCATAGACTTCCAGCTAGGTTTCCACCCTATTCCCCCGGTCCAAAAATCTCAAAAGGAGCAGTAGCCCTGCCCGAATCCAAAGGCCAAATCCGCCAGAAGCAAGCAGTTACTCTGCCCGATTTCCGCCTCCCTCAAGCAAATCAATCAATCAGTCTCAACCAGTTGCTTCGCCCGGATCCCGAGGCCAAAAGCAGCTTTCGGAAGCAATTATTATGCCCGAATCTTTACACCACTTCATCAAAAAAGACTCTCTCTCCCTGAAGGACAAAGCGAGCACACCCTAATCCGCTAAAAGGTAAGCTTTAAGGTTTTTTTATTTATAAAAAGTACTACTTTTCATCCGACCCAATATAAAAATATAAGCAATTGTGCTGCCCGGATTTATTTAGGAAATAGCACTAAAAAGAGCTATTATTATGGTCAAATATTTTTAAGTATATTTGTAATTATTGTAAAGAGATAGCTGCAAGTCTGTAAATAATGTAAATACGGATGTATTTGTTTTCTTTTCTGTCTTTTAATGCTTTATTTATTTGCTAGATAAATATAACAAAAAACATACTTTAGCCAAAAACCGCTTTTGAGATCGAAAGGGCGAGTTGGGTGCCTAGCACCTTCCCAACTCGTAACTTAGCCTCCGAAACCGTTTTTGCAATCTCTGGTTTTATTTTTTGTTTTTCTTTATTTCTTCCTTAAAATAAAGATGACAACTCTATTAAAACATTTTGGATAGCAGTGGGGCCTCGCAACATCCTTTCTTATTATTTTCCGCTTTCCCCTAGAAAAGGGAGAGTGTGAATGAAAGGGTGATGTATTCCTATATTCTGATATCCCCTAAAAAAAAGATAACTTGATGTAGAAAACTCAAAGCACTCATCGTGATCCGAAATAGGCCTTAAGGCAATTTTTATAAAGTCTGTAGTGGGGCCCACAACATCCTTTCTTGCACTTTTCATTTTCCCCTACACAAGGGAAGATGTGAATGAAATGGTGATGTATTCCTGCATCCTGTTATCCCTTAAAAAAGGGATAACTTGATACAGAAAACCCATAGCTCTCATAATGGACCAAAAATCATTGAAGTGACCGAGACGTATTCAACGCGCTATTTTGACAGCACCCTTTCCGCATTTTTAATTTCGTCCTCCCCTAAATAAGGGAGGGTGGAATGGAAAGCGTGGTGTCCCGCTTACGCACGCGCACCCCTATCCAAGGTTGCGCGGGGAGCGGGCGCATCCCGGGGCACCCACACTTCCCTATAAGAGAGCTATGATAGATTAAGACAAATGCTAGAGCAAATGTTTGAAGTTATGACATATCTCCAAGAAGAGATAAATGATTTGAAGGATTGGTATCAAGAAAATGGTCCAACACCAAGGGATGAAGAAGAGATAAAATTCATTGAAAAAGAAGAGCCGAGTGAAAAAGAAGGGTTGATCATAGAATTCCAAGATTTTCCACAAATTAACTTACCACCTCATTATTCACAAAAACACGAAGAAATTTTGGAGATTTACATTGTAAATTACTTCCCAATTGATTCCCCGCTAGACACTTTTATGGAGTTAGTACACCTTCTTCATATTTTCTTGAAGAGAATCATGAACCTATTTTAGAGATGCATGAGCAATGTAGGGTTGATGAAAAAAAATGTGGAAATTCCAATTGGGATTACATTGCAAGAGTTAGGTGTGATATTTTCTATCCCCAAATCAATTAGATGGCCATCGTGTAAAGAAAATTTCGCCAAGGAAGTGTTTGGGTTCAATGGTCAAAATTTAAGACACTAGATGAGTGGTGGATTTTATGGACCAAATATGTGTGCTTTCTTAGGTGATCCGACGATGCCTCCTTAGTTGTAAAAGGTGGATTTAAGTCAAGCTAATGACTATAACTTAGAAAATTTTCTAACCCTTATCTATTTGTATTTATTTTGTTGTTTTTCAGTCACTTGTTAGAGTCTCCTTGAGTTTGTGGGTTTATAGGGGAGTGTTAATTAACGCTTGATAGTTTCATTTTTAGTTTGTGTATATTTTTGTTTTAGTTAAATAGGTAATAGGTTGCTCAAAAACCAAGTTTGGGGGTTCAATTATTGGTCAATTAACCAAATTGAGGCTGGAATAAGGAATTATTAAACTGTAGGGGACTGAATGAAAATAGCTAAGGCGCTCGCCTAAATTACAGAAAGGTTGAACTTTGGTGGTGAGAGCGTTCCGTTTTCTTAAAAAATTTATAAAAAGAAAAGAAAAGTGAAGTCTTCTCTCTCCATCTCTAGATCCATCATCTCTCTCTCAGACAGCTCCATCGCCAACCATCCCCCTCTCACCTCCATCCCCGTTCAAGCAAACAACGTCGGTCTCCCTCCTATTTCTCCTCCGGCATCGACTCAAGATCTTCCATCCGAGATCCCCCTCCGGCCGAGCCTCATTCATCTCAGCGTCGGAATAGCAGTGCCTTCCCTCTTTGATCTTCTTCCTCTCCGATTCCTCCACCCACAATTGCCACTGCTCCGTTAGATCCACAGCCATCTCCTACCCGTCAATCCTTCAGCGCCGACTCCAGGTCCGCCCTCTAGTCAGCTTCTCATTCTCTCTCTCCGATTCCGACCAACAATGGCCTTGGCTCTGTCAAATCATGTCTCTAAGCAGTCACCACCATCTCATCTTCCCTGAGCTCCATCATCGGCCCCAGACCAATTTGCATGTTCCAGTGGCTCTCCAAATTCCTGTCATGCAATTTTGTTCAAACAGCAAATTGGCTCCCTTTCTTCAAGACCGACGAAGGCAATGCACTTGTATCTACTCTTATGTTCATATAACTTATGTATTGAAATCAGTGAGATCTAATTATCACTTAGGTTGGTCATCGTATGACAAATGCACAAATTATATAGTTATTCATACCCAAATGTCTAAACATCCACAGACATCCATTAAACGTATGGGTATAAGTGGTTCGGTTTGGTTTGGTTTAGGCTAAAACCACAAACCGAACCGTTCCCTATTGGTTTCAAAAATCTCAAATCGAACCGAACCACTTGGTTTGGTTTGGTTTGGTTTGGTTCCCTTTTGTGGTTTATATAAAGTATTTTTAATCAAATTAACTAACATTAAAAATAACAATAAAAATAAGATTTTAATTTGGAATGAACATCAAAATTAGGAAATAACTTAATAACATACTAACAACAAATTATCATAAAGAAAACAATACAAATTCCAAAATAAACACAAACAATGAAAGAAATAATAGTTCTCCAATGATCAAGATTTTGTTTGGTTTAGTATGTGTGTATATATATATATATTATGACTAAATCAAAGGCCTAGATTATGCATATAAGATTCAAATGTTCAAAATAGTTAACAAATGTAATATAATATATATATTATATAATAAATAAAAATATTTAGGTTTATTTTGTTCGGTTTGGTTTGGTTTGGTTCAATACCAAAAACTATGAATCGAACCGAACTGGACGGTACCATCTTCAACCAAACCGACCGATTTGGTTTGATTTGGTTCGATTCCGTGATTCAGTGGTTCCGATTTACACCCCTTAAACGTGCAAGTTTCAAGTATAAACCATATATAATCTATGTGATAAACAAAATTTGATTGAATAGAATTAATAAGTAGAACATAATAATTTAATACAAGTTAGTTTCAATTTCTAGATTATGGGGTAGTTCCCCATAATTGAAAGTACGAAACTTTGAACCATTCTTAGAGAATCATTCTTCATAGATAAAGAAAAATAATACATAACCAACGAGCTCTAACTCAACTGGTACTGCTCACTTCTCTTAACAGAGAGGTTGGGTGTTCGAGTCTCACTAGAGACACCCTGGACTTTACAACTCTCAGTAGAGAGGTCGGGTGTTCAAGCCTCTTCAGAGGCATTGTTGTTGTTAAAGCCTTATCCAAAGGCCCCATTTAGCTACTCACTTATCTTAACGGATAGGTTGAGTATTCAAGCCCTACCAGAGGCACCCTGGGACTTAACTACTCTCAACCGAGAGGTCGGGTGTTCAAAAGCCTCACTAGAGGCACCATTTGTTCGAGCCACACCAAAGGCATCATATATATATAATTGTAGCCTTTCAAGGCATTAAAAATAAATAAAATAAGGGTTGAGGTACGGTCTATGTCCCCTCCAACCTTTAAAAAAAAAATACATAACTTTTCTCCCTTTTTCTTACCTAAAATGAATATTTTTATGCATAATAACTGTACAACAATGGGGTAAAAGGGGACAAAATAATAAAACCCTAAAAGGAGACCTAAAGTAGCCGCCCACTTCTTATGCAAGAAAAGTCACGGCTTCCAACATTAGGGAAAAGCTAAATTTCAGCTTTTCAGCCTTCAAGTTTTCAGCTTTTGCACTTGTGTCCTTGAAATCTTCAAATTCGTATAAAGTGCCTATATTTTGCACAATTGCTCTCCAAGTCCCTAAAATTATAAAACAACACTAAAGCATAAATTAGACAATAAAAACCCCGATAAATAGTATAATTTAAGCCAGAATAATACCAATAAATGAGTATAAAACTCATTTATCAGTGGTCCAAAATTAAAGTAAGAAGAAAAAGTAAGGATAAAATGGTAAAAATGATGTCCTAAAAATGAAACTTTCAAACAAAACAATTATTTTGGGACAGACGAAAAAAAAAGACAATAATTTTAGGATGGAGGAAGTACTTAAGAAGCTCCATGTTTATGCATTTACATTAGTGAATGCAAATGATTATAGCTCTTGATACTAACACAGATATGCTAATAGCTACAAAAGGAAATTTGCTGAGCAGGTAAGATTATCAAATAGAATCGCTTATGTTTCCTTTGAAAATCACTCCTTTTCTGTTATTTGCCTAGTATGGATAGTTAAGACATGTCATATCTAAGGATCTTAATTCCTCCATATATTAGGAATTCAATGCATTACAAAGGCACCACAAAGCACAATTTGGACAGAGATGTACCTTGCATTGTCACAATACAAACTTTCAAATTTTCACAAATTGTAATGTTACTTTCTTTTTTATTGTGTTAAATTTGATGTTGTATTGAGAGATCGCTCTATCTTGACTTGAAGAATTTTGTTAAAACATTTTGAGCATTTTTTAGATGAAGAAGGAACAGGGGAACCAGAGGCATCTATAATAAAAAGCTTAGTTGGAATGCTCGATCTAAACATCCGACATTTCTTGCATGGAGTGACCTTTTCTGGGGTAAATGGATGCCTGATTCATGAATTTGAAGTGAAAACAGTAGATTCATTAACTAAGAGGTATAATTATGTCCATTCTCAGGAAAAGGTCAAAGCCTCTTTCATCTACAGCATAGACAAAAAAGGCCCTATCCATCGATATGGCTATGTTGCAAACATATGTGTAGCCAAATCAGCACGTCGCCAGGACATTGCAAGAAACATGATGCAATTTGCCATTAGGTCTATGCAGTCAAATCGTGAGATGATAAACCATCAACCCTACCAATGCTTGGATTTCCCTTTAAGGGAAGAGAATAATTTTTTTAACTCTTTCCTCTATCCAATTTTCATATGTCGGGTGCAGAACAAGTATATGTACATGTACATAGAAAAAATGTAGCTGCATAGGAACTATACCAAAAGATGGGCTTTCAGATATTACTATTTTACCAATAGAGTTTCTTCTTAAGTGAGTTTAGTAGGCAATCTGATTTGAAATTGTGTTCAGGTGGTTGAAATGGCGAGCCCTCAGTTATTAGAAGTTAATACTTGCTCTCCTACAAAGGATAGATCGTAGATATTTCATGATTTGAATTTGAAGGTTGGAACTCAAGATAATATAATGTAACCATTCAAGAATGTCACTTACGCCTTTTGTTTCTGACTAGACTTCCTTTCAAATTTTAGTGGTCTCTTATGCAATTCCTATAAATAAAAGTCTGGGTCAATATTTTTTCTAATGTAGGTTTCTTTTGAAAAGAGATGCATCGCATTGTCTGATGTTACTAATTTTACGGGTCTTTGAATTATGTTATGCAATAAGTATAGTATTAGACATCGTACATGTTTAACAATAAATGCTTTATTTTAAAAAGTATTCAAGAATTTATAGTTTATTTATTTATTTATTTATTTATGTGATTCTCTATTATTAACTTTACTTTTTCTTAATCTTTGTGTTATAATTATTTTTTAAATTTATATACATTGAACTTATAATTTTAGAAGGCAAATTTCTTTCAAAGGGTAGCTTTGGTGGAACTGTTCTTATTCCACGAATGTCATTGCGTCTTTTGATTCTAAATTGTCTTTCAAATTCCAAAGAAGACTATTTCCGCTATAGTGTTTTATGTTATTTCAATTAATAAAAGTTGGGGTTAATTTTTATCCAATGTTGGCCTACTTTTGAAAAATCATATTTTCAGTTATGAACAATTGTATGTCGCTTTATCTAGAGTTACTAATTCGAAAGGATTTCGAATTTTGTTATCTGAAAATGATAAACCAAATAGTTGTACTACGACGCATGTTGTAGTTAAAGAAGTCTTCCAAAATATATGATATTTAAAGAGTTGTTCATTTGTAGTTTTATTTTGCTTAATATTTTTGTTATATTTATTTACTTTTTTATTTCACTGAAACTTATATTTTATATGAAATTCAGAAATTTGTTTAATTTGTTAAGTATTAAATTTATGTATTTTTTATTTTTTTCAAATTTAATTTTATCTCGTACATTGCATGGGTGCAATATTAGTCTGTTTATAAGTATAAATCCTGTACTTGTTTCTTGTAAATCGAAAAGTTAAGATGTACTAGATGTTGTGCCCTACAAACCCAAAGTACAAAAAGCTAAACTATCTTTTACTGCTCACAAGTCACAACAGTGAAAAGCCTTCACAATATTCTGAAGTGACAGTAAAAAAATTGAGAGAAATTTGAGCCGCCCCTCTCCATCATTTTTACCTCTTTCCACCCACTCTTATCAATATCTTTACATATATATATATATATATATATATATATATATATATATATATATATATATATATATATATAATGATAAGAGTAGATTTCTTCCTTCAAATCTTACTTTTGAATTAATAACTTTTGAGTTATCATTTCACTTTTTATCTCTCCTATCTTTTCTTCCCAGGTTGTATTTCTCGTTCTCTCTTCTGTCTCCTCCATATTTTCTCTCTCATCACCATCATCTCTTCTCTTTTAAAACATAAAAAATAGTAACTAAAATAAAAATAATAATTCCGGAGTCAAGAAAACAAAAATATAATAAGTTAGTAAAATAAAAATATTTTATGGAACAAGCAACTATAAAAAATAAAAGTTACAGAATCAACAAAACAAAAATAATTTAATACGGAGGTCAGTAAAATAAAATAATTTACGGAACAAAAGTTTAAAAACATTCTTAAAAATATATATGTAAAATAATACGTAGTAAAATAAAATATTTGATGTAACAAAAATAATAGTTACAAAGTCAATAAAAACAAAAAACAATTTAAACTAAGATTACCGAACAAAATTTTAAAACAAATTCTTAAAAATAGCCAAAAATACATTAGTTAAATAAAAATATTTGATGGAACAAAAATAATAGTTACGGAGTCATTAAAACAAAAATAATTTAAACTGAGATTAGTAAAATTATAAAAATAATTTACGGAACAAAATTTTAAAACAAATTCTTAAAAATAGTTAGGTAAAACAAAAATACGTTAGTAAAATAAAAATATTTGATGGAACAAAATAATTACAGAGTCAATAAAACAAAACAATTTAAACGAGGTTAGTAAAATAATAATAAAAATTACGGAACATTTTTTTGTAAAACTAATTCTTAAAAATAAAACAAAATAATAGTTACACAAAAAATATATAATGGAAGTTATTAAAATCAAAATAATTTACAAAACAAAAATATTTGTAATAATTTCGTTATTTTAATTTTAGCTTATTTTTCTCATAAATTTATTTATTCATAAAATACAAATATAATTTAATAAAAGTAATCATTCAAAAGGAAGAACTTATTTGAGTTCACATTCTATTTGAAGGCGGAAAAAATTAAGTTTGGTCCAAGACATTCATTATACCAATAGTATAAAGTAAGCCATGAATTGACACTTAAAATTAGTGTAATGTGAGAAACATTGACCAAAAGAACAAGACTAATCATCATAAAGGATCACATTGTTGAAACAAAATTTTTGAAATGAAACAATGTTGGAGAAAATGAGATTGTTAACTATCCGATATAAGACGCTTTCAAGTTTCAGAGAAGTCAATTTACATTGCGGATATCATATGCAATGACAATTAACAAGTTTCAAAGTCAATAATTGCATGCATGTCTCTTTTAGATATTAAAAAAAACAGTATTTAGCCATAGATAGTTATATGTCGTAGTTTTTAGAGTAACAAATTATTTTGGTTTAAAGATATTGATATGCAATGAAGATGAAAAATTAACTAATAAGACAATAAATGTTGTGTTAGAATCTATAATGATTAGTAATATACTAATTCCTCCTTATTTTGTTTATTACGATTTTGTTCCTTAACCCACGTGTTAAAAATATTACTAGTAATGCACCGTGTGTATAGATTGTATATGTGTATAAAATTATATACTAAATTAAAGTTGAATAGTATGTAATTAATTTTTTTAATATCAGCAAAATAAACAAAAAATAATAAACAGTAAAATTAAATATAGAAAATCTTATAAATTTGAAAAAATTAATATAAATTTTGGAATACTTTTTAGATACAATAATTTTCGTTCAACATGTACGACTATTGCAACTATAAATATCACATATGAACTCTAGACAAAGCTACATACAACTTATGATAAGCAAAAACATGTTTTCAAATGGAGTCTTATATTATACAATGACTTACCATGGTTTTTATTCATAGACATTGTGTAAGACATAATCAACAAAAAAATATTTTATCTGGAATTTGAAAGAAATTATATGACCAAATAATATCAGTAGCATTCTTGGAATCAAAAGAGTACCACCAGAATTTCCCTTGAAAGAACTCAACTTTCTAAAACATGGTTTCTCATCTTTATAACAATTAATCTCGTATCATTGCATAACTCAAGTTAATAGACTATGTTACAAAATAACATTATTTGAGTTTCAACCTTCAAATTTAACTCACAGTTTGACATTTCAGAATATGTAATTCAATTGAAATATTCACGATTATGTATCGTTCAAATTTAACTCACTGTTTGAGATTTTAGAATATGTATTGTTCATTGAGGTGATGTAATTAAAAAAAAATTGCATCTTAATTTTTATATGACTATAAAATTGAAACCACACAAAAAAACATGTATGTCTTTCAACAACATAACTTATATATTACATTTCAATTTTCAATTACATAAATAATTAACAAAAAAAGAAGAAAATGTCACTCTAATTTGAACATGACATAAAGTTCTCGGCATTCTTACTTATTTGTAATGGACCATCATAAAATGTATTTTTTTGTTTAGTTTATTGAGTTTTGTCTTCTTTTCAGTTGTGTAGTGTGCATTCATCTGATATTTATAAAATCTCAAGCATATATCAATTCATTTACATACAGTCTGCTTCATACATGGAATAAGTTTCATACTGACACAGTGTCATAAGCACGGACACAAAATCTAGTGATAATTTAAACTAAGACGGACTCAAACTAAAAAATCAAACAAAGTCAGGCCCATGAGTATTTTTTATTTGTTTTTTTTAATATTATAGAACTGTATTTCAAGATCTATTAAAAACAATCATAAGTATTTTTATTTACCTATTTTTTATATATAATAATACTAAGCTATTCAATATTTTTGAATAAATACCATTTTTACGAATTATTTTTATATATTGGTTTTATTTTTAATTAGTTATATGCACATGGACTCTGTTTGCCTTATGAATAACTTGCCTAGAAATTTGATTTATACTTTATTTTTGTATAATATTTAATAGTTATATGACTTTGGTATGTAATTAGTTATATGCCATTTATATGTCATTTTCGAATGTAATTCTCCAAATAAAAAAGTAAACTCAATTGGAATAGTTTCTGTCAACATCATTAAATGACATTTCTCAAATTCAATTTCAAAATAAAAAATAAAAAATTGACATAAACAGAACTTAAGTGATTCCATTTTTGAAAAGTGAGTTTTGGCGGGAAATTGAAGTTAATCATATAAAATTATAATCAAAGCGCTCGTGCGATGCACGAATCCTTTATTCATATCGATACAATAGTTAAAACTTTAGTGCTAATAAAATACACAAATGATTGCAACATAAAGATTATGAGTTTGATGTGTAGAATTGAATATCATAATTTTGTAACATTAAAATTAAGATTATTTTGTTTGGCTCTCATGTAGAGTTCAATTAAAAATCTAAACGTATAAGCAAATTAAAAGAAAAAAATAATGAAAATCGATAGTCTTTAGGTTTAAAAATATTTTACCTTTGGAGAAAAAAAATCAATCTATAGAATAAAAATATTAAGAATTTCAGTTCAATTCAAATTCTAATATTTTTTTTTCTGGATATAAACAATAAAATTTACATTGAACCCCACAATTCCAATTCTAAACAATGGACTTGAGGTTCACTTTCTCTCATTCTCTACTATGGAGTCTCAACAAAATTTAAATTCACTTATGTGTTTTCCATATTAAAAAATTATAATAAAATATATACAATAAATATATATAAATAAAAGTTACATTAATGTTAAAAAAAATTGATTACGCATATAATATCAGACAAAGGGCAAATTGCTTGTGATATACTAACATGCTTTGTCATAAAACCTTAAAAACTACACTTTTCAAAATTGGTAATTTTTACAAAATAATTCAAGTATTATGGTTCAATTTAAAAACCAGAAATAAAGAAAAAATAATTAAAATAATATATAACCAAGGAAAATAAATGTAGGAGATGGGTCAAGGAAAATGAACCAAAAATTCAAACAATCGATGGATAGACATCGGAAAATTTAATTTAAACCATGCTATGGATAACTTTTGGACCGCGACCCGTTAAACACTCATAAAATCACATTATTTTAGTTGATGCATATAAATAAAAAGAAAACACTTTTACCCTAGTTTCACCACATATTGCAAAATAAAAATTTACACATTTTTTGCAACGATGGCAAATGTTGGTCCACAATAATGCTCAAATAGGCTAGAGGGGAAGGTGAATAGCCTATGATACCACTTAAAAACTTTCTTTTTAAATATGAATGAGGTATATGTTTTAGTGGCATAGACGGTTAACTTGTTCAAGCATGTCTGCTAGTTGTTTTGAATAGAACAGCAGACTTGCTCTCAACTCTGCTGGTAAACCGTCAGTAAATCAAAAGTCTGTTAAGAGTTTAAGCAGCGAAATATTGAGGCTTAGATTTTGAGAAGTCTTAAGTGGTTGTACACGATTATATGATCAGAACAACATCACACTTAATCCTTCTTCCAAATGTTGAATTAAGGAATCATTAGAGAATATCTTTTCAAAGGATAAATCATTTTATAAAGAACACATAGAGAGGTAAAGACTGAAAGATAGATTATATGAAAGAACATCTGAATTTATTTAAGGATAATTAAATTACAGATTACATCAGCCTAGACACTTTATTTATAGTTTCTGTCCTCGTCCTTTCAAGCCTTAAACTTTGCTTAATTATTCATAAATGAATCCTTAAGCAAAGAGGGAAATAGGAGACCATAATGAGAAACTAATATGAGAAGAGAATTTTCAGGGTCGTTCATAGATAAGAATTATCTGAACGATTGAGTGCAGAGCACTCATCCTTCCATGATGAATGATTATTGCACAATCGACAATTTCTTATACTATGTCCTATCCAAGTTCTTTCTCAGGCGATGCTTGACCACCGTTCAATATGTTACTTTATGACGTAAAACCTTTTTCTTCTCTGAAGATGGAAGGATGACCATATAAGGTAGAGTAGCATTTTTTTTCTCAAACTAGTCCGGTGGGCTGACCTCTTCATGGAATTTTATCATGATGACTTATGGATGTGGCTTTTCAATAACCTAGCCATCAATAAGATCTTGGATGGCACTTTTGAGCTTATAACACTTATCGGTGGGTGTGGCCACTGCTACGATGGTACTCGTAATACTGAGAGTGGTTCCATGTGTTTGATAGCTGGTTTGGAGGTTTGTAATTCTCCATTGGCTTCGGGACCCCCCCTTATGTCATTAAACCTTGTAATATTAGGGACATTGGGGCGTACAATTCATCGTAATGCCTTATGTTTCCTTTGTAAGGTCCTATGAAGTTTCTGTTAGTATCACTGCTTCCCTCAACAACATTGGTGGACTTATCTGTCCCACATGACCATGGCACATTACTGTACTTACCTGTTGCGATTCTTTCAACAACGTTGACTTCTTTCTCCGATTCAGAGTAGCAGAATGAATTCGAAGGTGTATCATTTTCTAAGAATCATGTACGTATTTCTTCTTCAATGTGGATTCCTATTTCCACGATGGCATTGAAATTACCGTAGGGAAGGTACCTCATGCGCTTAAGATAAATTGGCTGGAGGTTTTTTATAAACAATCGGGCTGATTCAGATGGATCGTATCTGTCTAGAGTTTGGGCAACTTTCCTCTTCCACTTGGCTGCAAAGTCTGCAAAGGTTTCTTTTTTCCTTTTGGGTGCATGCCTCAAGTTCTCTTTTATTTTCAGAGCTACTGTTGTCTTTGTATCTCTTTTGGAATTCTTCGGGCATTTGATCCCAAGTAGCAACCGTACTATTATCTGTTAACATGAGCCATTGCTTAGTAGCCCTTACCAAGGTTAGATGGAAGTTAGAGGCCATTGCCTCGAAGCTAGCTCCCCTTGATTGCATAGCAGTAGAGTAAGATTTCAAGTGGGAGATAGGGCATCCAGTCCCATAAAATTTTTCTATGTCAGACATTTTAAATTTTAAGGGCAATATAGCTGAGGGTTGTAGCGTCAATGCCTGCGTAGAAAATTCCCCTTTGTTCAAGACTTTGAGCATCATACTTTTTAGGTTCTTCATATCTGCCTCTATTTTTGTGGGAGGTGGTGCTAGGTTTTGGTATACTAGAGGGATTGGGGGCAACTGGGTTTATTCCTTGCTGGGGTATTTGGTAGGAATTTTGAGGAGATAGGTAAATAAGTCGTTATTTGATTATTAAAGGTAAATAAGTCGTTACTTGTCCTGGCTAGGTATAGCTTCTAGGGTCCATATATGAGCTACTTTGGAGTGGGTTAGTGATGGGAAATGGGAGGCAACTTGGATTTTGGGGTATATGGGTGTTTGGGAAATGATATGGTGGGTTTGGCAAAAAAAGGTTGAAATTTTGGTAATAAGTATTTTGTGAGAAATTGGTGATTAGGGCGCTGGCGGTTAGTGGAAGGTTAGTGTTTGGCTGAGGGTTTGGGTTTAGAGGAGCATGAGAAGTAGATGCTTCTTGAAGGGTTGCAGGGAAAGTGATTCCCCCAACATTGGGCCTTGGACCTTGCATGAGGTTATCAGACTGTGCACCCAAATTTTGATCTAACGACTGTTGCATAGTCGGAGTAGGAGCGTACCCTGGAGCCCCCGTCTCAGTACTCACGGTAGACTGTTCATTCTCAGCTGCCATTCTGCCCAAATTTGTACTCTCTGAAATGATTTTGATATTTTCTGATCTGACCTATGTGCCTGTATCCAGTATCAAATGATCGGTGCTATCGCTTCCTTTCCAAATTCGGGCCAGGTTTCTGAGGAAAAGGGTTGAAGGTATCAGAAGGGAAGGTTCCAGGCTTTTGGGTTCTGAGTAGAGTGTGCCTTTAAAATTTTATTATTATTCATTTTCCCCTAAGATTGATCGGACAAGCACCCGTTTTGTTTTGATAGTCTCAGGATTTTTCCTGGAATAGTGGATTCTTTCTCCAGAGTATAGTACCTTCGTATTCCACCTGCCTTTCGACTCCCCAAGATTGAACTGATCTCAGACGAAGGACCTATATATATACTCTTTCCGGGATCCACCATCCGAATGGTTTAGGTTGAATATCATAAAAGTTACTGGTCAGCTCATGTGCACATATCTTTATTCATTTATATATGTATATGTATGTATGTATGTATATATATATATATATATATATATATATATATATATATATATATATATATATATATATTTGCCCCTTTTTTTGCAACAGGGATTGGCCAATGTCTTAGAGATATAAAAACCGATCGGTCCATGAAGTGTCCTAAGAATCTATATGTATTTTAACGTTGGCTGATGCAGGGGGTAGGCTGGCCATAGTGTAGGGTAGCGGTTCAGAATATTTCTACGTGCGTGTACGTGTGTGAGGTATCTAAAAAGTAGTAAAATCTTTTTTTTCAGATATAAAGCAATAAATAAAGCAGTAAATGACCCGTCTTTATGTTCTTTGTGGATTTTCTCGACTAATTAGTTTGAATCCTCGAAAGGACAGCACGAGCGAGCATGACGACCATTCAGATCAATAAATAAAAAGAAAATCGGGCAATCTATATGTTCCTATTAATTACATTTGGTCCTAATCCCCAAAATAAAATAAAAGAATAAAAGAATATTTACATATTTTACGTGGAATAATAAATAAAGCAGAATAAAATAAAATAAAGCGATAATAAGCCCTTGCCTTTTTTTTGTTATCATACCCGAAATTCTATTTTTGATCCCCTCCCCCTTTTTTTTCATTCGTAACGGTATCCGGAACGAAGCTACTGCAAGTTTCTATAGTTATTTGCACAAATATATATATATACAAATATATAAAAATGCAATATTTAAACTTGTTAAAGAAATATAATAAGCATATTTAGCCAAAACAAAAAAAAAACTTGTTTTTTAAAAAATGAGTCTAGCCCTCAGTTTTTATTTTCTTTAAAATAAAAATAACGATCCCCAGTAGAGTCGTCATTGTGAGTGCCCCGATTTTAACCTTTCCCCCGCTACCGAAAGGCAGGTGATTTGAAAACCTTTTAAGCATGTGGAATATGCTTGGCCTCAATTGTGGACTCAAAATGTGATAAACAGATGGTCACCATCTTTATTTTAAGGAAAACAAAGAAAAACAAAAAATAACCAGATTTGCAAAGGGTTCAGAGGCTAAGTTACGAGCCCTTTCGGTCTCAAAATAGTTTTTGGCTTAAATATGCTTTCTTATATGTATTTAATAGTTGAAATAAAACATTAAATATATATTTGCATACATATAAGTAAATTATTACAAACTTTACAACAGTCTCCTCCTGGAGTTACAAATACATTTATAAATATTTGGCCATAATAATGATTCTTTTTAGTTCTATTTTCTATAGAATTTCGGGCATCATAACTATTTATTTTTCTTACATTGGGCTAATCTAAATAGAACTTTTATATATAAAAACTTTAAATAGTCTAACTCTTGAAGCGTGGGGTTTTATCTCGTACCAACTAACTTATGGCAGGTTCGAGGGTGTGCTTGCTATGTCCTTCAGGGAAGAGGGAGTCTTTTTTGCTGCTTTGTTGTTGCGGGGATTCGGGTAGAGTGACTACTTCGATTAGTTGTTTTTCACCTCGGGATCCGGGCGGCACAACTGCTTGCTTTGCTGATGTTGTTTGCTAGCTAGCGTCAGAAATCGGGCATATCAACTGCTTGTTTTTTGTTGATTTGACATCTGGATTCAGGTAGAGCAACTGCTCTTTTTAGGATTTTTGAACCGGTGAAATAGAGGGGAATCTATCAGGGTAACTAGGTTTCACTTTGGCCGAAGAGTTTTAGTGTTTGGGAGAGATTTGGCGGAGCTTCGAGGCTAGAGGGAGAAATTCTCTTGGTGTTCTCTCAACTACGCAGTGAACTCACTGCGTAACTATGTTTTCTCACTATGTGTCGAATGCGTTCTCTGTGTGAATTCACAAGCCGAATTCCTCTATTTATAGTCTGGGAGTGAGGATTCCTTCGTTGTTAAGTTTTACTTTTTGTGATTCATCGGTTTGTACCGTGCGCTGAGAGAGTTGCACCAAAGGTAAATTGTTACAGTGCTGGAAGCACTATTGGGCGCCGCCTATAGTGGGCTTGGGCGCGGCGCCTGGGATGCCTATGGGCAGCACTAGGGCCTTTTTTGTTCTCTTTTCTGGCACTTAGGCCCCCTACATTTCACTGTTTATGCATTCTGCTTTTCCTTTTGCATTTTCGATCATGTAACTTGACATTCGTTAGCTTTTTAATAGGTCTTGATATTTCATGTCATGTTACATACTAGAGGTACGGAATTTGGGTGTCTACAAATTTTCATATGTGAGTCCATAAAGAAGTCAAAAACTAGGATCCTATCAAATACTAGAAAGGCAATAACAATATATGTCCTTAAAGATAGGACACGGCAAGGAGGAAGGATAAATACCGTAGGGTATTTTACTCCAACATAGTTGGTTAGTTTAGATGGTGGAAGTGATGAAGAAACAGGGGAAAAAGTTGTACCATTTGTTGAATTCAACAAAGATACTGATATAGAAGAATGTTATAGGACTTTCTATAATAAAAATGTCAGAGAAACGTAGATTGCTAAGAAATATTTGGAGAAATTTAGGTCCAATCCTCTTATATCATTACAAACATTGCAAGCTGATGTTTCGACTGAGCACCAGACAAAAGTGTCAATACATAATTGTTTTAGGGCTAAACAAAATGGCATTAAAGCTGATGCAGGGTACAAAGGAGGAGCAATATAACATTGAATGATTATTGTGAGGAACTAAGGAGGGGTAGCCCTGGTTCAACTGTGGAGTTGATGACAATTGACTCTAATACATTTCAGAGACTATATATCTACCTTGGACCATTAAAGAAGGGTTTAGACCTATAATTGGGCTGGATGGCTGTCATTTGAAAGGTCCTGGGGTTATTACTTACTGTTGTGTGCATAGATGGAAATAATTGTACCTATCCATTTGTGTATGCTGTTGTGGAAAGTGAAAACAAGCAGTCCTGGTTGTGGTTCTTGGTTTGTTGAAGAAATATATCAATTTGGTCAATTCTTACCTAGTTGTGGTCAGATAAGCAGAAGGTACATTACCCTTGTTTTTTTTTTTTCCCTTTTAACTTTTCTTCTAATATCTTGGTTCATGTTTGAGTTTGTGTTTTACTGTCTTTATATAATATAAATAATTGTGTGTTTGTTGTAGTTGATATATATGAGGATTGCTTACATTAAAAAAAAACATTCCATTAATTTTCAATAGGGAAAATAAAGAGAATACGTTAAGGGTTTAATAAGTTTTCATTTTAACACATATCCAACAACAAAATGTATAACACCACAAAATTAACGCCAGGCATTTCATTAATATTTTCATACTTCGATAGCTTAATCATGCCCAATTATGATTAAAATGAAGATGAGGTTGAACACGAAGGATGACACGAAGCAAAACCAAAGGAATTTGTTTTTTTTTTAGTTTCCACTTCAATTGCCTTTAGAGGACGATAAACCAGAGGAAAAATTGACATCCTCCTTCTAGCTGCAAGAAAAAAAAATAAAACAAGTAAATTAAAATAATTTTCTAGAAAATTAAAATTTTAAAAAATCAATAACTTACCTCATATCTTTCACAACCCAAGAACTTTCTTCCTCGATTTTGATCAATCCATGATGTTCGCATGACAGCCGTCCTTTCACAATGGCAGTGAAATGTGTTCATCGTGAAATAACAAATTTAATGAAATGGATTGCTAGAGAATGAGATGAATTTTTTTAGGATGAAATAGGTATATATATACCAAAAATTTGGTTTTCTCTCAAGGTTTATATTACAAAACAAAAAATCTACAAGTTTACTTTGCAATCAAAAAGGCGGAAGCAAGGTGTACTAATTTGACTATGGTTCATTTTGCAAGTCAAAACAATGTACAAAGTTTAATTTGCTATAAAAAATAACGGGAAATAACAACTGATTTGACCAAGGTTCATTTTGTAAGACAAAACAATGTACAAGGTTTAATTTGTAATAAAAAAATGGGAAATATAATTTGGAGACTACTCGTGTCCACGCCAGCGGCAAACATGGCAACCAACTTAGCTTCCGTTAAAAAAATTAACACCTCTTTGACAAAAAGTTTTAACTGCAAAAATAAAAATAAGTGGAGGTTCAATGTGGTGATAATCAATACCAAAGGTTAATTTTGCAAAACGTAAAATAGGTCAGATTTTTTTGTTGCAATTCTCTCATTCCTTGACTTTTCTTTCTTTTCTTTTTGCACATATGATTGGTCACTAACTTTAATGTATAAAAACCGATCGGTCAATAAAGTGTCCTAAAAAGATATATGAGATATTAACGTGATTGATGTAGGGCTAGGCTGGCTTACACCCCGTTGGCCTCTCATTAAGGGGCGCAGAGTGGGATAATTTTGGCCTAATTTTCCCGGCTCTATAAGTAAGGACCCCTTGACGTGTTTATCCGGGTCAAAAGGGTTACAGTTCGAAATATTTCTACGTGAGTGCACGTGTGTGAGTCATCTATTTTTTTTTTGAAAAAGAATATTTTTTTTGAAAGAAATGTAAACTAAGCATGCAATGTACTGTAAACACTATTTGAAAACTTTTTTTTTCTTTTTGAAAACATTTTTTTGCCGAGTATACAAATCATTTAACTGGACCCAAAGTCTGCCTACATTCCTCAATAAGAGGCTCAGGTCATCGTAGTTCAAATCTTTCAAATGATTTTTCTTTTTTTTAATCTCTTCTTTTTTGTAAGAAACTTTTACTTTTTGCTTTAATATGTTTTTTTATTGAAATGATATAAAAAAATTGAATTTGAAAGAAGAGAGATAATTTTTTGTTTCGAAAAAACGATATTTTTTTGCTTTGAGAAAACGAATTTCTTTTGAATAAAAAACAAAAAAAAATTGTTTGCCTTTTTCTTTTTTTGCTTTGGAAAAGAACTGTTTTTTTTTTTTTGGAAGAAAAAGAATGCTAAGTATTGCACATGAATTTTTGAATATTTTTTTTGTGATCCTTGAAATGGGATGGAACAATTACACGTTTCGGGACGACTTTCCAATCAGTGCAAGGAATAAATAATCAACTTTTTTTTTCAGCTCCTGCAAAATTGTTAGCAACAACAAAGGATGCATAACACAAAATTCCCATACATACAGAAAAAGGAAATGGACTAAAGAAATGCGTTTTCTTTTTTTGAAAGAAAGAAATTTGTATACATAATAAAAAAAATTAAACTAAAGAATATCAAATGATAAATAAAAAACAAGCATGTTAACAAACCCAAAGAAAAATGAGTCTAACCATCTCTTTGTTTTTTGGTTTTTTTAAATGTTCCCCAGCAGGGTCGCTAGTATGAGAACGAAAGAACCTCCCTCACGTGAAATGTGAGTGGTTTCAAAATATTAAAGCTCGTGGAATACACCCGATCTCGTTGTTGACTCAAAAGTGTATTTACATAGTCGTCACCTTTATTTTAAGGTTAAACAGAGAAAAACCAAAAAATATCATAAAACATAAGTTCGGAGGCTAAATTACGAGTTTGAAAGACATTAGACACATAACTCGTCCTTTTGGTCTCACAATGGGTTTACCAACATGCTTGGTTTATTTTTTATACTTTTGTCTATATATATAATAAAACAGCTAGGTAATTGACTAGGGCTATTCAGAGGTTGTGATTAAATTATCTTAAAAAAAATTAATGGTTGAGATTCACCTTCACACAATTTTCTAAATATCGCTAGGCGGGCGCTAGGCGCTAGACCAGGGCCTAGCGCCTAGAGCGCCTAGGCGGGATATACGCGGGGCCGAGAAATAAGACATAATATCTTATTTTTAATATATTTTTTTATTATAACCTAATTATTAAACATAAATTTTTTAAATATACTAATACTAAATATCACCTAATAATTTAAAAGTAATAATTACATTATAATGTTAAATTTGAAAAATAAAACTAGAAATTTAATATCATCTACGGTTCAAAATATTACAAAAATAGGCAACAGTTCAATTATCCATAGGTCCGTTGACAATTACAAATTTACAAAAATAATTTAATAATTTAAAATTGATATTTATTATTATTATTATTTTAAAAACCCAAAAGGACATTATTTAGGGCCAAAAAATTTTAAAAAACTAAAAAAATAGGAAAAATCAGCAGTTGGCCGCCTAGAGCGCCTAGTCGGGCGCCTAGAGCGCCTAGGCGGTGCCTAGGCCGCCTAGCCGATTTGCCAAATTTTTAGGCGTCGGGGTGGCACCTAGGCGCCCGCCTAGGCCAATTTTTAGAACACTGCTTTCACATTCACATGTGTGAGTAGTTATCCATTTTTAACTCCTTATTTTTTCTTTCTCTATTCCACGTTACCCCTACAATTAATATTATGAGCAGTCACTCATTTTTCTTCTCTTTATATTTTATCTTCACATTACAAAGTCACACCCTGCGATTAATCTTCTAAATAGTCACTCCTTATAAAACATCAATCTCTCAACTATCACTTGAAGCAATGTACCCCTCAACAGTAACATTTTAATAAAATTTTCATTTCCCCATGTTTTGTTTATCGTTTGTCCCTTTAAGCCTTTTGGAGTTTCCTTTAACACTTTGGCCCCCTTGAAATGTTTCAAAAATATTCTTTAGTTCATTTTTATTGTGTAATAATATTTAATAGGATATTACAAAGTAGGGGTACGAATTTAGGGTGTCTACACTATCAAATTCACTTCCAGCATACCAAAAAGATCCAAATCTTTTAGATGTTGCAATTCCCACATACAAAAACTTCCAACTTGGTTTTATTTCTTGTTACTTGATACAACCTACCATGGAATAAGCTAATGCTATCACTGCAATGTTATTTCTTTTCCACTTATGATTTGACAGTTTGTGCATCAAAAAATAAAAATTTAACATCAAAAATTTGATTAGGCACGCGCTGCATCACAATTCTAAGTCCATACATCAAAAATCCAATTTTTGCATCAGAAATTTATGCATCGTAAGTCTGATGCGTGCTTCGCGAAATCTAATGTGCATCAGGATTAACTTTTGTATTCTAATACAAAATTGATGCATCATAATTCCAAAATAGTTGCATCGCGAACCAAAAAGATGTTGTGTTAAACTTTTGTTTGTCGATCAAGTGAAATTCGTCAAATCATGCTAGCTTCTTGTTTTCAAATTATTCCGTTCTCGCTTTGTCATAATATATTAACAAACCTAAGCTGAAAACACGAGTGGGGTGTATCTATAGTCGGGTTGGCCACTTTGCAGCTCCACAATCTCACTTCTTGTTCTATCTAAAAGAAGCTTCGCAAAGCGCACTCTTAGTCCCCACTGTTTCCTGCTTCGTGTTTATACTCGTGAAAACCAAAAGGTACTTTATTAAATTAAGGCAATTTAGGAACAATATTATGAAAGGAGAAATTCGGGCTGGTCCCTTTTGGAATATTTTTAACCTCTAAGGTCCCATCTATTTTTATTTAACCGGTAAAGTACACTTTTCAGGTTAAAATGACGAAGATACCATTAATGAATAAAAGGTGTGCTCACAAAGCTTCTGTTCAAATATTGCGATGCACAAAAACACGTATCGCAATGCACAAAAATACGCATCGCAATGAATAAATTTAATCATAAACACACAATGGATTTAGCATTGGAAGGAGTGGTTGGAAAACTGCTTAAGAAAATGAACCTCGCTATAAGTAAATCACAAAACCTTTGAATGCAAAGAAAGAATAGCGAGACTGCTTGACGAGCTGATAGAAGAAGGAAAACAGAGGCTGCTACGCGGAATTTCGTTGCACGTTGGAACAATTCCTTGACTCTTTCAAACCTAAAGACGTTGAGTTTGGAGAGAGCTATGTCAAAGAGCCAAAAATCGTGCCACATAAAGCAATTTCCTTTACCCACCCTCTAATGGAACCTTGGTTCTTACTTCCCGTATTCTTTTTCATACTTGTGAGCTCTTGTCCTAAGCTTTAGTTGGGTGGTCATGAAGACAATATTTCTATTTTATGAAGAGGTACTCGAAACAGTTTTGGCTTCGGATCTTCCACAAGAAATTCATGGAATAAGCTTGAACCCTGTCTTTCAGAAAACAAATCCCATTTCTCAATCAAATCTGCAGGGATATGTCCTAACTCTGATGCTTGCATCAAAAATTCTAATGCTTGTATCAAAAATTTTGATTGAACTGTGTTTCCAAGAACACATCAGAGTTGAAATTTACCCATAACTGAGGATCTTGGTTGAATTTAGAGGTGGAGACCAGAGAGAAAGCTGGAGTAAGCCAGAGATGATGACATCGGACTGAAGTAGGGGCGGCAACGGAGACACGCCAGGCTGCTTTAGGCTAGATCTTGGCTGGAGAAAAGAGATAACAAATAGATGAAGGAGATTACAGATGGTGAAGGACGACGGCACTGAAACATGGGCCGCGGTGGTTGAAGTTGGTGAGGCTTGGAGTCACTTGGCCGAAGAAGATGAAAGGAGGTCGACGATGGAGAAAAAAGATCTTGAGACGAAGCTTGACGGGGCTTGGTGTTGAGCAAGAAAGATGGCGAGCAAATCTGATAAGAAGATCACCTTTATCAATTGGGTCACCGCCATTTCTGGAGCAGACAAAGAAAAAGGGTCAAAGAGGGAGATGAAGAGGAAAGAGAAGATGAGATTTTCATCAGTTCAGTGATTGAGTATTATTGGAACAAATTTATGAAATAAGACTTTTGCGGTTAAAGAAAAAAAGGACTTAGGCAGTTATAATTTCATAAAATGGTACATACTCGTAATTATCTCTATTATGAAAGTGGACTTTAGCGGTTACAAAAAATTAGGAGACTAAAAGGGTGGAAATCTTGCAAAGTGGGCCAAACCTGTAATTTATCCATAAAAGTTTTGTATTTTATTTTAGGATTAATTGCGGGCTGGTCCCCTTTCCTGAAATTGTAACCGATAAAGTATCCTGTTTTTTTTTTTAACCACAAAAATCCACTTTTGTTATTTTCTTCCTAAAATATCGATCACCTACCTCACTGCGTGCTTCGAATCGCTAGAAGTGTTCCGACCTCAATGGAATCCATAGATTACACAGGAAGGAAATGAAGGTGACGAATCATCCTATTTGACTTCGTCTCTCATTTTTCTTTAAATATGTGTACCATGATGGATTCGTTTATAATAGTATACAGATGAAAAGAAAGACAACGGACACTCACGATCATCCTTGCTTGAGAACACATGTAAAAGTCATAGTTTTTCAAGTGCACAATTCCTATGTCCACCACTGTACCTGTGGGCAAGGACTCGCTTGCAAACACAGAAAGATGGTGAATTTCCCGGGTTGCGTCGTATCCATGATCCGATGTGGGCGTCGTTGCCTCTGATGTGTGCGTTGTTGCCTCCAATGTTGGGGTTGTTGCCTCTGATATGGGCATCGTTGCCATGACCAACACACCCACTTCTTGATTTGGAATCCAAAATCGATGTTTATTAAGGTTTTCTCCACTCATCTTTGTTTGCTCCAAAATTATTGCCATGGCCAACACACCCACCTCCTCTTTGTTTGCTCCACTCATCTCCAGGAAGGATAATTTGGATTACTATAGGAAATAATGAAAAAATTCATTCTAGTGCTTCCTTGAAATGGGAATGGGCGCTTCACCCTTCTTTAAGAAGGAAGAGAAAATTGTTGCCTTCGATGTGGGCGTCGTTGCCTTCGATGTGCGTGTCGTTGCCTCTGATGTGTGCTTAGTTGCCTCTGATGTATGTATCGTTGCCTCCAATGTTGAAGTCATTGCCTACGACATGGGCATCGTATGCATTTTTTGGGAAACGAGAGAAATTGACTAGTCTAATTTTGGGGTCTTTTTTGGCTTGTTGGAGTTGGGTTGTAATTTCAAATTTTGGTTTTTCGATGCCCAAGTTTTGCATGCGATGCCCATTGTGATGCTCAATTTTGAGTAATGCCTAATGTTTTTCCTTGTGATTCCCAATGTTTTCCCTTGCGATGCACAAATTTGAGTAGTGGTTTTCGCATTACGATTCTCAAGTTTGGGTAGTGACTTTGTATGCGCATATTTTCTTAATTAAGGGTATCTTCGTTATTTTGCCCCCCCAAAATATACTTTACTAATTAAATAATATTATATTGGAGGCTATAATTTTCATAAAAAGGACCGGCCGATTATCAGTACCCTTTATCTTAACTCATGTTTAGTTTGTGAAGAGAGAACTAACAAAAGAAAATGAAGACACCATAAAACACAAAATAAAAATAAAAAAGTAATTTTTTTTTATTGAGTTTCTTATCCTAATATACGGTGCGAGCATGACATGCGAGTGCTCAAGTTCTTGCCCACGGCTTAAGTGTCACATGGTTTGCCACATGAAATTGATGTAAGAAAATGAAACAATTGATAAATTCATGAAACAACATTATTTTTTGTCTCTGAAACAATTGATAAATTCTTTTTGTGATAGATAAAATAAAATCGTTGAGAGAGAAAGTATAAACTATGGGAAAAAATCACGAACCCACAAAAGAAAAAGGAAAAAAAGAAGAAGAAAGATGAGCCTTGGTTAGGTTCTCCATGTAAATCAAAGTACAATTGACTTGTTCTAACAATGACCAAATAAGACCGGGTAATATTAGCACAGTTCTAAAACTCTCTGTCTAGCTCTGTTTAGGCATTAGACACCTCTTTATCGTCACAAATTTCTTAGTTGTCGCCTAATCGACCAAGTATGTGCTTATGTCAAACCTCGTTGATCTTAATTTATTTTTGTAGCTTTGATTTTGTGGCGTGCGGTGACCGGAGAAGGAAGAGGGAGAACTAAAGAAGGAAAGGGGAGTGGTAATGGTGAAGAAGAGATGGAGGTAAAAAGAAAAAGGGGTTTGATTTTATGGATATTCAGTGAGCTGAGAGAGAGGATGGATTAATTAGATCTAGGAGGAAAGAGATTGGAGGATGAAAAAATGAGGAGAGTCGATCTGTCGGGGAGAGAAAGAGAGAGAAGAAAAAAAAGAAATGAAGAAAAAATGGTTACCGGTCTGCCAGATAGAGAGAAGAAAGAAGAAGAAAAAAAGATAAAGTAGAGAGGGGGTTGTCTTGGGACTCAGAATTTAGAATGAGAAGGGATTAATGAGGATATGTTAGACTATGGGTTGTAGGGGCATCAGATATGTGGAGTAATATATATATATATATATATATATATATATATATATATATATATATATATATATATTAGTTCTAAACTTGGCTGGTTTATTGTTTTGACGTTGTTGGGAATTATGATTAGTGGTAGGTTTGTATATTTTTGTTTATTTTACAAATATAGACAAATGTATGATAAAATGATAAACATAAAAAAAAAATTAAATTTATAGTAAATGTGTTTGATCTTTAATGTAAATTATATATATTGATAATTATGCCTTAATTTTAGGCACTGCCTAAGCCCCAATTACACCTCAACTAATATTCTAAGCGCTAGTATGCCGCCTATCGATTTTTAGAACTTTGAATATTAGTATATTACACTTGTTCTTATGTATGACAATTGACACAGATTGATTGCAGATGATGTTTGATTCACTCCATTTTACCTGCACGTAGTTCCATTCTTTTATAATTCAATCAATTAATATATGGTAAGTCAGGTTAAGAGGACTTATTTTACCCAAATTTTTGTCTTCTTCTTATAATAATGCTATGTTTACTATTACTTTTACCACTATTGTTATGATCAAGTCTTAGTAAAGGGCAAAGTTATATTTCATTAAAATATATTTGACCCTTATCAAGGTTTAGTGGTAACAATAGTGGTAGAAATAGTGATAAACCTAACATTTTTGTTCTTTTTAATACTCTCCGGTCTCAAAATTATTGTTCTGTTTTTATTTTTCGTTCATCTTAAAATAATTATTTTGTTTGAAACTTTTTTTCAAATGATAATATTTTTACCATTTCCCCTTTTTTTTCTTCATGCTTAATTATTGACTACATAACATGTGTTTTAAAGAAAACTACACATCAAATCAATATTAATAATTAAGTCAATTATTTTTCTTAAATTGTATGTCTAGTTAAACATTATGATAATTTTAGGATGGATAGAGTAAATTGAGTAATAGATAAGAATATTACACTTGGAAAAGTGGAGTATGATTGTTTCAAAAAAAAAAAAAAAGTGGACTGTAATTTACTATATACTCCAAATGTTTGTTATGTTTATCTTTTTGGTCCGTCATAAAATTTTTTTTGCTTGAAACGTTTTTTATAATAATATTTGTACCATTTTAGTTTTATTTTTTATATTATTTTAATTATGAGTCATATATATATATGAACTTTAAAAAATTATAAATTAAGGCAATATTAATAATCAAATAAAAAAAAATTAATTTGTATGTGAGGGTAAAAAATAATAAAAATTTTGAGACTGAGAGTATATATATTTATAATATATAGGGGTTACTTAGACCGGATACAACGGAGGAGCTAAAGCCAATTCCTCCCAGATTTTTGCAAATAACGGAGGAGCTTAACTAAGCTTAATTAAGCAAAAAGGTGAAGTGGGAGCTTCTTAAGCTCCCGAGATTATTGGTCCAAAAACATGCCACCTGCCACTTTTTCCCTTATTTCCACATACTTTATTATTTACTTTTCCTCTATTTTTTTTTTTTATCAATTTTCAGTCATAAAAAATATTTTTTTTCCTGTATTAAAGTAAACATTTTTACCTATAAATAGAGACTTGATTTGTTTCATTTGGATATCATACAAAATTTCTATGAATTTTTCACATTTCTAGCCATTTTTCTATAAAAATATTAAATTATTGGAGATAAAGATGATGAGGTATATAAAAGTATTGGAGTTTGTGCATTGTTAAAAAAATATTTTTATTTGGGAGCTTAAGTGAGGAGCTTAATGACATTTTTGTAATAAAATAGAAAAAAATGGAGTTTAAACTCCCCAAATAAGAAGCTTTGTTGTTCATGCTCTTCTACTGTAATTGCCCAATTCGAAATAAACAAATCGGACAAGTATATAAAGTAGGTATATATAGACCAAATGCTCATAACGTGGAGATGTCTTGACTCTTGAGAGGTCATGTCATGCAACTTGTACCACTTTAAACGAGTGCTTCCATTTCAAAATGAGAGGAAAATAATTCAAAATAAATGTACTTTACGAGGTCGAGTTTTTGATATTCTTATAACTCTAGTATTAGTGTAGATGAATCAAATTTACTTAAAATTTCATCAACTTTGTTAAATTTAAGTAATGATATAGATATTTCAAATCATCATCAACTTAACCATTTAATTATTTTAACACTAAACCTCGTAAAAATATCACAAATTAAACTCGTAATATCATTTGTTTTAAAATAGTGCGAGATCAATTTATTTGATACCATCTATAGATTCTTTGGAGTTATATAAGAAATTAAGGTTAATCGTATCATTGATCTCTTGACTTTGGTTGATTATAGCATCAGTTCCTTAAGAAATCTTCGTAATGATTAAGTTTTATAAGTTTTACATTTATCACAACCTCAGTTTTTTTTATGGATGACGTTAGAGAAATACTGTTAAGTTGCATATATGTCTCCCACGTACATTTAGTAAAGGCTAAAATGATTTTTTTTTTCTCTAACATAACTTATATCATATTTTGTAATCGAGTCCCTAGGATTTGAAAAAAGATCACAAGACATTCTTCTCTAAATGTTTTGGAAGAAGGGTTGATCTCTCCACAACTCTTCAAAGTACGGGTGACAAATCGGTCGTGCTGGGCTGTTATCGGACTGACACGATAATAGCACGACACGATAAGTACGAACACGAACACGAGACGATAAGCTTATCGTGCCTAATATTGAAACCCAAATACGACACGATAAAAACAAGAAAAGCATGACACTGCACGATAAGCAAAAATACACGATTTATTTAGTCAGACCCGTTAAGCACGTTAAGCCCAATAACCATTATAAAATATATAATTTTGATTTTTTAATACATATTTTGAAAATTTATCAATATAAATAGTCAAGTAGTTTAAAAGTCATAAATTTTTAAATGATAAATCTATAAAATAATCATGAAAATAGTTCGAAAGAAGTGAATAACCCCTAGTAAATTTTTAAAAATATATATTTAAAACATATATATTTTAGTTATCGTGTCTTATCGTGCCTTACCGTGCTTATCAAACCAGCCCAATAACAACTCATTTTTTTTATCGTGTTTAATCAGTGGCGGACGTAAAAAAATTCCCAACTGGGTGCACACATTTAATAAAATTCATAAATCATTCGAGTGCACAAATTTTCCCTTAGGCATTTAGCCATTTTAAGTTTAGGTGGGGGCAAAATGCATAAATCTTATGTAGGTGGGGGCAAACTGCTTAAAATAATAAATTATTAAAAAATAAATAAAAAAAATCCCTTTTTGCACAAAAATCCAAGTGGGGGCAACTGCCCCCATAGTCTAATGTGTGTGTCCGCCACTGTGTTTAATCGTACTGGCCCTATAATGGCCCGAACCCGATAAGCTCTAGCCAAAACCCTATAATTTCGTGTCATGTTCGTGTCGATCAATCGTGTCGTGCCTCAAATTGTCACCCATACTTCAAAGTTTAAACTATCAGATTATTAACCCTTCTTCAAGCATTTCCATTAAAACACAAATCATCAAACATTTGATAAAGGGTCACAGTACTAATCATTCGAAACAAACCTTGGGTTGGGATGATGTTGGAGAAAGTAGAGTATTGAGAAGAGAGCACACTTTTAGTCCTTAAACCAAGAGAAAACAATTTTGAGGCACATAATCTTTACGTGTTATTTGTATAATAAAAAAGATAATTGTGTAAATGTGCTCTACTTCGTGAGAACATCGAAATCATAAATTTATTTGTTGAATTTGGTGTTTGGATGAATAAGTTATAATTGATTAAAGTGTGGTGTTGGAAGTGAGTTTATTCCACATTGAAAAATTAACAAAAGCTTGAGTAGTTTATATACAAATACCTTATATGTTAAGGGTAAGCTTGCGTAAAATAGATGTTCTCTCTCGCGCCTGCAGGGATAAAAAACATGGTCCGATTTAGCCTTTGGGGTACCGTACTCATGTGCGAGTGTATCTCACGGACACATATGTAGGACCAACTCAGTAAAAAATACATACATTTTGTTAATTTTTCTTTTGTTTTTGTAACTCCAGTATTCATTGCCACATTGTAGAAGAGAGGCTCTCTCTCGCGCCTGCAGGGAGGGTGCAAATCATGGTCTGATTGTTTTTGTAACGATCGAGATTCACCATCACATTCATATGTGTGAGAGTAGTTATCTATTTTTAACTTCCTATTTTTTCCCTCCCAATTATAAAGTCACACCCTATAATTAATATTATGAGCAATTACCACTATTTTTTCTCCCTATGTTTTATCTCCACATTAAAAGTCACACCTTACGATTAATCTTCTGAACGATCACCCCTTATAAAACATCAACTATTGGTATGCACCCTCTCAACTGTAGCATTTTTTTAAAAATTACACCTTCTATTTAGACACTGTCATTTTAATTGACGAAATCACATAAACAGACATCGTGTCATAGTCATGGGCACGAATAACTAGTATACTTACAAGACAATTAGAAAATAAAGATGAAATATTGTGAAATTATAAATTTATTTTTTAAAAGTTGATTATTTACGTAAAACCTATCAAAATAATATAGGGGACTATTTAACTAAATCGGGGGAGTATATGATATAATATGCATATAAAATAATATTAATAATAATTGACCGTAGATCCAAAATATAAAAAAAATATAAAAATGGGCAAGGAAGGGGCTTGAACGTTGGACCTCAAAGCTACATTAACCGCATACACAATTATCCAACCCATCAAGTCAAAAAACTATTTGTTCACTATTGTTACATATTTATAATATCTATATTATAAAACAGCTAGGTAATTGGCTAGGGCTATTCAGAGAGGATTTAATCTTTTTTACTATCATCCTACGGCTGTCATTTATTTAGGTAACATCCTCTTCTGGGTTTCCTTATACTATTAAAATTAGGTTTCCTTATAAAACAACTAGGTACTTCCAAAAATAGATAACTGTTCCAATAAAGGCATATTCTACGGCTTACTTATTACTTACGGTTTTATAGTTTTACATTTATTGTTTTATGGTTTTACCAATATTGTTTTACTGAGATTTATTGTTTTAACGTGCATAACTAATAAATTTAATTTTAGTCCTGCGGTAAGTTTTGAATATTTGTATTTTGATTTTTTTCTTTTTAATTATTATCTTAATTAACTTAATCAATATAATTTTTTTTTCGACTCGCAATTTCGTATACAAATAAAAAAATTCGTAAGGTTCGTAATTTGAAATATTTGTTTTTTTTCTTTTTAACTGTTATCGTAATTAACTTAATCAATTTAATTTTTATCCGCCCCGTTTTTTTGTTTGGCAATTTAATTTTTTTTTCCGGCCCGCAATTTCTTATACAAATAAAAAAATTCATAAGTTTTGTCCGGCCCATTTTTTTGGTCGGCCCACAGTTTCGTGTACACATTATTAATTAGGGCATGTTTGATTTGACTTATCTGGAAGTGCTTATAACTTATGACTTACCATAAGTTGTTTTTGAAGCGTTTGATTTCACTTATGGTAAGATGAGTCATAAGTCATGTACAAGCCACTTACAGCACATGTAAGGCCATAAGTTGTAAAAACTAAGCCTAGTGCTTAATTCTACTTTTTAAAAACATGTGAGTCCTCTTCTTTAATGAAATTTTATATATTCCAAGATTACTCTTCTTAATAATAATAATAATAATAACAAAAAGTAATAATAATAATAATAATAATAATTATTATTATTATAAATAATAATAATAAAAGGAATTATAATAATATTAATAAATAAATAATACGAATAATGATAATGGTTATAATAATAATAAAAATAATAAATATAGTATTAATAATGATAAATATAATAATAATAATAATACTAAAAAGTAATATTAATAATAATATAGTAAAAATAATTTTAATAATAGTAAGAAATAATAATAATAAACGTAATATTAATGTTAATATAATAATAATAATAATAAAGGCAATAATAATGATAATAATAATAGTAATAAGTAATAATAGTGATAAAATTTGTATTAATAATAATGTAAATCACATTTTGTGATTATACTATTTTAGTCTTTATATTTGATTTCAGCACTATTTCAACTTATTAATCAAACACACACACTAACTTATAAAAGCTAAATCAAACATCGCCAGTTATTAGTCATCAGTCATAAGTCATAAGTAATAAGTTATCAGTTATAAGTAATAAGTCATCAGCACATATCAATAAGTTAAATCAAACAGGCCCTTAATCCCTCCGTTCTGGGCAAAGAGGCCTTTACGGTTTTACAAATATTTAGTTGTAGTTTCTTAATTAATTTTTTTTCATCATGCTCCGTTCATACATTGATCACGCTCTTATTGGCACCGTGCCATCGGCACGGGCACGAGTTTATTTTTATAGAATGTTGGGTATCTTCTCATTGTTGTGGTTTCGTTTGTTGGGGTATGTGTATTGGTTTCCATTTATTTAATTACCATTTTTTTAGCTTTTAAAGTTGATTAATTTGGATCAAATGCATCTTCGTTCGCCTGTTAGATTTTGTATGATAATATGTGGGAGGATTCAAGTTTTGTAAATGAAGCAGAAAATTTGGTTAATTGAATATGTTTGAATTTTCTTTGTCTCATGTGTAGGTGGAAATAATTGACAAAGTTATTGCATATCATGTTTACAAAGTTAAGCAAAAAACCCCCATAAGAAGAAGACTGAGTTTTCGTTATTGAGAAAACAATAAAATTTTCTTTTTGTATTTTAACAGTAGTTACAATTAAAATATTTATTTCTTGGTTTTCTTATAAAATAAATATCGAAGTAAAATGTTTTATTTTGTTAGGTATTTGAGTTCATTTCCACATTATTTCATTTATTGATAAATTCTCAAACTGGCACCGTGTCATCGGCACGGGCAAGAGTACTAGTATCTAAATAAAACTAGTCTACACATATAAAAAAAGATCTATTTTATAAAAAAATATCCGTAAGAATATTTTACACAAATTTTTGCTTTAATATTTACACACTTTTAGTAATATTATATGGTCATCATTTTAGGGATAATTTTCAATAAATAAACTTCACATTTGAGACGTGATCTTTGACTCAAATGTGAAAAGTGAAAAGATGTGTGTATTTTGAGAATGAAATTAATTTTGTGCGTCTGAATGAGTGCCGAACCACCACCATTAACGGTGGTGGTCGAAAGTTATAGAAAGGGAGAGAGTTGTCATTGTTTATGAGATAAATAAAACTCTATCAATTTACATTGGTAAATTAGTACTCTTTCCGTTTTTAAAATATTATTTACTTTAATTTGTCACATCGTTTAAGAAAAAGTAATTAAGTATATTATAAATATTTGTGAAATATGTAGTTTCTTTTAATGCTCTTGAGTATGTGGCTATAATTAAAGTAGATAAAAAAAGTAAGGGTAAAATAGAAAAATTGTTTTCATAAAAAATAAGATTTTGAAAGAGGATAATTATTTAAAAACGGATGAAAAAGAAAGGAAGACGATAATTTGAAAACGAAGGAAGTATTTCTTTCCGTTTTGGGTCAAAAATTTACTATTTTATTTTTGGATGTATGACTTAAAAAGTTCACATTCAAAATTAAGAAATAAAATGTCATTTTATTACTTAATAGACTTTTTGTCTCGAACAGAAAGAGTATTTATAACTTATAAGCCAACACATGAGCAAATATGTAAAATGCACGGCTAAAATTACATTCTTAACAGTGTAATTCATGCAACACATTTTGAATTCGAAAATTACAAATATTACGCAACAAAACGGGATCGACCTGCCTGATTAGGTCGCGGGGATTTAGGGGCAACGCCCCCGAAAGATAAACGAGTTTTCTGAATCATTAACTACGAAACTTTAATGAAAATATGTTGAGTTAAGAGATTTTCACAGTAGGGACGAAGACGAAGGAGAAGGAGTAAAAAAGCATACGACGGAGGAGAAGACTGAAGACGTAGTCTGTTTCATTACAATTTTGAACCGTCGTGCAATTAGACTATATAGTAAACTATTTTGAATCACGACTAAATAGATGAATCTTTGTGTAAATAGACTACACGATTAAACTATTGAATCGCGGTGTAAAAATTAATGCAATAAAATTGATAAATCATGATATAATTGACTACATAATTAAACTATTGAACGAGCGGTGCAAAAATTAATATAATAAAATTGATGAACCCTAGTGCAATTAGACTAGACAGTTAAACTATTGAACCGTGGTGCAAAATAATGCGATAAAATTGATAAATCGGTGCAATTAATCTAGACAATTAAACTATTGAACTGAAATACAAAAAATAATGTAATAAAATTAATGAACCGCGATGCAAAAATATTGACCTCCGTAATACGCCTACGGTTAATTAATGATATCATAATCATTTTACCACAAAACAAACTTTTTTCGATTGAAAAAAAAAAAGATAGCCGAACATGCCAACAATTTTTCATATATATATATATATATATATTTATTTATTTATTTATTTATTTGGGTGTAGTACCCTTACGAGTTACGGCCCTGCCATTATTCGCACAATCTGAATCACACTCCAAAATGTAACAAGATCACACTTTATTCACATCCCTTGTACCCACCTTTTTTAAAGGATTTCCTGTTCTGCCCACAACATTGGCCCAGAATGCTGGTTCCAAAGTTACGATCGCCAAAATCGATCACGTTTATATAGCCAACTTTTTCTGTTACAATTCATTTCATTGTTTTATCTATGTATAATAACCTACCACCCGTTTATCCATAACATCCATTTTACCACCCCTAGTTTTATCTTTCAAAACTAATACTCGGTTTTAAAAACGCTATACCGAATCAGCTCTTCGTAATCAATTAATGCCTCGGTTTCCTCCCTACTTTTTATAACTATTACAAAATATTTTTGGCAAAAAATTTAGAAGATATTTTATGTTGGACGATTTCTTTTTATCTGACTTATCGTATATTAACAAACTGAGAGAATATAACCCCGTCTTACGAATTAAGATAAATAAAATTACCGATACAAGACTTTCTTATAAAAAAAACCATTGAATTTCTTTACCTCCTTCAACCAACCTCCCTCCCTCCTCCACCCTAGCCAGCACATCCAATTCAATTTGACAACAATCATAAACAAAAACCAAAACCAACCAAATACCAAAACCATTCTCTCTCTCTCTCTCTCTCTCTCACACACACACACACTAGCATTGACAACCCAAACCCTTTCTGTGTGTTTCTCTGGAGTCATCATTTTCAACGTTTTCTCCACCAGATCTCTCTCTCAAGAGTTCACCTTTGGAGATGCGTGGTTGTTGAGAACCCCATCTTCCCTCTTTTGTCTGTGCATTTGCTGTCCTCTCTCTCTCACTCACACACACACACTCAAACGCACACATTGCATTTTATATAGATATATTATTTATATATTTATATTTATTTATAATTATTAATTATAGATACTACATTATTATTACGAAGAGAAGTCGTAAGATACCCATCTAACCTATCCTATTCTTTTTTTGTTTTTCATAGACTTTTCCTATTCGATTTCCCATCATAAATACTCACCAAGTGCGTGTCTTTGTGAGTGTGTGTGTGTGTTTTTTTATCTCTTTCTTTCTCTGTTGTGTTGCGATAACAGAGAAGAGAAGAGAGTGGGAGTTTTTGTTTTTGTTTTTGTTTTAGAGAGAGAAAACGGGAGGAGAGAGGAGAGATGGAGAGAGAAGAAAGCGGCGGTGTTGGTGCTGCTATGTTTACCGAGGACGAGGTACGGGAGATTAGCGGCTTCAACGTTCGCGATGATCACGTGACCGTCACGTGCGGATGCACCAGCCGCCGCTTCGGTGACGCCGTTGGTACACTTAGGGTTTTCCCTTCCGGTGATCTCGAAATCACCTGCGAATGCACTCCTGGCTGTGGAGAAGGTACCCCTCTCTCTATCTATCAATCATCGCCAAAACCCACTTGCATGTTATGTGTTTCCCGTCCATAAATTATCACTCTTGTTGCTTTTCCACTTCTCATCTTTTTTCACGATCGAATGTCGCGATTTTGAGATCCTAGCTTGGTTTTTTTTTAGTACACACTCCAACTGTATGACGATTTGCCCGAATGAAATGGGTTATATCTTATATCACGTTAGAGCATCATCTTGTTCCTGTTTTCTCTTCATTTTACGGTTTTATGATGTGGGTTTCATTAAACAATGACTTTTCTTCTGAGTTTCCTACTCACAAATCATGAGTTGGTCGATGTTACTCTGTGTTTTACTATGTTTTCTTGTGTTGTAATGTGGGAATTTTAACTGCATTGCGCCATCCTTGGTTTCTTCTGTTTGTGTAGACTCGAAACTGGATGTTTATTAGTTCAAGAGAGATGTTTTCTTTATTTATAATATCACCTTGTTAGTATTCACTTGCTTCACCCGTGCTTCTGTGATTTCATGATGTGGGTTAGATTGAACAACGGCCTCTCTCTCTCTCTCACTCTCTCTCTCTCCATCTATTTTTTTATGGATATGGAAAACTTGTTAAGAGTTCCCATGTAGGCCTGATAACACTTGCACTGTCACTTTTATTGTGATTCAAGTGTGTGTTTCTGCTGCTTGATTTATGAATTTGATGCAGAGTTCTGTTTTCCATTGTGAACAAGAGAAATATTCATGTTAGCATCATGTGCAGTTATAGGTTTCTTATGGGTGTTGCATATGATGTACATTTGATGATCCTAGTGTTAGGTGATCACATGTTATGTTTCAATTTGTATATCCTTAGAAAGTTGGTATGCTAAACTCATGTCTACTTTCTGGCAGGGACCAAAGTTTTTTAATTTTTTTTTAATTTTCGTGACCGCTCACACTTTATTGGATGTAAGAATTTCGTTGCATGTTTCTACTCTCGGTTTGCTTCGGTGTTTGCCTCATAAAGCTTTGAGAAATGCTCTAATCTGATTTATTTGAGGCTATATGTCTTCATTTTCCTACTTCTAGGGTATTATAGATATGATGCAGGCATCATTTCTGCTTTTTGGTTTGCTATATTTGTGGTTTGGTTTGCTGCAGCTTAGTAGGATGACCAGCACCATTAGTAGTTACTTAGAACATTAGAAACTTTTTTTTTTCTCAATTAATGTACTAGAGGCAGAATTATTTTATGTGTAGTGCACAGAACCTGTATGCTAATTGCTAAGAGGAGTATTTAAGTTCTACCTTTACTGAAATCTCAACTTTGCATGTAGCAAGGTAACTGAACTGTTGAGGGAAATCTACTTAGATGTCTTTTCTTAATAGATATTGATCTTGTTAAGCTGGTCTGCACACACTTATGAGTACATAGAGCTTTCAGAGGTATTGGGATAGGATATTTGTAGAACTACTTTGTGTCTCCAGTCTGAGATTATCAGCACGTGATTATGACATCAGCAGCTACTACATGATCATTATATCTATACCCAATATGCTTTTAACTCTTCCACAAAAATGCGAGGAACTGGTTTATGGAGGTTGTACGTACTTATCAATTCACCTGATGGACCCAGTAAATCATTGTTGATCTTCCTGTGATGGTGGTTAGGATTATAATTCAAGTCTTGAAATCCCATATTCGGAAAGTATTAAATTGGTCTGGATCACTTCAAATAATACCAGGTAAGATTTGATTATTTATTATTGTAAAATCCCCATGAAACTCATAATTTCATTTGTCCAGATATAAACTCTTATAATGCAATTCATGCTGGCATCTACTGGTAATTAGGATACAATCCTCTTCCTTACTGTGGGAGGTAAGGACAGAAATAGAAAATGGAGAGCCCTATATGCTCAATTTATTAATTAACGTCATAATGTGATTTCTTGTGATATAATCCTCTTTTTAATGATAATGTTTCCTTTTTTATCATAAATTGTTTGATAAATGATTGTTGATGGTTAATCAAGCCTTTTTGTCATAATATTAGATCTATTATTTTATCTTATGATAGTTGTTAGTTTCTCTTGGTCCATCAAGCAGAGATTACACTGATTGGTTGAGAAGTATATGCTCAAATGGTGCATGGTAGGAATCGACTGAAATAGCCGAAACGCTCTCAGTTCTAATCCCAGAGGAAGAGCACGTAGGAATAATACTGTGATCCTGAATATGTTGTTAGTTGAAGACTACTTTACTCTATTTTGCGGGCAATCCAAGTCCTAATGCTTACCCATTCATTTTGGGCATTCCTTTGCTACTGATGAAGCTTATGGTTTTGTGCATTTGGCACATATCACTTATCAGGACTTACTGTCATAGTTATATCACTTATCATCCGGTATGAAAATTACCTTTAGGATACCACTGTTCGACGGTATCATTTTTGTACTTGTATTGTGCGATACAGTTAGTGCATCACACCTGTTTATGGTATTGTGCGGTACATCCACAAACTAGATTCATGTTCGCTAGACACTTACAAAATGATCATCTTTTTCATTTTAAAGGAAAATTAAGAATGTTTATATCACGACGCCTTGTAAACCAAAAATCTCATTATGAGCTCAATAAGTAAGTGGCCTATTTTGAAACTTTTAGTAATATCATTATATTACTACTAATACCAATCTACTTATATTTTTAACAACTAATACCAATAGAAGCAAATTGTGAGAAATTAATATGAATAGTCCTTCATTTTATTGCCACTTTACAAAGCCTTTTAATTTCATTGACTGAAATAATTATGCATGTATATGTATGTTAGCGTATCCCACGATACGAGAATAGATATGAAAATGCTATATGTGGTCTGTATCCAGCTCTATTAACATGCTTACTGTTTGTAACCATGCGGTCATTGTTCAAAAAAATTGATCTGGTTACGAGTAGTCTGCAAAGAACCCCAGTTCAAAAACATTGCCTCAAGTCATTGGCATTGTTTAACAACTAATACCAATAGAAGCAAATTGTGAGAAATTAATATGAATAGTCCTTCATTTTATTGCCACTTTACAAAGCCTTTTAATGTCATTGACTGAAATAATTATGCATGTATATGTATGTTAGCGTATCCCACGATACAAAAAATGTATACGGTATGCATCATAGAATAGGTATGAAAATGCTATATGTGGTCTGTATCCAGCTCTATTAACATGCTTACTGTTTGTAACCATGCACGGTCATTGTTCAAAAAAATTGATCTGGTTTCGAGGTAGTCTGCAAAGAACCCCAGTTCAAAAACATTGCCTCAAGTTGTTGGCATTGTTTTACTTTGTATCGTAGAGATTGGGACTCTTCACTCATCATGTCTGCCTATGTCTTCAGATACTTTTAACTCTTTTAAGAAACTGAATTACTTATCCAAATATCCCTAATAGTAACATGAATCCTTCAGTGTGCTCTATATATTGCCGTTGTATTTTACTAACATCATTGCAATAGTAAAACGCAATTACTCATAGTTGTTGTTTAGGAATCTCATGCCAGTTAACTTGTTTTCTATTTCTGTCATTACTAGGTTGTAACATTATCTTTTATTTATATGAGCAGACAAATTATCTCCAGCCGCATTTGAGAAGCATTCTGATAGAGAATCTGCCAGGAAATGGAAGAATAACGTTTGGGTCATTGTTGATGGAGAGAAGGTTCCGTTGGCAAAGACAGTGCTGCTTAAGTATTATAACCTAACTTTAAGCAATGGGTCCCACAGGTCCAATAATGGGCGAGTCTGTCACCGTGATGAACTTGTACGATGTAGTCAGTGCAACAAGCAGCGTAGGTTCCGTCTTCGCACGAAAGAGGAGTGTCGAACATACCATGATGCTTTTAACAATGCGAATTGGAAGTGTTCCGATATGCCTTATGACAAGTATGTCTCCTTTTCTCTTACTGAATTGGGATTATGTTTGGTCGAGTATTTTTTAGGATTCGTGCCCAATTTAAATTTTTTTCAGGGAGGGTTAGTTACTATTTATGCTTATGCATGTTATGGAGACCATCCTGTCAAGTCCAACTTTGTTATTTTCCTTGGTTTTTAGTAGTTATAAAACAAGTACCTTCCTTGCAGACATGTTTGAGTGTGATTAGTGAGTTACCCCAAATGTAGATGATAGTGTGGGATAGCTACTCCGCCAACTACCTACTCATGGTAATAACATGCTTGTATATCAAATATACTTGAATATTTGCTCACACGTATGTTTGAAAGACATCCTCAAAAAATAAAAGAAAAAAAGAAAGGCAGCCTCAATCAAATTTCAATGATTTATTTTGGGCAAGTATTACAAGCTTTGAGCAGGAGATTTAGAGTTGATAGTCTTCTGGTGTTATATGACATTATGCATTGCTCATGGTAATAACATGCTTTTATATCAAATATACTTGAATATTTGCTCACATGTATGTTAGAAAGACATCCTCAAAAAAGAAAAGAAAAAAAGAAAGGCAGCCTCAATCAAATTTCAAAGTTTTATTTTAGGTAAGTGTTACAAGCTTTGAGCAGGAGATTTAGAGTTGATAGTCTTCTGGTGTTATATGAAATTATTGCATTGCTCCATTTATTATTATAGTTTTTACTGAATTATTGTTTGTAGAGATTATTGGAGTTCATGGACTTGGTAATATCGGCCTAGTAGTCACAGACTGTCATTTGATGGTTAACCTCTCTCTCTCTCTCTCTGAATGATAAAGTAGAAGTTTTGAAATTCATCCAACTATGGTTCATCAATTTCATCATAAGAATTGCCAGATCCTCTTGTTCCATTCTACACGCTAAATTGAAATCCTCAGTTATAGTTGTAGGCAAGCTAGTTTCCCTCATTTGAGTGATACAGGCAATGAAGGTAATTGTACTACGTTTTCTTTCTCTCATTTTTGGAAGTAGAAATATCTGCTCCATCTCAAGTAATAATTGTCAAAATACATATTCGCATACTCATCATCTACATGGAATCTACATCCATCCTTCCAATCTAACACTAGTAAAGTGGTAATATTAAGATTTTCTCTTCCTTGGTCTGACTTTGACATAGCCTCAAATTGGTCATGCTTGTAAGTTGCAAGTATAGTCTTGCATAATACAATTGTAACGAAAGGTAAGAAGGTCAAAAAAATAATGCACCCTTAGGTGATGCCTTGACTCTTGAGTCCAGGTGCACTAGGTGTGCACCTTATGGATGAGGTCGGGCTTGGGATAGGCGAGAAGCTCAAGGTGAGCCTTTGGCCTAGGTGTGCCTTTAATAGCCTGTGTTTGGGACCTTACAAAGTCTGTTGAATTCTTAGCAGAAATGTATTACTGTTTATTTACATTATTGCAGAGGTTCAATTTTGGCACATTGTTATTAATAATATTATTCTGTTGCTAACTTGCTTTAATAATATTTGGCTTTGGTTAGTGAGTTATACTTGTGGAGCTGAGTAGTTTCTAGATAAATGACATCCTATTGGAATTTGGAGGATCTGACCCCTTGGACATGGATGAAAGGCTTTCATTTCATTACATATAGTAAGAGATGGTTGTTCTTGTAATTGTACATAGTATTGAGATTCCGTTGTGTCAGTACATTTTTACCCTTAAATCATTATGTAACTCTTCCAGTCTAGTTCTAAAAACCTGCAACCCTTCCTTAATTGCATCAGAAAACCACCCAAGTTACTGTCCATGGAACTGTTAACTTTTTTTACCTCTGTAAGATGTAAGCTTCATTTGGCTGGGAAATTAACTGGCGAGTCTTTCATGGTGGAAGACTCATAACCTGTCTTTGGGGTTTTAGAAAACCGAGGGAGGGGCTTATGCTAAAATGACCTATTATATTATGATTAAGGATGGGGTGGAATTTGGAAGTGGGTAACCATTGGTCAGTGAAATTTTTCTCAAATAGGAGCACACTCGAATGCTTGAGTGGAGATGTTCTGTTGATGACTCGAAGAATTTCATAGTATGAGAAAGTTTTTATATATAATGCTCAGGAGGATGATATTTGAAGCATGAAAGTTGCTCATCTTGGTTGAGTAATGGGGAACACAATCCTTCTTGGGTTGACTGTTGCTCCATGATAGGACTAATACCAATCGCAGCGAGCGATGTCTAGTGGTCCCGGTATGGAGGGAGGGAGGGAGGGGAGGGAGTGAGAGAAGTTGGTTTATGATTGTGTTGGTCATTGTGTAACTCGTTTGTAATTTACCTTGTATAGATAGATGGATAATGTTTGTTAATTGCATCATATATCGAGGGATGTTATGAATGATATTTTTCTCTCCTTTCCTTTTTTTTTTACTTGATCTGTTTTTTATGTTGCAGTTTGGTAGTACAAGTTCTGTCTTGTGCTCACCACGTAGCTCCCATAATGTACGTTGACTACATTCTGTGTTTCAGAGTAGCATGTGACAGTATTGTACATTGTGTGTTTCAGAGTAACATGTGATGATGATGAAGAAAGAGCGAGTCGGAGGTCGTACAGGGGCTGTGCACGCTCTCCAAAATGCAGAGGATGTACCTCTTGTGTTTGTTTTGGATGTGAAACATGTCGATTCTCGGACTGTGGTTGTCAAACTTGCATCGACTTCACCAGGAACTCTAAAGCCTAAACAGAGAAGGTGGGTTTATGTTTCCTTCTCATTGCTTCACAGATATCTCTCTTAGTGGTATTTTTATCCCTTGCTTTAGTTTCCCTGTGGATCTTATTGACAGAAATGTTCAGAACTTCAAAGTAGTAATTTATTTCCCTTCATGGGTATTTTTAAACGCTTTCTTCTGTGTTTTTTTGCCCCTTTTGGTAGATTAATTCTCGTAGTTAATTTTTGCGGTTCCACCAAATGAATGTTTTGTTTCCTTAAATAGTTTGCATAAATTAGTCAACTAGAGATTGATACATTTGATAAATGTGCAGTATTGTCTAGCTGAAACCGGTAATGTGAAATTACAATATACTCCCCCGTTTCACCAAAAGAGTATGTTTGAAAAGTCTAATTATTAAGGGATAAATAACGAGTAGGTCTCATATGGGGCCGTTTTATGGATTTTAATTGGTAAAGAAGTTTCATTCTCACAACTCAATCCACCTACACACAGTGGGTCGGGACAAGTGATCCGACTTACGTAAGTTATTCGTAAGACCGTCTTACATAAATTACTCGTAAGACAGTCTTATCTAAGTTTTTGCCTAATGCAAAGTTGGTCATAATTACAAACAAAGCTTAAGCATACAAATGTGGAGGGTGAAGTTAAAATGTTGTGAAGATGGTAAATGTAATTTTTTAAAGACCAAAATATGAAAAACACTCCAAAGTATATCCACTCAATCTCATAATGTCCCTCAATGTCAAAATTTTCTCAAGGATGTATCCACTTGTCTTAGTTTGCACTCTAGTCGTGACAACCGTTAGTGAGATGACAAAAAATTAACGAAAAGTTACTTTTTAAACTTTATACTCCCTCCGTCCCTAAATTATCGTCATCCTTTCATTTTTCGTTCGTTCTAAAATAATTGTCCACTTTGAAACTTACCTTTTTAGAACATCACTTTTACCACTTTATCATTATTTTTTCACCTTACTTTAATTATGGGCTAAATACACATGGGCTTTAAAGGAAACTACACATTAAACCAATATAAATAATCAAGTCAATTGTTTTTTCTTAATCTATGCGTCGGGTTAACCAGGATAATAATTTAGGGACGGAGGGAGTAACTATAATGATATAAATTATTTGACAGAAAAAAAAATCGAACTAATATATACAAGTAATACAATTTACATTAAAAAAATTACGGTAGAAAAAAATTATATATATATATATATATATATATATATATATATATATATATATATATATATATATATATATATAAATTAATATTATGAAATTTATAATTTTTAACCCTAACCCTTAGTATAAATGGTAAATTTAATTTTTTCAGCGATCAACACCGTGTTGGATGACCTGAAAAAAAATAAAAAGAAACCCCAAAAATAAAAATAAGTGCACAAAAAAATTTAAAAATAAGTCAAACATGGCTGGGTAATTGACATTTTATTTAATCAAAATGATAAATTATGTATTGTAAATTTGTAATTTGTTAATTGACCTATGAAGTATTATTCAGCTATTAACTATATTTTTGTTCTTTTGAACCTTGGAATGATATTAAATTGTTGGTTTTACTTTTAAACTTTAACCTTATATTGTAATTATTATTTTTGAAATAATTTGGTGGTATTTACTATTAATAAATTTGAAATTTTAATGCTTGTTAATTATGTTATACTAAGAAAAATATTCAAAATATGTTAACTATGTCTAAATTCTTAGCCCCGCCTGGACCCTACTTAGGCGCTAGGCCCTAGTCTGACGTTTGGCACTTACCTAACAATTTTTAGAACACTGATAATAAGGACACATATAAAACTCATATTTATATTTTATTAGAGTAATTGTTGTCTATTGAGATCAAACTCATGTAAGTTTAATATTAGTGTTATTAAGCGCACAAAAAATTAAGTTTACTATTTATACTAAGTGTTATGATTAGAAATTATAAATTTCATAATATTAATTTATTAATATATATGTATTTTTTTTTTCTGTCGCAAATTTTTTAATGTAAATTGTATTATTTGTATATGTTAGTTCGATCTATTTTTTTTCTTCTGTCGTATAATTTCTACCATTTATAAAGTTTAAAAGGTAACTTTTCGTTATCTTTTCGTTAAATTTTAGTTTTTTTTCTAACGACTGTCACGGCTAGGGTGCAAATGGGACAAATTACATCTGACATGAACGTGGAAAAATTTCAACATTGGGGGATATTATGGTTTTAAGTGGTTAATTTGTGGTGTTTTTCATATATTAGCTTTTTTTAAAAATGGATTCTTAAAGTGAAATATCCAAAAAAAAAAAAAAAGCATGGTAGACTCAGCATGGAACGAAAGGAGTGAGAATTTGAAAGCTTTATAGTAGGCATGACATTACAGCTCGGAACCCCTCAACGGACTTGACCTGAAAAATGCCCTATCCAACTTAACCCGTTGTTGTGATCCAAAAATGTTAACGAGTTGGGTTGCGTTAAAGCGGGTCAAACATGTGACGTGTTTTAACCCGTTAATTTTTATTATATAAATGTATAAGTTCTTGGGAAAAAAAGTCGGGTTAGGACGGGTTAACAACCCGTTACCCAATCTAAACCGACCTATTTAAACCCGTTTGATATGCATGTTTTACCTGTCTCGACCCGCTTCAACCTGTAACTCGCCCCAACCTAACCCATCCAATTGTTAACTCTATTTTATATGTTTTTTTTTTGCCAACATTTGTATCTATTTAAAGAGATAGGAACGGAGAGTACTTTTGAGCTTTGCTTTACAGACTTGCAAATAAAAAATTGTTAACTTCATCATTTGTCTATGTACTTAAGACGTTTTTAGCGATCGTCCCTTGATTCAAAAAGTGAACATTTGGGTCCAAAGTACTCTTTGTGTGCTAGAGGTCCCTCAATTGGATTTTGTTAGGAGATTTGCCGTTAAGTGGGAATGTGCGCAGTTGCGCACCATGTGATATTTTCTGAGGGCAAGAATGTCATTTTTTGAGGAGAGATGTTTTTTTCATCTTTAACCTCCAGGCTCCAACCCTCTAACCCTCAACACACCTCCATCGTCACTATGACCTTCTAGTTGTCCACCCACCTCCGAGGCTCCGACAACACCGTCAAATAGGCCATGGAGTTACAAACTACTCCTTTCCTCTCTTTTTGCAACTACCCGATTAATCCATAACCCACTTTCTACCTATAGGCTCACCGGCAAACCCAACTACTCAATAGCCCACCTTCTAAACAATAACCCACCTTCTACCTATAGCCTCCAGATTCAACCTAGAAATCTCGTTTGTTCACCGGAAATTAGCTCATCATAACTCAGAAAATAACAATTTATGAAAAACAAACCCTTATTTCTTCCTTTGTGTCTATTTAATATGATATATTTAGCCTTCAATGTTCCCCTGTTTGGATGGATCAATGGTTAGAATCCATTGAGATTAGGTTGCAAGTTGAGAAATTGAAAATTACTTTCAATGGGGAAAAGAGAGATGGTTTTTGAGAAGATTTCTTTTTGTCTGGGAAATTTTTTTTTTAAAGGTTGGAGGGGATATAGATCTTACCCCAACCCTTATTTTTTATTATTTAATTACCTAGAAAGGCTACAATTATAGATATATGATGTCTTTGGTGTGGCTAGAATAAATAGTGCCTCTGGTGAGGCTTTAAACACCCGATCTCTCGGTTGAGAGTAGTGATATACCAAGGTGCCTCTAGTAGGGCTTGAACACTCGACCTCTCCGTTAAGATAAGTGAGCATCTAAATGGGGCCTTTGACTAAGGCTTGAACAATAACGTCGCCTCTGAAAAGACTTGAACACTCGACCTTTCTATTGAAAGTTGTAAAGTACAAGGTGTCTCTAGTGGAACTTGAACACCCGACCTCTCCATTAAGAGAAGTGAGCAGTACCAGTTGAGTTAGAGCTTGTTGGTTCCGTCTGGGAATTGGGTGCTTTCCCCGTGAATCTTTCATAAAGAAGGTTCGGATGTTTCGTTATGTTAATTCGTGCGGACTACTCTCCTTTCTTCTTTCTTCCATGAATATTTTTTTCTTTCTGGTCTCAGGGAGTTAATGGCTCATCGTGCAAGCCTTACAAGTGAACTCTGGCTAAGGAAGAAGAATTGTGAAATTGAGATTGAGCTGGAGGTTTACGAACAATAAGAGCTACTTTAATCGCTTCCATGAGATTTTGTCGGCAAAGAAAGAGAGAATACATCGAGTAGAATCACCCACCACCCCACACTGACCATTCACAAGATCGATTGAGATCTAGATGAAGTAGAGAGACTATGAGCTTACTCATGTTGATCGACGACAACGAAGTTGTGGCAGTAGCGTACTGTGTTCGTGAGATGAGAGAGGGCTTTGTCCTCTTGGTTTAGGATACAAGGTTTTGTACCAATTAATTTTGTTTGTTTTGAACTAAACAATTTTGATTTTGAAATGGGTGTTGCTCGCTAGTTGGAAGGTTCACGAAATGGGTGTGGCTGTCTGTGTTTTTTTTTTTGAAGGTAGAAGTTGAAGATAAGCAGAAAAACATCTCCTATGAAAATGACTTTCTTGCCTCGAAAAATCTCACGTGATTCGCACGTGCCTGCGTAACGGTATATCACCTATCGACAACCAACTGAGAGACCTCTAACGTGCAAAAACAAAATTACTTTAGAATCAAATTTTTACCAGGGACGATCACTGAAAAGGTGTTAAATATAGGGACCAATGGGGAAGTTAACCCTCCTAAAAGACTACACAAACTTTTTGAAAGGTGATGATAATGAGTTTTAAAAGGCATGTCGGATGACTTTTTCGACAATGGACTAGCGGGAGTCATTGTCCTTTCTTTCATTATGTTGGTGGGCCTTTTTCATTATTTTAAAGGCCTAATCCCTTATTTTTTTTACTACTTTGGATACAAATTTATTCACTCAATTTTTTTTTAAATTCTGCCACTGTTTTTACCTATTTAATGAAATGATGACGTGACATACATATCGAAACTATCACTTACACCACCTCCACAAAGTGGTGGATGGAGATAATTTTCCAACCGAGTGCACAAATTTAATAAAGTTTATTAATTATCTGGATGCACAAATCAATTCGAATTAAAATAACACAATTTTATTCAGGTGGGGGCAAAATATACAATATTACAAATTATTACTCCCTCCGTCCCTAAATTATCGTCCTCCTTTCCTTTTTCGTCCGTCCCAAAATAATTGTCCACTTTGAAACTTACCTTTTTAGAACATCATTTTTACCACTTTACCCTTACTTTTTCACTCTACTTTAATTATGAGCCACATATACATGGATATTAATGGAAACTACACATTAAACCATTATAAATAATCAAATCAATTACTTTTTCTTAAACTGTGCGCCATGTCAAGCAGGACAATTATTTAGGGACGGAGGGAGTATTATTATTTTAAAAAGAAACCTTTGATAAAATTACCCCAAAGTGGAGGCAACTACCCCCTGACCTATAGGCATGCGCCCGCCACTGCCTCCACACATATAGCTCGAAGTATATTAACCAGTAATCACCAATTTGATTTGAGAATATTTTTAGCTTTGTTGAAATGCACATAAAATTTGAAATCTTAAATATCATGGGAGTAGTTGAGGATGGTGGCGGTGAAAAGTTGAGGGTGGAGCGGAGAGAGAGAGGTAATGGAAGAGGAGGGTGGGGGAGGTTGACTACGTCGTTACGTTAAGAGAGATTCATACTAGGGTTTAATTTGGGTTGTGGGTAGTTGTGGTGGTAGCAGCAATGAAGGTGGTGATGATTAGAGGTTACGTTACATTGTGAACTTGATTTGACAAAAAAATAATAATAAATAAACACTCTTAGGAATATTTTTGAAAAATTACGGGTTAGTTCATTTTTTAAATTTTTTAATCATTATAGTATTCTCATTTTTTCTTCAATCGAAAAAAATCACTTTTAGTAGCAAAATGACTACGATATCATTAATGAACCATTTGCGCGCTATGGAGGTCATTATTTTTGCACCGCGTTGTAATTAAACTAGTCAATTAAACTTGAACCACGGTGTAAAAATTAATGCAATGAAATTTATGTATCGCAATTCAAAAATAGATTAGGAAATTAAACTTTGAACCGTAGTGCAAATATTAATACAATGAAATTTATGAATAGCGGTGCAAAAATCGATTAGGAAATTAAACTTTAAACCGTGATGTAAAAATAATGCAATGAAATTTGTGCAAAATTAGATTAGGAAATTAAAATTTGAACAGTGGTATAAAAATAATGCAGTGAAATTTATGAATTGCGGTGCAAAAATAGACTAGAAAATTAAACTTTGAACCGTGGTGCACAAATATTATCCAATTCATTTTTGCACCGCGATACAATAGTATAAAAAATCAATTTACGTCTTTCACGTTCTTCTTCAATCGCCTCCGTCGTAAGCCTTTTTTTCCCCATCCTTCTTTGCCTTCGTTCTAACTGAAAAATCTTTCAACCCAGTATAGATCTATTAAATTTTTGTATTTCATAAATCAAAAACTCGTTTACCTTTTGGGATCCTCGTTTTGTTGCGCACAATCATGATTTTTGAATCCAAAGTGTGTTGTCAGAGCTGTTGAAGAAGACGATGATATTTTTAGAACAATATTTCGAAAAATGATCTTTTGCGGTTGAAAAAAAATAACGGTGAACTTTTGTGATTAAAACTTAGAAAAATGGACCGACCAGAATTTTCCCCAATATTTTTTGTAAGAACATATTTTTTTTACCCAACTTATCATATATTGATAGATTAAGTTGTAACAAAGTAAGATTCCATCTTACAAAATACGATCCGTAAGATTGTTTTAAAGGACCTGCTCATTTGAATTTTAGAGACTAGTGAATTGAGTTTTAGATTTCAAAGAGATGGACGTAATTAATTTGTGTTTTTGGACTTAAGAGTTGCCGCCTATTGGTGGTAGTGGAAATAATGAAGATTGTTCTAGAGGTGGTAAATGTGGTTAGTCTCGTGATTTTCAATTATCACGTCGTTAGTGGTATGATTAAAAAATAAAAATAAAAAAAGTAAAATGTTTAAACTTGTAGTCAAACTTCAGTCAACAAATATCGTTAGGTTTTAATTTAACAAATTAGATGGTACTTAAAATCTAGTTTTCAAATTATCACTCTTTTTTTTTTTCGTCCGTTCTAAAATAATTATCATATTTTAAAATTTTTCCTTAAAAAAAACACTTTTACCACTTTATCCTTATTTTTTTCAGCTACTTTAATTATGATTGAATGCTTAAGGGCATTAAAGAAAACCCGCATTTCACCAATATTTATAATACAATCAATTATTTTTCCTAAATGGTGTGTTGGGTCAAAGGAGACAATAATTTGAAAACTGAGGAAGTAGTAGAGATTTGTATTTACACCAAAAAATATTTGTATTTACAGATATTCAAATGGGTGGCTATTCCTATTAAATACTACTATATAGAAATTTGGTATTTTCTACAACATGTGTATATTTGCACATTTTCAATAAATCTTGAGAGTTGTGTAATCAATTAATCAGATTTGTGTTCTCAATGCATGCTAACTACTATATAATAATACTCAAATATGATTTTCATTTTTTAACAAGTGTATTTTGGTGAGATTTTAGCTCTTTTAGACTACCTAGCTTAATTCACCTCTTTTATACTACTTAAGATCCTAAATTTTAATAACAAAAAATATTAATTATTAAACTCTATAAAATTATGAACGAGAAAATAACTTAAACAATTCATAAAATATTAAATTAAATGATATCGATTATACCGATATAATTTGTTCCCTTCATCATATTTTTTCTTTATTTTTTTTATTTTCTTTATTATCTTTATTTTATTTGTGTATAATTTAATTAAGAGATATATATTCTCGTACGTTTAATGCACGAGTGTAAGACTAGTTATGTATATATAAATATTGTCCTTTGGTTTTTCTTCATTTTATATTCTCATTGTTTTTATCTATAAATCTCTATTCCAAATTAAATTAAATATTTAATCAGATATATTAATTAGTAATGGATTCGAATATTAATTAACATATACTTGATCCGTTTGATTCTCGGAAGGACGATATCAGGATTCAGATCGAGTTTGAATATAACTGTATTCGAATCATTTTTTAATGAAAAGACCCTTTACATAGCATGACATGAATGGTCCACGACCTATATGTTTAAATTTACTTGGTGACGTAAAAAAGGTACACTTTGTAGTACATAAATCTTAACTTCATTCCCCCTAATTTCAGCGCAAGTTTGATTAGTAAACAAAATTCCAGGTGTCCATAGTTGTGTGCTAAAACTATTTAAATATTTTCTTGTATCAATGGAATCTCGTCATGCTAACTCATCCAATCCAATCTATTAATTATCTAAACTAATTCATTAATATTTTTGGGTTGAAATGAGTAATCCGTTTTGACCCAATAATATTAATGAATCGTGCCGGGTTAAAGCGAATCGGACCCGTTACCCATTTTTGATCCGTAACTTTTTATGTTATAAATTAATATTTTTTGAAAGAAAATTTTGGGTTAAGACAGGTCGGCCGACTTAACCCATTACCCGTTTCAATACGACCCATTCCAATCCAACCCATTAAAACCCGTTTGACATTTGGGTGCTTATGAGTTTCGATCTATTTCAATCAATTACTTATTCCAACCCAACCCACCCAATTATCAGACATAGATCTTTTCATTAAAAAAAATAAAAAATTCTACTATTACAGCAAAATGAAAGGAAATAGAAGTTCACTATTATACTTAGGGTTATAATTAGAAATTAGAAATTTTATAATATTAATTTAATTAGGTATACAATTATATATTAAATATACTTAGCTATTGGTCCGGTCTGATTCGATTCCAAAATCGATTAATAAGTTTTAAAATTGGAACCAAACAAAATGATCGGTTCTAGTAAACTTCAGACCGGAATCAAATGAATAAATTGGTTCGGTCCAATTTTTACCGTTTCGATCCTGTTTGAAATAAATGTGCTCACCCCTGCGAAGAAGTAGAGAAAGATGTTTGGAGTCGGATCCTGCATGGAGGGTGAAATCTCCGTAAGACCAATATAAAAGAACCATGACTTATCAAACATAAGTAAAACTTCTATATTGTAATTTTTTTTTTACTCCAACCGGTTTAAAATCTTGTTTGAATTGATATCAAATACATGTAGAAACTGCTTATAATCCCTCCCTTCTACTAAAAGAATCTATGTTTATAAAGTCTAATTATTAAAAAATATATAATTATCATTAAAGTTGATCATAATTACAAAAATAATTAAGCATAATCAATATGTTATTATTAAATATGAAGGGTAAAGGCTGTAAAGCTGAAATATTATGGAGATAGTAAACATAATTTTTTGAAAATTAATTTTTCAAGTAAAACATATCATAACAGTATAGTGTACTCTTTGCTCGAAACAGAAGAAGTATGTATTACTCCATTCGTTTCAGATAAAAAATCCACTATACTATTTTGAAATATTTCACTTTAAGAGTTCATTTTAAAAAATTATGTTTACAATTTTTAAAACGTTTCATCATTATTCTCCATTTGTGTTGTAAGCACATCTATATATATATAAAAGCTAGGTAGTCTAAAAGAGGTAAAATCCCGCCAAAATGCACTTGCTAAAAAAAGAAAGTCATATTTGAGTATTATTATATAGTAGATAGCATGCATTGAAAACACAAATCTGATTAATTGATTACACAACTCTCAAGATTTATTGAAAATGTGCAAATATGCACATGTTGAGAAAATACCAAGTTTCTATGTAGTAGTATTTAATAGGAGTAACCACCCATGTGAAAATTTGCAAATACAAATCTATTTTGGTGCATACTTAATTTACTGATTAATTAAAATGAGCAAATAACACTGGAATAAGAACAAATGTGCTATAAAACATATTTTCATTGAATACATGTGATTACAAAATAAAATATAACCACAATTAATTATAAAAAGTGTGCTATGGAAATCTTCATATATGACTTGTCTGTATTTGAAACTTTTGTGTCTCTTTCATCATATCCGAAATTATAATATCAAAACAAAATTTATTTTTATAAATGACCACAATTAATTATAACTTATTGGTAAATCATATGAATATATACGATTAAATCATAGTAGTAGATACCAACCACAAATTTTAAATATTTAATAAGTCTATATGTTATATAGTGAAGAATATATCTGAATTACTATTTATACTATTTAAGATCCTAAATTTTAATAACAAAACATATTAATTATTAAGCTTTATAAAATTATGAACGAGAAAATGACTTAAACAATTCATAAAATATTGGATTAAATGATTTCAATTATATCGATATAATTTGTTCCATTTATTATGTTTTTTCTTTATTTTTTTTATTATCTTCATTTTATTTGTGTATAATTTAATTAAGAAAGATATATGCTCGTGCGTTTAACGCACGGGTGTAAAACTAGTTGGTTAGTGTAATTATGACTAACTCTAATGATATTAATATATTCCCTAATAATTAGAGTTTTCAAACGGAAACTTTTTAGGTGGAATGGAAGGAGTATTTCCTTATCAATTAACTCCAACCACGTACTCATATCAAAGGCTTGATATCTTTTATCTCGTTCTTCGTTACAATTCATGTCTCGTTGAATTTTAGTCTTAACTTTATCCCTTCCTCTCCCTCACCTAGATTTGTAGCTGCTCCGGTTTCTGGTAGCCGCTAATGCTGCCGACCGTGTAGTCTAGTTTCCTCCTCTTCCACATCTCCTCGATTTAGCATGATAAAGCCTCTTGTCCAATCCCCACCATCGTCGACATTTTCTTCGTTCGTTTGTTGTTGTCTTTGTCCCTTTGGTTCGGTCTCGCCATTTTGAGTTTCGTTTTCCTGGGTTGTGATGGTTTCGGATATGGAGTGGTGGGGTTACGTACAATATTGATGAGGGATTTGGAATTTTTAATGTTTCTTGGGTGTGTCATGTGGTTGTGGTGGTCTACAATTACAAGCATCTCGTCCAAATTCTGCCATGGTATTTCTACCTTTAATTCTGTTGAGAAAAGGGTCGTGCAATGTGTACAAGTTCAGCGTGATATTCGTATGCATCATTGACTTAAGGAGACGTTGGTTGGTATAAGGTAGTGATTGTAATGTAGGAGTATAGTTTTTTAGGCAACAGTTTGTTTGGGAAAGAAGTTTCCATGAGAAAGGGAACCTTCTGGTTTAGAAGTCCTTTCTGGATTAGGAGACCTTAAGGTCTTTTATATATATCTTTTATTTTTCTTGTAAACGACGGACGAAAGAGGAGAGAATTCCAATTTATCATGGTATCAGAGCCATGCCTAAACACTAACTTGACAACGTGTGTGCTCGAAACATAAACTATGGTGAATGAAGAGGAAGATCAAAACAAAATTAGAACGCAAAGTTAATGGGAGGGGAAGATCAACATAAGAAACTTGATTTCTCATCCCCATACTTTTTTGGATCACAAGATAACCCAAGAAACGTAATCGCGCATATCTAATTGTGTGGTGAGAACTATGACGAATGGGCAAGATCCATACGTCTATCATTAAAGGCGAGAAGAAAGTTTGGCTTTGTTGATGGGATTGTTAGCAAGCCAACAGAGGAAGCGCGACTCGAAGATTGGCAGACGGCTCATTCAATGATTGTTTCATGGATTATGAATACAATCGAACCGAGTCTTGGCTCAACCATCTCGTCTTATGAGGATGCAAATTTATTGTGCAAGAACTTGAAATAACGGTTTTGCGTTGTGAATGGACCTAGAATTCAACAGCTTAAGTCGATGTTGGCCGATTGTAGATAACTTAAAGTCGAGCCTGTAGCGACATACTATGATCGTCTCAAATAGCTATGGGATGAACTAGCGAACTATGAGCCGCTTCTAGGCTGCGAATGTGGGGGTTGCACGTGTGACCTTGGAGAAAAGCTTGCAAAGCTTCATAAGGCAGATCCTTTACATGCTTTCCTTATGGGTCTTGATAATGTATATTCAGCGGTAAGATCTAATTTGCTCTCAATGGATCCAGTTCCTTCTATCAATAGAGCATATCAAACACAACCCGATGTGGATTGGGGTATTACAATCTCTTCCACTCAAATCCTTGACGTCCTCATCAAGGTCGAATCGTACCCTGGGCGATGTAGGATTCAAGAGGTGGCTCATACGGGGATCAAGAGGTGGCTCCCATACTTTGGCATGCATAGCACTTTGTTCCCACATTTCTGATCGGGACCCGCTCTGATACCAATCTGGAACATCCCAAACTTGGGTCCCACTGCATGGGCCCACATCTGGCCACGTCACTATAACTTCAAACTTAAATAAAGACTAGTCAAACGTCATCCAACCAGAATTACAAAAAGTCTCAAATTTAAAATACAGTCATCCAAAATAAATTTCTAAACAAAATCTACTAAATTTACTACGTCTTCATTTAATTCCAAAACATATAATCATAACCTAAAATCTTGATTTTTTCACCGGTATCCTCTACCTCAAGCTTAGTCTTTAATTTCGACTTGGAAGAAGAGGGTTGTGAAGAGTGAGCGAACAAAGCTCAGTAAGATCATACGTCGCCCCTCCGGTTTCTAAGGAGGGGTGACTCAAGGAATAATCGTGCTGTAAGTAAAACATAATTTAGAAATTTGATAATTTGCAAAAATCAAAGATATGTATCGATCGACAAGAATATAAATTCTTTAAAAAAAATTGGAGAGTTCAAATAAGACAATATGGATCAAATAAGTTTGTCATTACTAGCTGTCCCATACCAGCTAGTAATAACCGAAGATTCAAAATATTTATTAGGATCACATAAGGTTCTATTGACCAAGAACCAAATCCCCCGAAGGGTACACAAATCCCCCGTAGGGTACACGAATCCCCCGAAGGGTACACAAATGTTGTCACGAAGGGTCACGAAGGGTACAAAATAAGGTAAGGTATAGTGGTAACCGCAACTTTAATTATATTCAAATGTTGTCACGAAGCCAAGTGGTGCAACTTTAATTATATTCAAATGTTGTCACGGGTTGAAAATACGGGTTAGTGATCATAACTTAGTGAGTTCATCAAAACAGTTTGAATAATCTTGTTAATGTACTATTATCAAAACGTAAATCATATCAAAATTTGTCATTTTCGATACCAAGGAGTATACCGTCAAGGTTTACAAATACAAATCAATTTCTCAATAACAAAGGTATTTCATGAAAAATCAAAGTAGACATGAAATCTGCGAAACGAAGATATAATGAAGATATCCAATAAAGCTAACGATGGAGTCAAAGCAACTACCGACATGAGGTCGGACATGGCAAATGAAAGAACGAAATTCAAGAATAGCGGAAGCCTAATATTAAAAGTATTTTTATACTTTTACGAAGAACCTAAAAGAAATGTAATCCCTTACCTCGATATGCTTAGCAAAATTAATCCGCAACACGTACGATTGTCCTAGGCTCGCTTGTCCAATTCTAAAATTTTCAAACGACTATTAAAATAGCTATATACTAAATATATATACTTAACATCTTTTATGAAGTCTAAACAAGGTAAAATAGAAGTAGTAATGAATAATATATATATATATATATATATCGTTATTATTTCGATTAATAGTGCAAATCAGACCGGTTGGAAGTTGGGACGGACAACCCATGCTACCTACTAATTGTGACACTACAAGGATTTAAAGTACAGAACATGCATACTAGGATGCAGTCTAAGTATTGCTAGAGCTAGCCAACATGCATTCTAAATTTAAACAAGAAAAGTCAAGTCAAAAATTAAGGGAACGAATTTCAGTAACTTACTTCAGTATGGGTATTTGGTGTACTAATTTTTTTTAACACCCAAAACACACACACATATACTGTTTCATCTACTGTTTTGATTGTCCTCCATTAATCAATCAAAATCATACCCCCATTACAATATACTACCAATAGTGTGATCTCACTATTTCGTATACTACAATATATATTGTAAGGAATGAGAGAAGAAGATATTTTATATATTACATGTATAGAAGTATTTATAGATACAGTGATAGTGTAGGAGGCGGAGGCCTTTAGCAAAAGATAGAGATACAGAATTACAGATACAATAGAACTATAGAGAACAAGTAATAATGAACTAGGACTCTGTAGTTTTATCCTTATCATGCCCCCGCAAGATGGACGACCGGTCAGATAGGCCAATCTTGGAAAGAAGAAGCTCAAAGCGAGAACGAAGTAGAGGCTTTGTCAAGAAGTCAGCCAGTTGATCGCCAGTAGGAACATGAGTGACACGAAGCGTCCCACGTTGAACTTGTTCGCGAATGAAGTGGTAAGCAAGGGCAATGTGCTTCATACGGGAATGGAAAACTGGATTGGCGCTGAGATATGTAGCTCCCAAATTGTCACAATAAATGACTGGAGATGATAGAGATGGAAAACCAAGTTCACCGAGAATGTTTTGAACCCATATGACTTCAGCGGCAGCGGAGGCAACGACTTTATATTCAGCTTCGGTGGACGATCGGGCAAGAGACCTTTGTTTCTTAGAACTCCAAATGATCGGTGTGCAGCCAAGGAAAACAATCTGACCCGTTGTGGATGTGTAATCATCTTTATTTCCAGCCCAATCAGCATCGGAGAAGGCATGGAGCTGAAGCGGAGAGTGACGAAAGATGGTGATACCTTTGTCGAGAGAGCCATTTAAGTAACGAAGGAGTCGTTTGAGTGCATCCCAATGAGTGCTGCGAGGTTGATGCATAAACTGCGAAAGTTTATTTACCACAAATGCAACATCAGGACGTGTGAGTGTTAGATATTGGAGAGTACCGATATCAGCTCGATATGCAGTTGGATTGTCAAGCAAGGTGCCAGCCTGTAGAGTTAAGCCGTTTTTGACATCTATTGGAGTCGAGACTGGTTTGGCATAAAGCATGTTCATGCGGTCAAGAAGCTCAACAATGTATTTCTTTTGACTAAGGTATAGGCCTTGAGAGGTAGGTGTGACTTCAACACCCAAGAAGTAAGAGAGTTCACCAAGGTCCTTTAAAGAAAACCTGCTAGCAAAACTGGAGATAAAAGTATTGATAGCAGTTGTATTAGGACTAGTTACTATGATATCATCTACGTAAACAATGAGATAAATAGGAGCGGTAGAGTGATTCATAATAAATAATGATGCATCAGCAACTGATCTATGAAAACCCGATCGGAGAAGGAAAATAGTGAGCTCAGAATACCATGCACGCGGTGCCTGTTTAAGTCCGTAGATTGCTTTGCGCAGTTTGCAAACATGAGACGGAAAGTCAACATTAACAAAACCCGGGGGTTGGGACATGTATACCTCCTCTTGAAGAGTACCATGCAGAAAAGCATTGTTGATATCAAGTTGACGTAAATTCCAATTTTGTGATACCGCAAGACTGAGAAGGATGCGAATGGTGGCTGGCTTAACAACCGGACTAAAAGTGTCGGTGTAGTCGATGCCGGGACGTTGTTGAAATCCTTTGGCAACAAGACGCGCACGATATCGGTCAACGCTCCCATCGGGTTTGTACTTTATGCGGAACACCCATTTGCATTTGACGAGATTATGGCTATTAACCGGAGAGACCAAATCCCAAGTCCCTAGTTTGTGGAGGGATGCAATTTCGGCAGACATAGCTTCCTGTCAAAGTGGGTCTTTAAGGGCTTGAGTGAGAGTGGTTGGTTCAATTGATTTTGAGGTGACAGTGGTATGATGCATATACTTGGGATTGGGTTTTTGGATGTTGTTTCGGGAACGTGTGACCATGCTAGGAGGTGGAATAGGGATAGAAGGCTGGGCAAGATTGGGTTGGGAGGGAGCATGGTCTGTGGGTATTGTGGGAGAAAGCTGTTGGGTAGGAGCAGTGGAAGGTGGATCGGAATGAAGAGGGGTTGGGGTAGGAACAGTAGGCAGGGAGGTGGAAGGTGGGGTGGACTGAAGGATGGGTAGAGATAGTTGACACCAAGAATCTGTACTTGGCATAGAAGAGACACGGGATGTGGATTGAAGACGAGGGAAGGGAAACTCAGTTTCAATGAAGCGGACATGCCGAGATGTATAGATTTTGTGGGTGACAGGGTCGAGACAATGATAAGCACTTTGAGTTTTGGAGTACCCTATAAAGACACACGGAAGAGACTTGGGGTCCAATTTGTGAGTGGTATAAGGTCTCAACCAAGGATAGCAAAGACAACCAAAGCTTCGCAATTTTAGATAATTCGGGGGAGTACCATACAAACGGTTATAGGGTGAAGAGTTGGATAAAGTGGGGGTGGGAAGCCTATTGATAAGATAGGCAGTTGTGGTGAACGCATATGACCAAAACGTGAGAGGAAGATGAGCATGAGTAAGGAGTGAGAGACCTGTCTCAACGATATGGCGATGTCTACGTTCGGCATAGCCATTATGTTCAGGAGTGTGTGGTGGAGAAGTGAGATGAGAAACACCATCAACAGTGAGAAAGGTAGTGAAAGCTTGATATTCCCCCATTATCAGAGTAGACAATTTTAATAGGTTTTGCAAAAAACTTTTCCACCAAGGCTTTGAAGCGAATAAAAACTGCTTTTGTGTCAGATTTATTTTTAAGAGGATAAAACCAAATATATTTGGTGAAGTGATCAACGAAAATTATGTAATATTTGAATCCATCAACGGAATAAACAGGAGATGTCCATAAGTCAGTGTAAATGAGATCAAGGGGAGCGTTGGAAAATAATGTAGAATAACCAAAGGGTAGTTTATGACTCTTATTACATTGACATGAACTGCAATTAAACGAAAAATCACTTGAAACAATGAGTTTAAATTGAGAAACTATGGTCTTGAAGACTGAAAGAGATGGGTGGTCGAGACGATGATGCCAGTCAATGGCGGATTCTTTGACACTTGCCAAGGCAAGAATTGATGAAGAGGAAGGCCACTCATAGATACCATTTTTATTTGGACCCTGAAAAATATGTGCCCCCGTGAGGCGATCAGTAACAATAAAAGAATCAGAAGTGAAAGTAATGGTTAAATTATTTTCAGAGCAAAGTTGGGAAATTGAGATAATGTTACGTGACATAGCAGGTGCACATAAGACATTAGACAATGATAGAAATTTAGATGAGGAGGTAGGGAGAAAGAAAGAACCAATGTGGGAAATAGGGACACCCGTGCCATCACCAATTATAATTTCCTCGGTGCCATCATAGGGTTGATGAAGGGATAAATTGGTTAAGTCTTGAGTAACATGATGGGTAGCGCCTGAATCCAAAAGCCAAGGAGTAGAAGGTGAGGGAGCAGAGGCGGTTGTGGCATGGACTTTGGGTTGGGATTGGATGGAAAAGGGACGAGGAGGAGGACGAATGGCAGGATATTTTTCTTGGAAGGCAGGATAGAATTGAAGGCTGTGGCCAGTAGTGTGGCACCATTGGCATTTGCCTTGGTAACCACGGGGACTGGTTTGAGTAGGATGTTTTGGATTGTGGTTGTTGGTTCGTTGGTTGGAGTGGTGGCGGAAGGAAGGGACAAAAGTAGAAGCTGGGTTATTGGAATAGGGGCGGGTGGTGGTGACATGAGCAGACGCGGGTAAGGTGGTGATGATGGGTAGGGACTTGAGAGAGATTTCACGGTTAAGTAACTTCTCATGGAGCTCGTTAAATGAGATGGGTGTGTCACAAGCATGGACAACATCAACAACCCCTTGAAATGAAGAGTCAAGAGAGTCAATAATTTTGTCCGTAATGTCCTCGGGATCAATATGATTACCAAGAAGAGCCAGCTGATCGGTACATGTTTTGACGGAGTTCATGAACTCAGTAATGGTTTGAGGACCTTTGGTGAGGGCTTTGAAAGAGGCTTTCAACTGTTTGATGTGTCGTCGGGTAGGACGAGCATATGTGTGAGCTAAGGTCTCCCAAGCCTCTAGAGTTGTGCGAGACCGAGAGATAAGAGGAACAAGAGTGGGTTCTAAGGTACCGATGATGGCACCAAAAAGGAGCTTATCCTGTCGAACCCATGTAGTATAGGCTGGATTGGGTGCGGATGTTGTTTCTTTGGTGATTGTTGCAGCAGGAATAGGATGTGTGCCGTCCAGAAATTTGAAAAGGTCGTACCCGATGAGAGTAGCCTCAACTTGAAGCTTCCATGAGAGATAATTTGTAGGGATACGTTTCAGAACATTGGAAAGAGAAACAATAATTAGGGGGCATTTTGGATCAACTTCGTTGGGAATAACATGAGAGGAGGCCATGGTAGAAAAATCTAGCCTGCTCTGATACCATGTAAGGAATGAGAGAAGAAGATATTTTATATATTGCATGTACAGAAGTATTTATAGATACAATGATAGTGTAGGAGGCAGAGGCCTTTAGCAAAAGATAGAGATACAGAATTACAGATACAATAGAACTATAGAGAACAAGTAATAATGAACTAGGACTCTGTAGTTTTATCCTTATCATATATAACCAACCCCTTATATATATATATATATATATATATATATATATATATATATATATATATATATATATATGTATATATATATATATATATATATATATATATATATATATATATATATATATATATATATATATATTCTAACACAACCACTAACAAGAGAAATATGTTTCTTACCTCAATTTGTCTTGTTATCTTGCTTCTTTCGGCTGCCGTTTTTTTTTCTTCCTTTCTCTCTGCCGCAAGATAGTTATAATGCAGTAAGGGTTTCCTCTTCCTTAATATCCTATTTATATGAGTAAAACACTATTAGGTTTTTAACCCTAACCAAATCCGAATTAATTAAGTAACCTTAATAAGGAATTATTAGTCTTAGTCTAAAGTGGGCCTAGCCCGACCCAATTCATTTAATCACTAAATAAGTCCAAATCAAAAATAAGTGGGCCTAGCTCGAACCAATTTAATTAATTACTATATAGGTCCAAAACAAAATTTTAATTTTTAATCAATATAAATTAATATTTGGGGGAATTTCAAGTGGGTACAATTTTGAAAACATGTTTTCATCTAGGACCATTAATTTTTTGCACATTTCATAAAACTACAAATTGCTTGCCAAATGACAAAAATGTCATTAATGAAAACTCTGATGCCAAGCCTTCGCATCATGATTAATTCCAGGCATCGGGATGATTAATTCCAGGCATCAGGACTCTGATGCCAAAAATATTGCTGATGCCAAATCTTGGCATCAGGTGAAATGCTGATATCTACAATTGTTGCTGATGCCAAATCTTGGCATCAGGTGAAATGCTGATGCCTGTCTCAAACATTTCCCTCTCTGTAAAAGACAAATCTGTAAAAGCCAATAACATGTACAGTCATGGCCACTATATGTATTTTAAACGGTATGTGCGCGTCGACCAGCGGTTGCGCTAGATCAGAGGCTTTCGTAGTAGTAAAAGTATCGAACTCGTCTTCAAGCTTCTGTTTAGACTCTTGATCGGTGTCGACTATCGAGGGGTCGACGGAGCCCCAATCGGCACCGTAGAGGACGGAGGTAGGACGGACGTGGAGAAGGATCACGGCATCTCCGGGGTGGAGGTACTGGTGAATGGCCCACTTAACAACGAAAGCGCTCTCGTCGCTGAGGTCGACGACGATACCGATTTTACGTTGGGCACCGGCTGTAGGGGTTTCAGTGGCGAGAGGAGTGGTGGGAGGGGGGAAGCGAGGTGAGGATGCTTTGAATTTGATGGCGGCTAGTTCAGGTAGGTCGTATTCCAGCGGGTTCTTCTGTGGCTGCATTGCGTGAAATTAGGGTTTGGTGTATCGAGAAATGTCCGAGTCCGTTTTCGGTGGCGGAAAAGAAAAGATGGCGGAGCTCGGTTTCATTGTAGGGATCGAATTCATCGAGAACCACCGCATTGGAAGGGAGTGGATCGCCGGTGACTTTGTAAAGCAGGTAAAGAATGCATTCTGCATCGTTGGGCATGAATCGAACGCCTTTTGCGACTCCATTGTCAATATCAATCTTTACAGTTAAAGCTTAGAAGCCGGAGATTAAAGGAGGAAAGTTCCTGCACGTCGGGGCTCAAAAATCTAGAGAGAAAGAGGAAATCATGGAGAGAGAGAGAGAGAGAGGAATTGCAGTTAATCGAATGCTTCATGTTAATCGAATGCTTCTTGTTTCAAAATTACGCCTTTTTCTTCCTGTACGATACAAATGGGGTAGTAATGTACTTTTACCTCAAAATTGTATCTAAAAGATATGTTTCAAAAATGACTGGATTGATTTGAAAACACATTTTAAAAAATGTACCGGCTTGTAATTTTTTCTTAATATTTTTAATTAAAATAATCAGGGAATTACACTATTGTAATACCCAATCCCACATCGGATAGATGTGAGACTTGTGTTTGATTTATAAGATAGTCATGCGCTACTACTGGGCACCAACATCATCCATGGACTTTTGGGTCGGCTTGTGGTGGGCCTGATGACCCAAGGTGCTGCGTGCTCAGTGGGCCAGTGTGTGAGCTACACGTAGCAGACCAGGCTCTCGGGCTCAAGTCGTTACAAATGGTATCAGAGCGGGTCCCGGTCGGAAATGTGGGAACAAAGTGTTGTGCAGGTCAAAGTGTGGGAGCCACCTCTTGATCCCCGTACGAGCCACCTCTTGAATCCTACATCGCCCGGGGTACGATTCGACCTTGATGAAGACGTCAAGGATTTGAGTGGGGGAGATTGTAATACCCCTAATCCCACATCGGGTAGATGTGTGACTTGTGTTTGATTTATAAGGTGGCCATATACTACCTTTGGGCACTAACATCATCCATGGACTTTTGGGTCGGCTTGTGGTGGGCCTGATGACCCAAGGTGCTGCGTGCTCAGTGGGTCAGTGTGTGGGCTACACGTAGCGGACCGGGCTCTCGGGCTCGGGTCGTTACAAATGGTATCAGAGCGGGACTCGGCCGAAATGTGGGAACAAAGTGTTGTGCGGGCCAAAGTGCTACATCGCAGCCACCTCTTGATCCCCGTATGAGTCACCTCTTGAATCCTACATCGCCCGGGGTATGATTCGGACTTGACGAGGACGTCAAGGATTTAAGTGGGGGAGATTGTAATACTCAATCCCACATCGGATAGATGTGAGACTTGTGTTTGAGTTATAAGATAGCCATGCGCTACTACTGGGCACCAACATCATCCATGGACTTTTGGGTCGGCTTGTGGTAGGCCTGATGACCCAAGGTTCTGCGTGCTCAGTGGACCAGTGTGTGAGCTACACGTAGCGGACCAGAGCTTTCAGGCTCAGGTCGTTACATAGTGTCATTCAAGAGGAGCACTTGCGCAATGGAGGTTTCTCTAAGGGTAAAGAAGAACGTGATGTTGTTATGTCTTTTAAGGTACAGGTAGATTTGAAAGGGAAAGGAAAATTCGATAATTCATCTAAACTTTGTCATCACTGCAATCAAAAAGGCCATGACGAGAGCGGTTGTTTTCAACTTATTGGGTTCCCTGATTGGTGGGGGGAACGTCCTCATGGCGAACGAGGTACAGGACGAAGCGAAGTTGCAACAGCTCGTGGTGGAGGTCGGAGTGGTTCTGGTTCTGGTCGCAACAAAGGACCAACCACATAGTTTCGCGCAAACATGGCTGCTGCAAGCATCACTGGCATACACCAAGGGTATGCAATGCAAAACGTGGGCAGTGCAAGCGAGTTGTCAGGGTTGGCGGTCCTCTCCATATTTCAGTGGCAGTAACTTGTTGATCTCTTAAGAAGCTCAAAAAGGTCCTCTGATTCGTTGCATGGTAAGAGTATTGAATCTTCTTGGATAATTGTAGGGCTGGCAAAAGTCCCATTTTTCCCTACCCGTCCTGACATTTCCCGATCTCGACAAATCTCGATCCCAACTTTGTCGGATTTTTCCCGTCCTGACTTATTTCAGGACGGTATTCGGGATAATTATCAATCCCGTCGGGATTCCGGACCTGTCCCGACTATCAATCCCGTTGGGATTCTCGAATCCCGATCCGTCCCGACTATTTTTTTTTATAAATATTGTGAGTGTTAAACAATGTCTATTTTGTGTTTGCTAAAATTACTTAATGATGTTTGTTAAATTTATTTTCATAATTAATGTTGTGTTTTTTTTTAGTCTATCACGTTTCTGCACTTAGTGTAGCTCTTCTCCTACGAGTGAGGGGTACATTTTGTTCATGATGATAGATTCAACAATATCCACCATTAAGTAAATATTCAAGTATACATGTAAATATGCAATCTGAAATCTTAATCATGATGGAGACATTTTAAAAATATTTTAGTGTCAAAAAAAATTGTTTATAAATATTATAGTCGGGATTACGAGATTTTTATCTCCCGAACTGTCGGAATCCCGACACTTATCAGGAACAAGATCGGGAAGGAAATTGAAATATTGAATTCTATCGAGACGGGATCGGGATGAGGGGTATCGGGACGAGTCTCATCCCGATTCCACCCCAAGATAATTGATACACGGGCCTCAAATTAGAGGTAAGCTTGATCCAGTTTGGTCTAATTTTTTGGAAGAAAAGAGAAAATCGGAACCGGACCAATAGTCTGGTTCTCAAAAAATTTAGAACTGGAACCAACTCAATAGGTATGGGAACCAACACTTTGGTTCAGTCCAGAACCAATCGAAGATGTACGAGAATCAAGATTGAACCAATACTATGGTTTTAACTTTTTAATACAAAGAAATAATAAAATATTAAACTTATAAAAATATTAAAACACATTCAATAATAGTACATTCATCAATTAAAATTGTCGAAATATAGTCTCATAACATAACGATCCAGTGAAAAAATAAACCAAAAGATTAAAACTTAAAAAGTAGAGCAGAGAATGAAATAGACTAAATAGTAACTAAAATGTATTGTTGATGCTAGCTAGAAATGGAACTTGGAAATTTGAACCAGTGTTGAAGGAAGTCATGAACTTATAGTCTTTGAGTCTTTGAGATTGAGGGGTGGCGCACAACGGAGCAAAAAAAAATAGCAGTACTAATTTACTAACTAATTATTTATATTTTACAACTAGGGTTCTAGAACCGAATTATAAAACTCAAAACCGAAACCAGACCAATTATTCGGTTCTACAAAAATTCAGGACTAAGACCAAACCAAATAATTGGTTCGGTCCAATTTTCATTGGTTCGATCTAGTTTTTTTAAAAAAAAATTGCTCACCCCTACCTCAAATCACGTAACATGACATTTAGAATATATGATTGATGTGCAAAATATTCCAAACTACCCAGTGGGCCTGCTTGATGATGGATCAAAAGCTGATACGAATCAAGAGGGAAATGTGATATTAGATGGCGGAATAAGACTTGATCATGTTCTTTACGTGCCCAAACTGACTTGCAACCTAATTTCGATATCTCAATTGATAGATGAATCAATGTGTATCGTTCATTTCACTAATAACTTTTATGTTATACAGGACCACGCAACGAAGATGCTGATTGGATTGGGTGAACAGAGGGATGGACTCTATTGTTTTCGTGGTGTTCCACAAGTGCATGCTTTTACAGTAGATGGTGACTCTTCTATGGAGTTATGGCATAAACGGCTGGGACATCCGTCGGAAAAGATCGTAAAGTTAGTTCCAAATATCAATTCTTCTAGTTTTGGTAGGGAGAAAAATAAAGCATGTGATGTATGTCAACGTGCTAAACAAACTAGAGATGTTTTTTCCTATTAGTAAACATAAAGCAAATGGTATTTTTGATTTAGTTCATTGTGACTTGTGGGGTGGATATAGAATTCCTTCATCATGTAGTGCATCGTATTTTTTTTTTACTATAGTTAATGATTATTCTCGTGCAACTTAGGTGTATCTCTTGCATGACAAAACGATAGTTAAAAAGATGTTTTTAAATTTTTTTTTGCCATGATTGATCGTCAATTCGATAAAAAGGTGAAATTTGTGCGTAGTGATAATGGAACTGGATTTTTCTGCCTGCTTGACTATTTTGATGAGAATGGAATTGTATTTGAAACGTTGTGCGTTGAAACTTCACAACAAAACGGAAGGGTAGAGCGTAAACATAGACATGTGTTGAACATTGCTAGGGCTCTACGATTTCATGGATATCTGCTTGTATCTTTTTGGGGCGAATGTGTACTAGCAACTTGTCACTTGATTAATAGAACTCCTTTGGTGCTTCTTCGCAATACAAGTCCTTATGAACTTCTTTTTGGAAAACTACCATCTTATGATCAGCTGCGAGTATTTGGTTCATTGTGTTACGCACATAATCAACGTTACAAAGGGGAAAAATTCGCCAGTAGAAGTCGAAAGTGTATTTTTATTGGTTATCCTTTTGGGAAGAAATAGTGGAAGATGTATGATTTGGAAACTAGGGAATTCTTTGTTTCTCGAGATGTTAAATTTTTTGAGAATGAATTTCCTTTTGTAAATAAGGTGCAATTTGCATAAAGTTCACCACAACGTTGTGCAAACCCGGTTTTATTTTGAGTAGAGAATGATCTTATGAGGACGACTAGTTACTTGGGCAGTGACCCAGTCCTTGTTGTACCTACGTATGGACCCGTTCTGGTTGAGGATGGGGTTATGCCTACGGTTATGGGTGGTTCGAGCCGTAGTGAGGGGAGTATTATCCAGCTCGGGAGGGGGATGCAATCTAAAAATCCTTCAATGCTTCTTTGCGATTTTGTCTCTCACACCATACTAAAGATGAGTCCTTCCTCTCATTGTTCATCAAATCCTCAGGTACTCCTTACCCTATAGCACATTATGTTAAATGTGATCGCTTTTCTACAAAACATCGTATTTTCCTTCCATCCATAACTGCAGGACATGAACCGTGGTCCTTTAAGGAAGCTCTTAAGAGCCCCGAGTGGAGAGAGGCAATGGCTAGAAAAATTAAAGGTCTTGAGGATAGTAACACATGGTCTATGACAACTCTGCCTCTAGGGAAAAAGGCTCTAGGAGCAAATGGGTGTATAAAATCAAGTATAACTCCGGTGGCACAGTTGAGAGGTTTAAGGCGAGGTGATATGTGCAAAAACGCAACTCGGGTAAGAATACCAGTCGTATCAAGTAATAAAGTGTATATAAGTACGAGTTATCGATCTCACAGAGAATGTACGTAATCCTTACTCCAACTAAGTACTCCCTCCATCCCGGATAAATGTTCCTACTTTCTATTTTGAGATCTCTCAACTAATGTTCCAAAAGACTTTTGGTGTACAAATTTTTCTATCATTCTTCCTAATATATCTCTTCATTTAATACTATAATTATTACACATCCTAGAGAGAGTAAGTGTGATGGATACATAATTTATGAGAGAGAGTGTGTGTGTAATTGATATTATTGTCACAACATATTTTACAACTCATAATTAATTACATTTCTTAATCCTTGTATTTTGTCCACTAGGAACATTTATCAGGGATGGAGAGAGTAGCAAAATTGAGCTAACTAATTATATTTGAGTGAAAAGAAAATAAATTAAACCCAAAAATATAAAAAATCTAATAAAGAAATTAAATTTAAACTAACGCGCATGTGGTTTGGCAATAACAAATCAAGATTAATCAACTGATTCCTTAAAGAATATGAAAGAAATAAGGAATAACAAAACAGTGATTGTCTTAAACAACAACTAGAAGAGAATAGAAATGAAGATTATCTAGCTAAAGTTTTAAGGCTCAGGCACGTCAAGTGAGTAATCAGCTTTTGAGAGTATGAATGCTTTAGTTGTCTTTCTTCAAGAGGCTATTGGATATATATAAAAGAATTTGAAGTGCAATCTATTAGAAACACTTTTGAATTTTGAACAGCTCCAATAATTTGAGAGTATATCTTCTAAAACATATTATCATAGATACTATAAGCAAGAGCTTTACCGAGAGAATCTTCTACACAGCACAAACAAGGAAACTTGTTAGTACATAGTATGTTTATCCATAACAGGAAATAGGTTGACACAGGTCAGCTAAATAAAATCTTCATATTTTCGTAAGCAATTACTAAGTATCTAGTTAGTTTTTAATGGGTTTAAGCAAATCTAATTTCACATAATTCAACATTTGTTAATATAGTCATCTACCTAATGAAGGGCACCAAGGGATGCAGTTGGTCTTACTAATAAAAAAAAGGGATGCAATTAGTCTTAACATTAGCATACTCCCAAAAAAAAAAATTGGAAACATGTCTGGCATATGTTTCTTTGTGTTAATTTCATACAGGAAGGTCTAAGGGCTCAAGAGAAGAAGAGAACCCATCGACACAGTTGCACTAAGCAAGAACTATGTTCTCTTATTCCCCACTCTTTCAACTATAAACACAAAATAACTTGGATATTTACCCACAAGACAAACAGATCTGGAACTTTTCATGGGTGAAAGTCCAACATCATTGCCTTGGTAACCTTTAACAATGTCAAGAAAAAGAAAAATCAAAGATGCATCCTCTCTGATCTTAAAGGTTTCCAGGTTTAATAGAGTTACTTATACATGGTTCAGCCCTCCGTGTTTTTACCTTGAGAACTGAGAAGTCATCAGCACTAGCTTGTAAGGCAAATTGTGCTTCCATGCACGTATGTGTACCCTAACTATGACTTATTTGGGAAAAATTGAAATCAAACACCCTATTTATGACTACTTAAGGAAAGTCATAAGTTAAAAACACTCCCCCATACGCCCCATCAAACAAGGCCTAAATATCTTTTGTTTTTCGTGTAATCGGCATATCTCTCCATTGATGTTTTTGTGTCTTGTTTGGTGTTTGGGACGGTTCAGTTAGTTCCAGCTCCAGCTTCGGCGGCAACTATTACATCTAGCTTCAACTACGGTGGCTCAACGACGATGATTACGGCGGACCTAGTTAGACCAACTACGGACATCTAGCTTCAATTTTGTCCTTCTTTAAGACTTGGTGGTAACAATAGTCGTAGAAGTAATGGTAAACGTAGCACTATTGTAAACAAAATATATAAAACCTATTACAATATTATCTACTTTCATTGTAATATTCAATAAAATGGTATATTTATTTGATGTATGTTTATATCATTTAATTTAATATAAACTGTGTTATAAAAATAAGATAAATTATTATTCATTTGATAACATATTTGATTTGCTAAACAATAACACAAGACTTCAATAGCTATTTGATTACCCTACTTTCACGGTTTTTGCATTAACCTCATTCTACTATATTTTTTTTCTTAGTTTAATCATTATAGTTTGCTTTATTCTCACATTCATCACTCCATCCAATTTTTTTGATGGAAAGCTTCAAACATTTGTGAAATCCAAAAAATACCCTTACCTATATCACGTGATTGTCACACCTTTGAACCTTTGATCAAAGCTTTGTGGAGCATTGCATGAATAGAAAGAAGGGGGCTAGTGGGTTTTTCCTATATATATATATATATATATATATATATATATATTCATGGCAGAGAGAGATAGATGGGAAACGACAAGGTTGAAACCCATCGGCTTATCAAGGGCACATCAATTAGCCGTCCAATTGGATCTTGGAAGGATGAATGAACAAGTCGTTGCCTTCATAGAGCTTAATGAAGCTAAAACCCTTGCTGTTGTCAAAACACACAATCACCCCAATCGATCTCTCATGCTCTATTCTAATCCCCTTTGAGAAATCTATCCTTTGAACTGCTTAATCAACTCTATCAACCCAATCCAAAAATATAAAATTCAAGTTATGGAATCATTTACTTGGATTGAGCAATTTAGTGAGTTTAAAAGCTTAAATATGGGTTTTTCTGATATGTGAAGTGTGAAACTTCGAATCTAGATGGCTGGGATTTCGAAGAGCAAAAAGATTTAGAAGAAAAGAATGACTTAGAATTGTTGTTTTTTTTCATATCCTAGATTTGATGCGGATCACCTTTCATATGGCAGCCTCGCTTCTCTTGCATCCAATCTCTACCCTGAACTTGGTTGTAAAGGCGCATCCCTCAGAAACTCTTGTCCTTTAGGGGGATTAGCAAGTGAAATACGATTGCCATTGCAGGAGGTTACGAAAGAAATATAGCCTAGCCATTTTGAGATCCTTACCCTTCGCTGGTGAGATTAACTTTCTAAATTGGATGTATTCCCCAGTTCTCCCTTTCTTGCTTCTAAGACTCTCAACCCTCTCTCTAAAGCATGTGATTTGGACCGTCAAGTCTTCGGGCCACCAAAGCCAGCAACTGACGAGGTTTTTCAAATATGGGTTTTTCAGATCTGATTGATTTTGACGAGGGAGAATGAAAGAGGGAGCCTACCAGTAACTTTTTGTTGAAACCAATTGAAGATCAAAGTCTCCATATGGCCTAAAATACAACAAGCACAAGGTCCAATTGATAGTAGTAGCGGAGACAGTAGATGGTGTATATCCCGATGAGATTAAGAGAATCACATACGAAGTTGCTCGAGCACGGTTGAGGGAGAGAAGTGGCAGCGAGCACTCGGCGACGAATAACTCTGTGATAGTCTTCCTTATCGTCGGTGTCTTGTTTGGCGTTTGTTTGGATAATGTTACAACACACCCCCCCCCACTTTGAAGTTAACCAATAATTATTATAAATTAATAAGGGTATTATGTATTTTCAAAGATTTCCATCCAACCTAACTAACAGAAATGATTCTCAGTGACCTAATTATCACCAAATGTCAAGTATGATGACTAAACTAAGAAAACAAATAGTTGAGTGAGCTTAATGCAAAAACTGTGAAAGTAGGGTGACGAAATTGTGATTTAAGTCATAACACAAAAACGATGAAATAAAATAATCAGTAATATTCTTGGAATATTCTTTCAGTGTAAAATTTGAAGCCAAAACCATAAGTTAGAAGTAAGAGCATAGATAACGGAAGTCTATTTACGGTTAAATCATCCAAATCTAAATCAAATTAAATTAGATTTGGTTTGATTTGTATCATAAATATACAAATCAACCAAAATCATCCATCCACTTTTAGATTTTTATCCCTTTTTTTGTATTTTAGCGATTCAAAAAATGTTTTTATTTTTTATTTTCATAAAAAAAGAGTACACATTTTTATCTATAAATATAGACTTGGTTTGTTTCATTTGGACATCAAACTAATTTTCAAGATAAAGATGGTGGAATATTTGAAAGTGTTGGAGTTTGCGCAACTGTTAAATTTTTTTTTTAGTTTGAATCAAATGGATATCAAACAGATTAATTTATTAGTTTTTAATGAGTTGTGTTTAATTTGGTGAAATTGATTTTCCTGCTCTAAAGAGCTCAACTAGTTAAAAGGTGAACCGAGTTAGCTTAAGAACTTGACTTGACCACCTTATATGAGCCGAGCCGCCCAGAAGGTGTTTGACTTGTGAGGCTTGCGAGCCTACTCAAGCTAGACGAGTCAACTCGACTCGATTGTTGTACATGATGCTACAGTCCACTCAAAAAGTCCATGTTTTAAAAATTCAATAATCAAGAGATATATTAATATCTTTTAAATTGAATAATTATAACAAATGCTTAAACATAGTGGATTCTTTAGTGAATTGTTTGCATGGAACAAACAAAGAGATGATTTTTTTATTTATTTAGTATAAAGTTAGGCGAAGAAGCTTAATCTCCCAAGATGGGCAGGGCCACAAAGGCGATAAAACTCTCCCTACTGATCACGCAAAAACGGTGATCTTGTCTTATGTTAACACAGACAGTGGAATATGATGAGTCGATGAGGATATCTGGCGTATTGTTCTTCCAAACATTAACAAACCCTCTCTAACACCTGAGTTATGGTGGTTACATTGACTATTACTAAACTGAACTAAAATGAGAGATTTCAGGCTAGAGAAGATGGGAAATAACTAGAGTTTGAAGTTTTTATGATGATGGTGATTCTTGAAAATTTCTCTCTAGGATGAACCTTGAAGACCTTTTTTTTCCCGATGCCTTTTCATAACATTCAACGCCCTTTATATACCCTATCGGACTGTTGCATTGTTGATAATTGGGCGGGAGATGGCCGTCTCTCATTGGTGGAACAGGGCGGCCCTTCATCATCATTCTGGCGCTGAATTAGGTGAATGATTTGAAAAGACGGGCGTCTGTCAGGGGAGTAGTTGGTTGAATGTGGCAATACTTTTGTCGTAGGATCAGATTGAGGCAAAGCTACAGTGTAGTGACCTTATTGGGATGAGTGTTGCATTGGGGCGAACGGGAAGAGTATTTGCCGAGGTGGAATCATATACTTTGGTCCTGACGAAAAGAGGAAACGGTTGTGCCGAGCCAGTGTTATTCGGTAAAAGCGGCCATGATTCGACTACTAACTGAATCCCTTCGGTAGATCCGTTGTTTGGTCGGCCTGATAGTGGTGGATCCCTTCTCAAATTAGCTCGGCAATGGTGGGTCCCTGGTCGGCTCCTGCCGAGTTCCTTTAGTAGCCCCCCACTTCTTGGTCATGGTCGACAATCGACGGTCGAGAAGTTAATCGATTGGACCTAATCCTTTTGCGCGACCTGTTCTTGCTTTCTTCATCTTCCGAAGCATATACCGATAATGATTTCAGTGACGGGAGGGATGGAGATGAAGGGTGATTGGAGGACTCATGAGAAGAATTACGGGGAGGTAAAGTTCTTTGGGCACGGTCAGGTCGCTCATAGTTTCGACACATTTGTTTGCTTGGCCCAGTTTGCTCAAAGTGTGACTAGGTCGGCAAATACCAATGTCTCCTCTCGTCATCCCCTGGGCTTTGACCGAGTGGTGTGGAATGCTTTGGCCTCGTCCCTGACTCTTGCTTTGGGTTCGCGGTTTGCTTTGCCAACTTGTCGTTCTTATGAGAGTAGCGATGACGATTTCTTTTTTATGGGAAATTGGGCCATCATAAAGGCTCCTTCCTTCTGTCAGAATATTAAATGTTGGGTGTCTTTTCAAATTTCAAAACTGCTGTAGCGTCGCCTTTTCATGTGAAATGAATCATTTGAGCGGGAAATCGAGGCGGCGTTCTTAAATGCTCCTTGGGAACGCTCGTGGGCTGAACCGGATTTTGGAAATGACGTCGCTTTGAATCTGGTATTTATAGCCTCCGTTTTCATCCTTTTTTACTTTTATCGCTTTTCATTCTTCACACCGTTCTTTTCTTCTCTCTTCTTTGCATTCAGGTGAGCTCCGGCGAGATTTTTCCTGGGATTCTTTATGCCTTCCCTTGTTCGTTAACCCAGTAAGTTTTATACTTCCTTTTTCTTGTGTTAGTGAGACTTCGGTGGGGGACAACCCCATTTCCACAGTTTTCATTTTCTAATTGTTATTCCGGCAGCTTCGTGTGTTTTCAGGAGAGGCTCTGGGCTTGCTTAGGTTGTCGCCGATGAATCGGACTATCTGTATCACGGTAAGCCCCGTGCTTAGCTTTTCTATTTTTCCATCAGTCCTATTTTCTGTTTCTTCGAAAATGTTCTGTCGCAACTGGCCTCCCTATTACATCCTTGATCCTTCATCTTCCAGTAGCTCTTCGAGTTCTGACGACTCGTCTAGTGAGGTGAGGCCATTAGTGATCAGGAGCTCGCTTCCTAGTGGCGTTGAGGCCTCAACCACACCGTCTAACCATGCCTTAGGGGGATTTGTTAGGGCCTTGGCAATTTGGAGCCCTTCACCTAGGGATCCAGAGGTTTCTGCCGACGTGTCTTCTTTACTTGAAGACACGTTGAAAGGTTCTCCTTTGGTCGAGACAGAGGCCAATGCTTCAGTGGATTTCGTAGACTTATCTTCACTTACTGAAGATATTACCGAGCCGGGTGTTTGCGAAACAGATAGGGGGACGAATGGGAAGCCTTAGGGTCTACGCCTAGTGATGTACATTTTAGTGTTTTTCATGGCGAGGAGTGCACAGTTGACCCAACAGTTTGGGTTGAAATTGTTATTGATCCGACGAGCTCGGGTTGTTCCTCCCCTGCTTCGGTTTCTTCCATAGAGTATGGTGACGACGTTCCTTTTTGGACTTCGTCTTTGGCAAGTCCCTTCGTGGAGGTCCCATGTACCGCCAATCCCGAGGTAGCTGGAAGGCTGTTACCCCGAGGGAGGCGAGGTTCTTTCTTGCGAGTTCTGGGGTGAAAATGATCTCGCACTTGAAATATAGCGACGAAGTTTTCTCGGCCCCGGACTGCCCGTTAAATGTCCCTATGAGAGTTTTTGCGAGCACGGAACGTATTGCTTTAAGTCTAATATCTCAATTTTTCACCAGGGAGAAAGTGTTGCACTATCGTCGAGCTGAAAGGGTGTTGGAGACTTGGCGGGTTAAAAGGATGTCTAACAGCGGTGGCACGTCAGTTCGGGTCGGTCAGAGGCTCGGGAAGTAGAGGTGTCTCACTATCTTCGGCCATTTAGGAATCATATCGCCCCCGAGGATGTAGCCGAGTAGGCCACGAAGTATGGCTTTGATCATTTTCAGGGTTCGGCTCCAGACCCGACCCTGAGCCTGGGGGAGCTCCGTGTTAGCTTCTGAGTCATTTCTGCTTTTATCTTTCTCTTTTTGAGTCATCCAAGCTGCGGTTTCCACTCGATCCGTTTATTTGCGAGGTTTTTAGAGAGACAAGCTCCGTTCCTTTGGATGTGACCCCTAATTTGACGAGGGCATTAGTGTCCTTCATTGTGTGTGCCAGGGCACAGGGGTTCAAGCCCTCCCTTTCTTTGTTCTGTCATTATTTCATGGTGGGTCTTGCTATGCTTCGGATGACCGGTAGTAGGCACTCGCATGGGTTCCCCCTCATGTTCAATTTTGTTCACAAAGACCATAAATGGTCAGACAAAGTTTTGTTGGTGGAGTGCAGTCGCGAGTGGAATTTTGAGACTCTTGAAGGAGAGCCCCATGTTATTGTCAAGACGAAGAAGTTGAGTTCGGCAGACCTGGCGATAAAGCGGGCCATTGAAGTCCCCCTGTTCAATGCCCTGGGTGAGCAAGTCCAGAGTTATAACTGGAAGGCAATTGTAGGAAACGATATACTGCTTTCGAGGTTCGGGGTTTCTTCGGTGAAGTATGAGGAGGTCGGAACAGCTTGTTCGTCGGCCAAGTATGTGAGCTACGAAGGCTGGTCGATGCACCAGGGGGGTGTATTTGGTTCGGAGTGTTTGGCTTGCAAGGGGAAAGATAAGTCTGACTGCCTCGTGCCAGGTGGTTTGTTTGTTTTCTTTTCTGGTTTTTGTTTCTTTCGCCTCCCCCTCTCTTATCTCTCTTTTTTAGACACCCTTATTGTTTTGCAGATATGGGAGTGACTCGCGATGAGCTTATAGCTCTGAAGAAGGAAGAGGCCAAGAAGCGAAGGGAGGAGCTGAGAGCTACTCGCGAGCAAGCAGCTTCTCCCAGCGAGGAAGAGGTTTTGCCCATGGCGGGTGTTCTAGAGGACCCTCCCAAGGCTGCGAGCGGCATTCCTTCTCGGGGCAAGGCCAAGAGGGCGAGAGGGCATCTCGCTATCTTCGCCCATTTAGGAATCATATCGCCCTCGAGGATGTAGCCGAGTGGGCCGCGAAGTATGGCTCTGATTATTTTCGGGGTTCGGCTGCAGACCCGACCAATGAGTCGATGAGGATATCTGGCGAATTGTTCTTCCAAACATTAACAAACCCTCTCTAACACCTGAGTTATGGTGGTTACATTGACTATTACTAAACTGAACTAAAATGACCTATCAAATAATGGTTAATAAGGTTTTTGGAAATCAATTAGGAAGGAACGTCGAAGCCTATATCGACGACATGGTGATTAAAACCAAGGAGTCAAACCATGTTGGAGGCCTGCGCGAAACTTTCCAAAACCTTATGGCGAACAAGATGAAGTTAAACCCTACCAAATGTGCCTTTGGGGTAACCGCAGGAAAATTCTTGGGCTACATGGTAAACAAAAGGGGAATAGAGGCTAACCCGGAGAAAATCAGAGCCCTGGCCGAAATGGAAGCACCGACCTGTATCAAACAAGTCCAAAAGCTAAACGGGAGGATTGTAGCATTGGGAAGATTCATTTCCAAGTCGGCAGAAAAGAGTATGCCATTCTTCAAGATCCTTAGGGGCGCCAAAAAGTTTGCCTGGAACGAAGAATGTGATCTCGCCTTCAAATAACTCAAGAAATACCTTGGTAGCCCCCCTCTGTTGAGAAGCCCTGTTCCCAACGAAAGGTTGTACGTATATCTCTCGACGTCAGATACCGCGATCGCCTCTGTGCTGCTCAGAGAAGAAGGCAGGCAACAAAAGCCTATTTACTATGTGTCTCATGCGCTCACTGACGTCGAAACCAGATACATGAATATAGAGAAAATTATTCTTGCATTGATCCTGACGACGAGAAAACTGAAGCCATATTTCAAAGCTCATGAGATAGCAGTATATACGGATCTACCCCTACGCAAGATCCTACACAAGCCCGACGTGGCAGGAAGAATGCTGAAATGGGCAGTCGAGCTAACCGAGTATGCCATCACTTACTTGCCAAGAAAAGCAATCAAAGCCCAAGTGATTGACAACTTTATTACAAAGACATCCTTCAAACCGATGGAAGAGCGTGAGAGCCTTCGCTCTTGACTGAATGTGGCAGTACTTTTGTCGTAGGATCAGGTTGAGGCAGAGCTACAGTGTAGTGACCTTATTAGGATGAGTGCTGCATTGGGGCGAGCGGGAAGAGTATTTGCCGAGGTGGAATCATATACTTTGGTCCTGATGAAAAGAGGGAACGGTTGTGCCGAGCCAATGTTATTCGGTAAAAGCGGCCATGATTCGGCTACTAACTAAATTCCTTCGGTAGATCCGTTGTCTGGTCGGCCTGATAGTGGTGGGTCCCTTCTCAGATTAGCTCGGCAATGGTGGGTCCCTGGTCGGCTCCTACCGAGTTCCTTCACCTACCAAGTTTTTAATGCAGGTGCGTTATCATGGTTCGAACTCGAGACCTTAGTTAAGCTAGAATAGCCTTTACTATAGCTGATATACGCCCTTGGTGGTTAAAACTTAAAAGTATACTCCCTCCATTTGATTTAAAGAATCAATGTTTGAAGAGTTTAATCATTTAGAGATATATAACTAGTACTATAGTCTATAGTTAGTAATAATAACAATGCTTGAGTATAATCATTATCTTAGTATAAAATGTGAAGGATAATGTCAAAATGTAACTCACGTGCATAGTTCTCATTTTACACCTTTCTTCCCCATCCTACATTCCATTCCACCATGGCTGTCTTTCTCTCTCACACACACTCACAAACACACACCAAATGAAACCCGCACAGTCAAATCCATAGAGACTCTATGTTCACTACAAGGACTTAGTGAAAACATGGATTTGCAGAAGAAAGGATTATAAGAGGTCTTTGATTGACAAAAAATCAGTATAATAAAACCTGGTATATCAATGGCTGCAATGCTAACCAAAAGAGAGCCTCCTTGTCTAAGAGCTTACTCAATCACATCAAATACAATTACCGAAATCTAGGGTTTGAACAACACAGATAAATGTATGTGTATCAAAAATTCAAACACCAGGGTCGGGTTAGATCGTGGTATTTAGGTTGAAACCGGTGGACTATGATCAGAAGGAACTGCGGAAATGGCAAGAATGATTCAGAATCGACTGCAGTAAATATGTTAAAGCTCTTTAAAGCATTTCATCGAGCACTTGCAACACCCATAAATATAAGAGGCTAAAGCTTTAAGCAGTACTTCCACCGTTACACGACAACTGAAGTAGCAGTGCTCACAAGTTTTTAACAATGGAGCTAAGTAGCAGGTCAAGAATACATTATCAGTGAATACTGAATACTGACAGGTTGAAAAAGGGTGCCTAAGGATGCAGCAGAATACATCCTTAGCAAATTAAAACCAGATACCAGATAAATGTTTGCATATTTATAATAAAACTGAGAAATTCAACTACTACAGCATATTCAAATAATACCACAAGAAATTGACATTGCACTGTGATGCAAGTAAAGGAAATTTCAATACAAGAAATCAGAAGGCTTTGTTCATAACATTTCATCGAAATATGATACAGCCGTTAACTTGACCCTTGCAACCAGAAGAAGTGAGCATGACAGCTCAAGACCTTCCCCTGGGTTGCCGTCCACCTCTCCCACCTCTAAAACGGCCACCACCACCTCTTCGAAATGGTTGCCTGCCACCACGATCGGAGTATCCACCCTGACTTGGATTCCTAGAAGTTTCATTATTGACCTGAGCAAAAGGCGGCCTCATAACACTATTATTTTCCCCTTGACGCACATTAGACGCACCTCCTTGTTGCTGCACATTGGAGTATCCACCCTGACTTTGATTCCGAGAAGCTTCACTATTGACCTGAGCAAAAGGCGGCCTCATACCATTATTATTTTCCACTTGAGGCCCATTAGGCACACCTCCTTGTTGCTGCACATTCATGGATGGGGGAGCAACTGGGCTCGGAAAGCCCGTAGCAAACTGTGGTTGATTGAAGACATTCTGACCCATGCTTGCAGGCCAAGGTAAAATTGATGGCCCAGGAAAAAAATTAGGCTGTCCTTGTAAAACAAGATTAGGAGGTAACATTTGGCCAGCATTGAACTGCTGAGGAAATGGTACACCACTTGGCAATGGCATCTGAAAAGGTTGTTGAGAATAATTCTGTTGCATCCATGGCATATTTGCAGGAAGCCCATTAGGAAAACCCATACCCGTACTCTGTGGATGCACACACGAGATCCCGTTTGCCCAGACTCCAGAAGAAGGGGCACCAAAATTGACGGCCTGAGGTGCCGGTTGAAAAGTTGGTGTCAGGCCTGGCCCACCAGGAAAACCTTGGACAGGATTTGTCCAGACTCCAGAAGAAGGGGCATTAATATTGCTGGCCTGTGGTGCTGGTTGAAAAGTTGGTGTCGGGCCTGGCCCACCAGGAAAACCTTGGACAGGACCTAGGGGACGAGGAAAGTTACCTTGGACAGGACCTAGGGGGCGAGGAAAGTTACCTTGGACAGGACCTAGGGGGCGGGGAGAATTGGCATGACTAAGTGGTTGTTGAACTGTATCTTGTTGGACTTGTGTAGTGGGTGAAGGCTGATGATAATTATTCTTCCAGTTACCGGCCCCCCGATTCTTGAATTTCTTTTTATCATTTTTCATATTTCCATTGCTCTGGTCATTTGTTGCCCTTTTTGACATCTTCTGCATTCTCCTGTATTCGGCCTCCTTCTCATCATCTGAAAATTCTACCTCATCCGATAGCTCTTCGTCATTTTCACCGGATGCATCATACCCTTTCTTGTATACACTGTTATCATTAAGGACAAAACCTGCAAACTCAGGAACGAAAGAAATCAAACTGCCTTGGTGTATCCCGGAAGGTACTTCACTTTCTGAGTTGTATCTTACTATGTAGTAAGGATTCTTGACAGGTCCAAATATTTCATCAATTATACCTAGAGGTGATCTACTCTCCGTTATCCAAAGGATTGAACCCTCACTTAGCGGGTTATGCTTCTCCACTCCTTCTACAATAACTTGGGCACCTATCATCTGTAGAAATGAATATGACATCAGATTAAGCTAATGTAGAACATGAATGATCACTAGAAAGTAATCATAATTCAAATATGTTTCCATGCCCTTGTAATTTCAAACCTGTTTCCCCTGATTCTTGAAATTTTCAAAAAAAGCACATCATTCTTTCGTTCAAGAGCTTACCGATAAAACAACTCCGACTGGAAGCGTTTGATGATGTGGTTCTATTGTTGCATTCACTGGAGGAACTGGAGGGAGATCCTGCAAGGTGATTACACTATAATCAATTAATTGCTTACCATTAGCATAAAAAACAGAGTTGCAAATACAAAAACTTGTTAATATCTCGCCATAAATTCCTTTCATTAAAGATAGAAAGAAAAACATGTAGATGCAGATCATACTAATCCTAGTGTCATCTCTACATTACCTACAAAATCCCTGAAGTTCGTACTTATCCTAAGCATGAAATCTGAAATGCAAGAATCAAGGCTGAGTGCAAACCAGATGAGAAGAAAATAATTTCAGCAGTCATTTTGTAAGGAAAAACAGAGCCAAACTGAATCTGTTATTTTCAGCAGTGAAATAATGTATTGTAGATACATCAAGAATAAACAATGTCAGACTGTGAGACTCCCTTCATTTTGACATGAAATTATTTCTGGTAAATATTTTACAGGGATATATTAAAATAGCCAACTTTTTTCATTTCGAATACACAGTTACACTTTTCACTTTGATGACAAAAGAAAAAAAAAATGTCCCAAAGGCTTGCAAAGATTTCATTTCAAGGTACTATTTTCAATAAAAAACATGTTCTCGAAAATATTTTATGCAAGGAAAAAAACACAGAGCCACATAAAGCGGGTGACTGAGTTATTAATCAAAGATAGTCTGCTTCAAGTCGGCCTGTTGGTCTACAAATGTTGTTTTCAAATCACAATATTAGGAACATGAGAGGAAGCAATAAGACCAAACAAGTGAAATCAAGTAAATTAAGAGAAACTAGTTACTAATAAATATGCATTGGAATTTCAAGTGGCCAAAAAGTTTGAGACAACTTTGAATGTGTGTGTGTTGGATAATCATATCAAACATTGAATGAGAATGAAAAAACAGTGTTGAAATCAAGGGGATTATGATTCCTATCTGATAATACAGAACTAAAAAAGAATTAAACAAAGATTTTTAAATACCTGAATCTCATTCTTGGACCTAATAGGTCCTGCCGCAACACTGCCTCCACCTTCATCATCACTCCAAGCAGCAATCTCCTCTACTTCAAATTCTCTTATCTCGCCTTCTTCCACATCCACCCCTTCATCCTCTCGGCCCTCCTCCTTTTCATTTCTCTCTTTCCCTTTGACCTCATCCTCATCCTCGTCATCACTGCTTGAAGATGAAGAAGACGATGAAGAAGACGAATTGGCACTCTCTGACTCTGATTCACCATCGCTCTCCCCCTCATCATTCACAGCGTCGCCACTTTTCAAGCCATTCTCTTCATCAACAAGCAATGTCTCACCATTTTTGAACCTATTTCCATCAGCACCTACTTCCCCATTACCCTTCTCAATTTCACACTCAACACTTCCAACAATCTTCCCTCCCAAACTAACCTTCTTCATCTCTTCTTCAATCACAAAACCCAAATCCCCAATTTTCTTCCCAACCCCATCTCCAATTTCACTCTCAATACAAACCCCAGCACCCCGAACTTCTGAAGATTTCTTAGCAACTTCAACCTTCACTAAATCAAGCCCATCACCCCCAACTTCTAATGATTTCTCAACAACTTCAACATTTACTAAATCAAGCCGATCACCCGCAACTTCCAATGATTTCTCAACAACTTCACCCTTCGCTGAATCAAGCCCAATATCGGCCATAGAATGGTCGACAAACGGCGGGTCTGATTTTTCTTCAAACCAATCGTCAAAATCAAGAAGTGAGTCAACGAACGACAAAGAAACGTCTTCCAATTCTGGTAAAGAATGGTCGAGCAGTAGTGGGTGGTCTTTCGATTTCTTCAAGCTTTCTTGACCATGTTCTTGAGGTTCTTCTTTATTAGTTGTTTGATTGAAGGAAAAACCTACCATCTCCAAGGGAAAATTTGGGGACTAGTAAAATTCATAGCTCTTTTGCAAGTAACAAATAGGGGTCGAATATATATGGTAAGTGCGTACGTGTTAGGGTTTTAGCTGGGAACGAATGGCCAAGCTCCCTTAAACCCTAAATAATCGTTGCTGAATTCCACTGCTAAATTATACTGTACTCCGTACGTCGTGGGTCCCTAGTCGCTCAGTCCGCCTGGAGAGAACGCGAATTGCAGATTCAGTTTGGAACTTTGGATCCGTTATAAAAAAAAAAAAAAAGGATTCAAAAGTAAAAATGTAAATACCCATATTTAAGTTTGAGGTTGGCAAAACACCTAAATGGGTTACCTGACTTTCCAACTTTTTATATAATTTGGATACTTAAACTTTGAAAATATTATTTGGGTCACTAAACTTTAGTTATGATGCAAATGAACTTATTTTTTGGATGACGTTAGATTTAATCGTTAAGTTATATCAAATATCTATTTTATCTTTCTAAATACAATTTTTTACTCCCTCCGTCCCTAAATTATCGTTCTCCTTTCTTTTTTCGTTCATCTCAAAATAATTGTCCACTTTGGAACTTATCTTTTTAGAACATTACTTTTACCACTTTACCCTTACTTTTTCACTCTACTTTAATTATGAGCCACATACACATAGATATTAAAGGAAACTGCACATTAAACCAATATAAATAATCAAGTCAATTGTTTTTCTTAAACTGTGCGCCGGATCAATTAGGACGATTATTTAGGAACGGAGGGAGTATATGATTTTAGAAACCTAAAGGGATCTAACTGAAAAAAAAAATTACATATCCCATTTGTATAAATAGAAGGGGTCAAAGGATAATAAAAAATAAACCTATACAACCATTAAATGTCTATAGCCGCCGCCCCTCCCCGGCTCCCCCCACTTCATCTTTCTTTTCTCCGGTTCAAAAACCACCATTGTGATCCACTTCAATTACCACCATTCACTCTCTTACCACTATTCACCATCAGGCCAGTCCTGAATTTCGAGAGGTCCATGAAAAAAAAAATATACAATTCACAGACTAAAAAAGTAACAGACTAAAATAATTGACAACCTAAGGTTCAAACATATGAACTCTACCTTAAATCATGTATATCTTAACCATTAGGTAAAACTAATCAATTGTAAAAACAATAATATATATACTACATATGAAGAAATACCCAAACATTTAGGGCCCTAAAAATTAGGGGCACATACTATAGCTCCTCCTACCACCCCAGCCGGCCCTGTTCACCATCGTCACCTGCGCGCGCACACACACTCCCTCTCTTTTTCCCTCCCCCCTCAACTTTCTCTCTCTAAAACCTCATCACATTTCTTCCTCTCATCAATCTCTGAATTGTCGTTCAATAGGAACCGAAACTACCTATAGGCTAGCTTAGGAATTCTTAGTCCAAGAAGATCTTTCCCCCGAAATAGGACTGAGAAAGATGGAAGCCCTTCGACTTTATATTCTTTAGACTCTGGTTGTGACCTACAATTGCTATGTGAGACGTGGGCTAGTACACCGATTCATAAGAGATTTCCCTATTTCCCCATCCCCATCGATCAATCCTCTCCCCCACCACTTGTAATCTCTCACTTCTATCTCTCTGAAGTACACAAATGTTTTTTTAATATAAATCTAAAATTGGGTAAGCACTATAGATCTCCCTCTTCTCCATCATATTCATATTCAGATAGCACCAGCGGGAATCAACGGGGGTTGCCCGTTTCTCTGACATTTACCGGGTCGTCAGAGAAAGCAATCGCAGATGTTCTCTCTTGATGAGCCACCAGCTGCTTCAAAAGGATTAACGATATAGGCTGGCTATGGCTACTAGTCGGTTCACTTAAAGATACTTGGAAAATGAAGAAGACCGAGACTCATTATCCTTCAAACTTTCTTGAGAAATTGAAATCATAAAGACCACCTGGTATTCTTCAAATTCGAAATCATAACTTTTCGAGATTTGGAAGTGGGGTCAAGGAGGAAGATGGGTTGAGATGATTGGATTTTGTAGGAAGGATTAGTTTTTTGAGATTAGCATTTAGTAAAAGTTTTGATTTTTACAGGGGTAAAATAAGAATTTAACTTAAACCTAACGTGATGATCCAACTCCCTAATTTGAGTTTATGGTCTCACAGCAAGCTTTAGTTGTTGTTATCTTGTGTTATTTAACTTAATAATAATACATTCTTTCAAAATAAATATTATTTTAGTAATTTGTACAGATATTAAGGAACGATATAAAAAAGATTGACCAACCCTAATTTAAGTTTTGTTTTTTCCTTCTTCTTAACAAGGTCGGCCCTCCTTAATAGCCAATGAGGCCGAGGCCTTGTGCCCCATAAATTTTTGCGGTTTTAAGGACTTGAAAACTGGATTCGTTTGGTGCAATATTTTGAAAACGTAGCTTTTTAAAAACGTAACGTTTTTAAAATACAACATTTTTAAAATATAATATTTTTTCGTATAAACACGTTTGGGAAATTATTTAAAAATGCTAGTTGCATAAATAAAATAGTTGTAAATGCAATATATTTTGAAAACACTCCAAATTGAAGCATTTTAAAATGTTGTATTGAAACACTTTTAAAGAGAAAATATTGTATTTTTTGCTAGCGTTTTGGTCAAAACATTCCACCAAACAAACACTATACCCCCCTCATCCCAAAATTGTTATTCTGCTTTTTATTTTTCGTCTGTTCCAAAATAATTGTTATGTTTAAAACTTTCCTTTCTAAGACAGAGATTTTACTATTTCCGTTTACTTTAATTATGAGTCATATGTCATGGATTTTAAAAAATCTACACATTATTAGGGGTGACAAATCGGTTGTGCTGGGTCGTTATCGGGCCGACACGATAACAGCACGACAAGATAAGCACGAACACGAACATGGCACGATAAGTTTATTGTGCATAATATTAAAACTCGAACACGACACGATAAAAACACGAAAAGCACGACACGGCACGATAGACACGATATGTAAAAATGTACGATTTATTTAGTCAGGCCTGTTAAGCATGTTAAGCCCAATAAACATTATAAAATATATATTTTTAATTTTTTAATACATATTTTGAGAATTTATCAATATAAATAGTCAAGTAGTTTAAAAGTCATAAATGTTCAAATGATAAAACTATGAAATAATTATGAAAATAGTTCGAAAGAAGTGAACAACAACCCCTAGTAAATTTTAAAAAAATATATTTTAAAAACATATACTCCCTCCGTCCCTAAATAATCGTCTGAGTTGACCCGGCGCACAGTTTAAGAAAAAGTAATTGACTTGATTATTTATATTGGTTTAATGTGTAGTTTCCATTAATGTCCATGTATATGTGGCCCATAATTAAAATAGAGTGAAAAAGTAAGGGTAAAGTGATAAAAGTGATGTTCTAAAAAGGTAAGTTTCAAAGTGGACAATTATTTTGGGACGGACGAAAAAGGAAAGGAAGACGATAATTTAGAGACGGAGGGAGTATGTTTTAGTTATCGTGTCTTACCGTACTTATCAAACCAGCCCGATAACAATTCATTTTTTATCTTGACTTATCGTGCTGGCCCTATAACTACCTAAACCCGATCAGCCCCAGCCCCAGCCCCAGCCTAAACTTTATAATTTCGTGTCGTGTTCGTGTCGGCCAATCGTATTGTGCTTCAAATTGTCACGATAAGTCAAGATAAAATTGTACCATAGGTACAGTGTTTGTATGAACTCAATCAAACAAAACACACAACTGAATGTTTTATATGTAACTCACAACTAAGGGGTTTATATGTAACTCACATACTAATGAATTAATCTGGACCACCAGTTTGCCTCTGATCTCTTTTATAATAATATAGATTAATAATCAATTTAATTATTTTTTTAATCCGTGTGTCAGACTAAATAAGAAAATAATTTTAGGAAATATGGAGTACATGCCATAAAATGAATCACGTTATTTTATCCAAAAATTCCAAATGGTCCAATGACCTCATCTCTTCAGTCTTCTCTTCTCCCTTGTCCCTTCCATTTTTGTTTTTTTACATTTCGTCATGTCTCTGCTAATTTCCTACAGTAACCAATAATTCTAATGCAATGCAGCACCGATCGATCGGTGATTTTCCGCTACACCAATTCTATTGGAGTGGCCGATAAGGTTTTTTTTTTTTTTTCACATTTTATCAAAAAAAAATAATTTCTTTCAGATTCTTGTTGTATTAGGTTTGTATGTGTTATATACCCTTGATTGTAAAATGAAGTGTTTTTTTTTTAAATTATATTTTATGTTTGGTTCTTTAATTTTTCAAAGAAAATTAGGAGAAATTGCGAGCTAGTCCCCTTTCTCAAATTATAATCGCTGAAGTACCTTTTTTTCAATCACTAAAGTCTATTTTCGTGAAATCGTTCCAAAAATACCCATGTAAGAGAAAGAACGACAACATGTCGCAGGGATGAAGAACGAAGATGGTGAGGAGGTAGGGTGGTGATGTTCTTCTTCCTCTTAAATTCCATTACTCCACCACCCTAACTTCTTATTTTATTTCCTCTTCATCTATCGATCTTCAGTTTCACTTGTGCCTTTTTTTTTTCTTTCTTTTATTGTGTTTGTCTGTTTGATTCAAAACGAATTAACTTTGTGTGTTGTTATGCATGTAAACTGTTCGATAAAATGTCCGAAAATAAATTGCTCATTGTTGGACACCATTTTTTTTATTCTGGATGCATCAAATTTGAATCACGTAGTATCATTTGTGAATCGTGATGCACCAATTTACATTTGGGATGCAGAAAGATGGATCAATTTGAATATTTTGTTGACTGTGTATAATAAAGAAGGGATATAAAGATCTGGTTCAATACAAGTTAGTAACGCGATACATTAATTGGGTACTTGACTTGATGCAGCGCGATGCAAAATTAGATTAGGTAATTTAAATTAATCTATCGCGGTGCGTAAATTTGTTGCAGCGCGATTCAAAATTGGATTGAGTAATTTAAACTGATGCATCATTGTGCATAAATTTTATGTAGCACAATATAAAATTGGATTTGATAATTTAAATTGATATATCACGGTGCATAAATTTTATGCAACTCGATGCAATGGATGAATCCTTTGTAACGCGTCTTCAGTTTATTAAGAGCACTATAGTATTTTCGCCTCAAAAATGACATTTTCTTGTTTGAAAAAAACACAGGGTATATGCTGTAGCGGTTAGAAATTGTCAAAAATAGACTAATTCAGATTTACCCCAAAAGATTATGCTACAAAATGGAGGATCCTGTCCGACGTAACCAGCCTAGGTTCCCGAATTTCACAAGGCGACCCAGCCACTTATCAATTCTTTCTAACATCATTTATTTTTAGTGTTGCAAATAATAGTAGTTTTGATAAAATATTGACAAATGTTTTTTGAAATTTTATAACGACAATTATTTTGGTAAAATGACATTAATTTTAGGACAAATGTAATATATATATATATATATATATATATATATATATATATATATATATATATATATATATATATATATATATATATATATATATATATATATTTTTTTTTTTGGTAACAAGGCGACTTGAGAAATGATTAATTTTTTAATGGATTGTTTCAGGTAACTTGTACATCAGTATATACATATATTTATATATAATACTGCCTCGCTTTTTCAATAATAGTCATCTTTAACCTTGCACATCATTTAAAAAAATAATAATTACATGTATTATAAATATTGGTGTGACATGTGGTTTCGTTTAATGCCCTTATACATATGGTCATAATTAAAGTAAATAGAAAAAGTTATGGCAAAGTGATAAAAATGTTTTCCTTAAAATAATTTTTTTAAATGAATATTATTTTTAAATAGACAAAAAAATAAGGACAATTATTTAGAAACAGATAGAGTATATTATAAGGACAATTATTTAAAAACAAATAGAGTATATTATAAGGACAATTATTTAAAAACAAATAGAGTATATTATAACGGTGCTACACGAGATCTCAACCGACTAAACATGTAAGAAAATGCAATTTATGAGTATTGGGCTGATAGAGTATATGGCCCAAATAGGGATTGGTCTCATGTATGCAATATTATGAGGAAAATTCTGGTCGGTTCCTTTTCAAAAGTTTTTAATCTCAAAAGTTCACCTTTTTTTTTTTCAACCGCAAAATATTACTTTTCAAAACATTGTTTCAAAAATATCATCGTCTTCTTCAACAACTCCGACAACACATTTTGAATTTGAAAATCACGATTATGCGCAACGAAGCAGGGTGCAAAAATTGCGGGCCGGCCCAATTTTTAAAGTTTATAACCTCTCTAGTCCAATTTTTTTTTTCAACCGGAAAAGGACATTTTTTGAGGGTGAAATGACTGCGATACCCTTAATGAGCCTAAGGTGCGCTACGTTTTTATATTGTGGTTCAAAAATATCATATTAAATTTATGAACCGCGGTGCAATTAGACTACGAAATTAAACTATTGAGTCGCGGTGCAAAAATTAATGCAATGAAATTTATGAACCGTGGTTTAAAAATAGACTAGAGAAATTAAACTTTGAATCGCGGGGTAAAAATTAATGCAATGAAATTTATAAACCACGGTTCAAAAATAGACTAGGAAATTAAAATTTGAACCGTGGTGCAAAAATTAATGCAATGAAATTTATAAACTCCTGTTTTAAAATAGACTAGAAAATTAAACTTTGAACCATAGTGTAAAAATTAATGCAATGAAAATTATGAACTGTGGTTCAAAAATAGACTAGGAAATTAAACTTTGAACCGTAGTGTAAAAATTAATACAATGAAATTTATTAACCGCGGTTCGGAAATAGACTAGGAAATTAAACTTTGAACAACGGTGCAAAAATATTATCTAATTCATTTTTGCACCGAGATACAAAAACATAAATAACGAGTTTACGTCCTCCACTTTCTTCTTCTATCTCCTCCGTCGTAAGTATTCTTCTTCCTCCTCCTCCTTCTCTGCTTTCGTCCTAGCTGAAAAATCTTTCAACTCATCACAGATCAATTATAGTTTCGTATTTCATGAATCAAAAAACTCGTTTACCTTTCGGGGGCGTTGCTCTCGAATCCCTACGACGGGGCGCTGCCCCCTCAATCCCCGCAACCTGAGCGGGGTAGGTCGATCCCTATTTCGTTGCATATAATCGTGATTTTTAAATTTAAAGTGGGTTGTTAGAGCTGTTAAAAAAACGATGATATTTTTGAAACAATATTTTAAAAAATAATCTTTTACGATTGAAAAAAAAAAACTTTTAAAATTAAAAACTTTAGAAAAGTACCTGTTAGAATATTACCCATTATTATGCACAATCAGTACATAAGTGGAGAGGCCCATTCATGATTAAGCCTGGCTTATTCCCTTGGCACTGCCTACGGATCTGATTATCTGAATACTTCAACTTTGGTTCCCACTTCCCCGTGTTTAATATTCTTGAAAATTGATAATGATAATCTATATTATTAACCAGCTAGGTAATTAATCAGGGCTATTCAAATATTAAAATTAAATTATCTTAAAAAAATTAATGGTTGAGATGCTATATCACATTCACATGTATGGATTTTTTTATTGACTTTGTAACTATTATTTTCGTTCCATCAAATATTTTATTTTACTAACGTATTTTTGTTTTACATATATATTCTTAAAAATTTGTTTTAAACTTTTGTTCCATAATTTATTTTATTTTACTAACCTACACATTAAATTATTAATTTTTTATTGATTCTGTAACTTTTATTTTTATAGTGGTTTGTTTCAAAAATTATTTTTATTTTACTAACCTCTTATATTTTTATTTTCTTGACTCCGAAACTATTGTTTTTGTTTTTGTTACTATTTTTTATGTTTAAAGAGAGAAAAATGTTTAAACATAATTAAAAGAGAAGAGATGATGGTGATAAGAGAGAAAATAGGGAAGAGACGGGAGAGAGAAAGATAAATACAATCAGAGAAGATAGGAGAAAGAAAGAGTGAAATAGTAACTCAAAAGTCAATAATTCAAAAGTGAGATTTTGAAGGGTTCTATCTACCCTTGTCATTATATATATAGATTAATATAACGTTTAGTCCCTGGACATGTTGAAAAAGAATGTTCTGGTCCCCGGACAAAAAAATAATCGAAGGTGGTCCCTGGACATATTTTTTTGGACTAATTTTCCCCCTACCACCGTTAGCGTTATATTTTCCGTCCAATATTATTTCAAATGCCAAAAATACCCTCACTAAAAAGTTTAATATGGGCTGTTTTCAAAATGTTGGAAATATAGGGGATTAAGGTATCAAATTCAAAAAGAATTAATCTTCAACGTTTGACAAAATTACAAAAGTGTGGTTCAAACTCCATCTTCAACCTTCGACCTTCTTTCACCTCCGTCTCCAGTGCTCTGCTCGTCATAGCCGCCGGCTCCAAGTTGCCCCAACCCCAGTCATCTCTGCCCCTCTGTCATCATCTCTTTCTCTTATCTCAGACTTATTTTGCCCAGATTTGGTTGCCGCCCAGCGCTTTCTCCAGATCCGGCGAGGGAAACACCAACAATCTGTTTTTGTTTCTGTCACTTCTCTCTCCGATTCCGGCCATCAACGACCTCGTTTCTGGTAGAATCCCTCGAGAATGATGGAAGCATCATGGAAAGTTGAAAATCTTGATCTGGGTATGCAAATTTACTGGTATGTTTTCCTAAAATCACAAAGAAATTCACAAACCCATCAAACCCACGGTGGGAATTGAAGCTGGAGTCGCCGGAATTTCGGCTGTGATGGCGGAGGCAACATGGCGTCATCGGTGCAAGAGGCTAAATTGGGGTATTAGCAGGTTGAATAGAGGCTAGAGAATAGTGAGTCCAACTAGGTGAATGTCGAACTAGGGTAGAGATGAACATTCAAACAAAATTCGTAATGAAGAAACGTAAGGTTGAGGTACGACGGTGACTTAGGGCTGCCATGGCAGAGGCGACGCTGGGTGGATTGCGTTGGATTTGGGACAGCAGTGGGTGTTTGCAGTGGCACAAGGAGGAGGCTATGACGGCGAGGTTTAAGGTTGTAGTGGCACCAGGGAGAATGATATTGGAGTTGGGTTTCAGTGGTGGCGGGCTTTGGGTGGAGATGACCCCCTGTAGATTGAATGGGGGAGTGGTTACGGCGGACTGTAAGGAGAGATAGACCGAACGAGGAGCTGGAAAAAGGTCGTTGGAGATAGGGACGATGGTGGAGGAGGGAGACAGTTTTCTTCTCGTAGATTGCGAGCATGATGTTTGACGCCGACGATGATGAGGTTGCCGGAGCTGCCATGGCTGGTGGTGGTGGTCGGTTGTGATGATTGAATTAAGGAAGAGAGATAAATGACGTCCTTAATTGGGTATAGTCGATGAAAGCTATGGTGTTATTCAGTATTTCATCCCAATGAAAATGGCTAAAATTGACTTTTGCTTTCCATAATTTGATTTTAATTTTGTTTTTCCTTTTGCTTTTGTTAGTTAGAAAGGAAAGCCGAAAAATGAAATTTGGAATGTTTCAACTTTCAAGGCAAACTAGTTATTAAACCCTGAATATAGATCATGTGCTTGTTTAGACCAATGACATTCTCATTAATTAAAAATAAAACAGACGGCAAAACTAACACTAACGGTGGAAGGGGACAAATTGATCCAAAAAAATATATCCAGAGACCAAATTATTATTTAATTATATATATATATATATATATATATATATATATATATATATATATATTAAGAAACTCGTGTCAAATGATAAATACAGAAGAGCATGCTAAATTGTTAAGAAGAGGTTGAATTGTTACATAAAGAATAATCTGACATGGAGGTTGGGTTATAACTAGGTCTGACAATTATAATTCATTACCCGCTAATCCATCCAAGTCGACTTGAAAATTATCCGACCCAACCTGTTATTTTTTGACAAAAAAATTTAAAGGGTCGATTTGGGTGAGATTAAAGCAGGTTGAACCCGTTACCCATTTCGACCCTTTTTTGATATATAAATACAAGTTTTTTTTTTTTTTAATGAAAAAGCATGGGTCGAAACGGGTCGAGCAGTTCTGAACTCATTTAGACCCGACCCGTTTTGATCATTTTAATTTTGGGTTATAATGGGTCATGCCCCATTTCGACCCGTTAACCGTTTTGACCCAACTTATACCAACCCAACATATCCAACCGCCAATCCTAGTTATAACTTATGCCGAGGTTGGCTCTGTCCTTTAATGCTTTAGAATAATCAATACATTTAATATAAAATATAGAAGATAAAGTCAAAATGATTTTGAGAATATAAACATATTTTTTGAAAATTTAAATAAAACAACTCAAAATAATACAATAAACTATTTGATTTAATAATTTATCTTTCCTTTTTAGATCATTCAAAAATTTTCTGCTAAACCAAACCAGTTAACTTTACGAATGCCATAGTCACACGATAAAGTTAAAATGTTATCACATGTCATAGTCACACGATAAACAACCAAACCTCTTAACTTGTATTCCTCGTACAAAAAAAAAAGTGTCCCCTATTAAATTCATTCAACTTCTATAAAACTGTTCGATTTTGTGATATTTTTTCCTCATACCCCCAATTTTTCTTTAGTGGGCATTAAATTAATGGGATCCATACAAGGGCATGATAGACATTTAACTTAAAGAAAAAAATTCGATAAAATTTCGAGAAAATAAAACTATTATGAATAGCAAGCTTTAGTCAAAAGAGCTAGGTAGCTATATGTATCGTAGCATTGGAAAAAGGTAAAACACACCTTTGAGCTACTATACTTTTCAAAAAGTTGCAATTAGATTACTGAAACGTCAAAATTTTCGTAGCAGACACTTATCTGGCATGTTAACCCAATTTTTGGATGGTCGTTAAGTTTTGACGTTAACTTAAGTTAAATACCTATTTTACCCTCGTCTTCATCATCATTCTCTAGATCAATTAAGCTATAGAACCCAGAAAAATTGAACTCAAAGTATGCAAATTAACCGAGAAAAATTGAACACAAAGTATGCAGATTAGAAAAAAAAAAATAACCGAGCTCTAAGCAAGAATCATATCATATGTATATAACCTAAGTTAACCCAATCATACTACTGCTGGTTGTAGAAAAAAAGTCTTTCAAGATCTCTTTCCAGGTCCTATGTTCTCATTGAAGATGTTCTTTCCTGGTGCAACAGCAAGCACTAGTTTAACTTGGGGACGCCCAATTCGTTAACTCCTCCCCTCTCGCCCTCCTCTTCCCATATCAGATTTTTCAAAGCCACAACCGTCGCCTCCATTAATCTCATACCCCCATTTTCTACTGCGCGAGCTCACTCCTTATTCCCTCTCTCATTGTTCTCCTTCGTTGAGTTCCTCCATTGCAACTCGATTAGCTGCATCGCTAAAGCAATTGTGCTTGAATTGCTCTCAAATTTTCCAGATTTGGGTTACACCAATTTTTCAAATCTCCTTGGTTCATGCCTAGATATGGACTTGTTAATCTCGATCTGCCCTCATTCTCTTTCATGGAAAAATTAGAAATTACAAAATTGGAGTAGAGGTTGCGGAGCCTTATCTGATAATGGAGAAGGTGAGTGGAATTGGAGGGGGTGCTGGAATGAAGGTAGAGAGAGCATGACGGGGCTGGAACTAGAGTACGACTCTGTTCAGAGATGGAGAGAGAGATGCCCGGCTTGAGATAGATTGGAGATGATGATGCTGGCTGGAGAAGATGAAATCAAAGCGGAATCTATGTGAGGAGAGGGCTAGAGAGAGAGACGGTGAAGGAGATAGGAGATGAGGGGGTGATTTTGGCCGGAGATAGAGCATGAAGGAGGTCAGTGATGGTGAGAGAGAGCTCAGAGAAGGAGGAGGAGGCTCGCTGGCGATTTTGGCTGGAGATGAGTTTTTTGGATTTGAAACCCAGATACAGGTGCTTGGATTAAGGAATTAGTCTACAACATTTTATCCAAATTAAGATTAAGAATTTGTCACGGGATTAAAGTTTTATCCTGTTCGGAGTATAAAGTAAATTATGAAATAAGAGCCAAGGCATAAGTCCTCTTCTGTGAATTGATAATGAACATAAGTGGAAAATCAATAATAAATTAATACAAATAACCACACATTTTGAAAAATATGGAATGATGATGAAGACGAGGGCAAAATAGGTATTTAACCCAAGTTAACGTTCAAACTTAACGTCCATCCAAAAATTGGGTTAACATGTCAGATAAGTCCGATACAGTGGCCTCTTCGAAAATTTTGACGTTTCAGTGACTTAATTGCAACTTTTTGAAAAGTATAGAGGCCCAAAGGTGCGTTTTGCCTTGGATAAACATGGCACAACAATGTAAACTCTATGATTGTATGTGTGCTGCTCGGCTATAAATAGCAAGAGCCTGAAGTTATCATGTACACCGCTTGAAGTTCTTAAGAACATTCTCTCTCTCTCTCTAATACACTTTTGTCATAAGTATGTGGTTATTTCATAACATGTTATCAACACGAACGCTCTAATCCTAACATTTCCATCATCCATCAAAATGTCAAATCTTGTCAAACTTGAATTTGAAGCGCTATATATCATTGGAAAAAAAACTATCTATCGTGGATACTAAACGCTGAGATCCACTTAGACGCTAAAGGTTTCGGTGATACGATAGATGAATCGAAAGAAACATTAACTCAAGATAAAGCAAAGACTATGATCTTTTTTCGCCACCATATCCATGAGGATCTAAAATCAGAATACTTCACTATCAAAGATCCTGCATGCAGATCTTTGGAAATCACTGAAGGAACGATATGATTATCAGAAAATAGTGATTCTCCCAAAAGCTCGTTATGATTGGCTTACACGCTTTCAGGATTTGAAGTCCGTTAGCGAATATAATTCTGTCATGTTCCCATCAGTTCAAAGTTGAAATTATGTGATGAAAATATTACTGAGTATGATATGTTGGAAAAATCATTAACCACATTTCATGTCACAAATGTAATCCTACAACAACAATATCATGAAAGAGGATTCACAAAATATTATGAACTGATTTCATGTCTTCTTTTGGCTGAACAAAATAACGAGCTGCTAATGAAAAATCATGAAACTCGTCCCACTGGCTCTGCCCCGTACCTAGAAGTAAATGCAACGTCGACTGATCATGACCAATGGCGTAACCATGGATCCATTTCAGGATGTAGCCGAGGCTATTGTAATACCCCGATAATTATGTGCTAAAATATTAATTTGCGTTAATTAATATTACAATTGTTTTGGACATATATAATTAATATTGTAACTGTTTGAGTTAATTTAATTACTTATGACCTATCTAGTAAGAAATTAATTGGGTTGGGCTTGACCTACTTTTGACTAAGATTTAATTATAATTTCCTATTAATATTACTTAATTAATTTTGGTCCACTTAATTTTAGTATTTCAGTTTAGGATTAGAACACTTAGTAGGGTTTTGTATAAATAGGGTTAAGAGGGAAAGAAACCGAAACAATTAAGAAAAAATAATAATAAGTGTGGCAGTCGAGAGAGAGAGAGAGAGAGAGAGAGAGAGAGAGAGAGAGAGAGAGAGAGAGAGAGAGGACGTCTGAATTGGGACGCCTTGGAGTGAAGGTGTTGACAAAGAAGGATTTTGATCATAGCTTGAGGTGAGTTATGTATATTCTCTTCTTTTGTCAATTTTGGATTTGTGGAATATAGAACATAACATGTTTAAATGGATCGATTTGGAGAAAAATAATAAAATATATATGTGAGCTTACTGAGCTATATGGGGGAGAAGACATCAAAATATAAACAAAGGAAAGAGTATTAGGTTGGTTGTCTTCTAGTGTGTATGGTACATTGTGTGTGTTTGTGTGTTATAAATAGTGCTTGAATTGGAGGAAGATGTTGATGTGTGTGTGCATGGTTGGTAAATCAGTAGGTGTGAATTAGTTTGGAGTTATGATGCATTGCATAATCTGATTGGATATTAATAATTTAAAAGGGGATTTTTACTATACCCAAACTAGTTTGTTATTTTAAAAGAAAATGGGTAACCGATTAGTATTATTTTATAAAGTATGTAATTAAGATTTTATAATTAATACCAAGTACATGCTTAGTACATATTTAGTTGATTTAATTATTAAGATATTAGTTGGTAACTTTTGTTACATTAAATTTTTAGAACTTGACAACCAAACTTAGGACGATCGTTCATGTACGGAGTTATCTTTGCCAAACATATTGAGGTAACTGATTATACCTTTTTTAGGTATTCGATCTTTTAAGTACCATTCGTTAGGTTTCCATTAAATTCCTTAACATTGATATTCTTTTGAAACGTACGTCGACTCTGGTCGATAATTGAATTTGAATTCTGTCACTTATGCTTCTTTCGAAACAATGATTGTTATTCTTGTTAATCTCACATAATTATCGAGTTTCATGTGAGATGTCTTTTGATATGAAAAGTATGATTTTTGTGATGCATAGTTTTGTAGTAATATTGCATTCTTTGAAATTCTACCATGATCACTAAGCCGGTTATATGATTATCGAATTACTGATTTTATCGAATACTACTTCATTTGTGGATGTGATTATCGAACAATTGAATTTATCGAATGCCACCTAGCTAGTGGTATGATTATCTGGATATATCAAATTCTATCGAACTATCATAACTCTTCAGAGTAAATATTTAAATTGCTTATGTGATCATGAGATTCTATGAGTAGTCAATTGTCTCCAATCGGTATGAGACTGTTGGTGACATCTGACTACTCGAGTCATCTTTGTACGTTTATTTTGAATTGAATTCTCGTTCCCTTAAATCAAAATTTGATAACTGTTACCGCTTATCGATATTTGAACAATGAATTTTGAATACTTGAAATATTCATCTCTAATTTGTTTCTAGTCAACTACTCCTTAGTAACCGGAGGGATTGTATATGAACTTACTGAGCATTATTCGCTCACCCCTTCATAATCTTTTCTCTTAGGTAATGAGTAAGACCCATTAGAGAATTTTGGCTCGGGTTAACCAAAATGACGATTCTAAGATTTCTAGATCTAGACTTCTATTTAATTACGTGACAGTATATTTATTAAGAATGTTTGATTTTTATTTAGTATTGAACTTAGTAGTACATCGTCTTGGGCTTTATCTTGACTTGAGTTAAGGGATGCATTAAGGTTTATTTATGATGAATTTGAGAATATTTATGATTTAAGTTATGATTGTTAATAATGTGACCAATTTGTAGAATCGCAGTGTCGATATCGAGTTTGGAGCGTTACAGACTTGGAGGTCATGAGGCTTTGAGATCTTCATAATTCCCTCAAAAAAAAAAATTTGAAAAAGAGGGCAATGGAGACGAAAACCCTAAGCTAATATTGTTTTTGGACAAAACAAAAAAGAAAGAGACTATTTAAATTATGTTGGGTCGAAGGGAGAATAAACTAATTATACCGTCAATTAGTGCTCTTGATTGTTACTATTTTCGTTCCTTTTTCTTTTTCGTCTGTTTCAAAATAATTATCTTATTTAAAATTTTCATCTTTAGGATAACAGTTTTTACCACTTCATCCTTATTTTTTTTATCGTATTTTAATTATGGTTCATATACACATAATTTTAAAAGAATACTACACATTAAACCAATATTAATAATCAAGTTAATTATTTTTTAACTCCTGTTCTAAGTCAAACAAGTCAATAATTTTGAAACATGGAGTATAATTTTTATTGACGATGCAAAATCATTAAGATGAGGTAAACTTCACGGGGGCAAGCAAAATTGATTATGTTAGCCTTCCAAGTGGTATGCACGATTTCAAGCCGACATTTGATGTATATAAGAAATTTTATTGTATGAGAAATAATAAATGTATTTTAAATAGTTTTTTAGATTTCTAATATTATTTTAGATTAACCTTTCATCAAGTAAATTGAACTACTCCCACAACTTCATAAATCATCTACGTGTTTTCTCATTTCATCCGTCGTAAAAGATTATTTTATTTGTAATTTTTCGTTTTAAAAAAACATTTTTATTATCATTTAAAATTATATATTATATTAATATTAATAATTTAAGTCAACTATTTTTTTTAATTTTTTATCGAATTAACATGACAAAAATATATCTTCTTTTTTTCGGGAGAGAGGGAATATGGATAGAATTTAAGGTAAACTTCAAAAACACCCCTTGAGTTATGTACATGTAATATTTTCACCTCTCAACTTTAAACTCGGGTGATTAGATCAATTGAATTCACTTTTGTTAACAAAGGTAACAGAGGGTGGTAAGTTATCACAGCGCCCTTATGTTGTCTACTGTAAAATCCATTTGTGATTCAAAAACTTATAAGTCTAGTAACAAAAATTTTTATAAAGGAATTTTGGAATACAATTTATTTTTCTTAATCGTATGAGTTTATTTTTCAATTGACGAATAAAATTTGGAATAAATTTAAAGTCTACTGTATATTGATTTTTGTGATGAGTTAAAGTTTTTTAATACAATTTTGATTTTTTTCCCTCTTAAATGTAATTTTTGTTATGAAATTTTAACATATTATACTTCTGTCATCACAAAAAAGTGTCCATGTTTGTTTTAAAAAATTATCCCAAAATTAGTGTCTATTTATCTGATTTTGATAAATTGTTTTTCCCAAGGCCAAAATATAATTACCTCCCAAAGTATCCACTCAATCCCAAAGTGCACCCCAACCTTAGATTTGTCTCATAATGTCATTTGATATTACCATTTGTCTCAGTTTGCACCATAGCCGTGACAACCGTTAGAAAGATAACGAAAAGTTAACGAAAAGATAATGAAAAGTTACTTTTAAACTTTATAATTATAGAAATTATATGACAAAAAAAGTAGACCGAACTAATATATACAAATAATACAATTTACATTAAAAGATTTATAAATATATATTAATAAATTAATATTATGAAATTTACAATTTCTAACCATAACCCTTAGTATAAATAGTAAAATTAATTTTTTTGGCAATCAGCACTGTGTTGAATGACCAAAATTAAAAAAAAAAACCCCAAAAATAAAAATAACGAACAAAAAGAAAAGGCAAACATGACGTGACATTTTATTTAATCAAAAGGTTGTACTAGCATGTATAATAAGCTTTATTCTAATTTGTTTATCGACCTATGAATTATTGAATTATGTATTGTAAATTTGTAATTTGTTAATAGACATATGAAGTACTATTCAGCTATTAACTATTTTTTTTTTTGTTTTTTTGGAACATGGAATGATATTAAATTGTTGGTTTTACTTTTAAAATTTAAGCTTATATTGTAATAATTATTTTAAAATAATTTGGCGATATTTTCTATTAATAAATTTGAAATTTTAATATTTGTTAATTATGTTATATTAAGAAAAATATTCAAAACAGGCAATTATGTTAAATATGTTATCTACTAATTATTTTTTTCTGTCGTATAATTTCTTTTGAACCATGGAATGATATTAAATTGTTGGTTTTACTTTTAAAATTTAACCTTATATTGTAATCGTTATTTTTAAATAATTTGGTGATTTTGATATTAATAAATTTGAAATTTTAATGCTTGTTAATTATGTTATATTAAGAAAAATATTCAAAATAGGGTAATTATGTTAATTATGTTATCTACTATTTTTTTTACTGTATAATTTCTATTATTATAAAGTTTTAAAGATAGTTTTTCGTTATTTTTCCAACTATTATAATAGCTAAAGTACAAACTTTGACAAATGATAAAGTCAAACGACATTATTGGACACAACTTAGTGTGAGGTGCACTTTGAGTTTGAAATTGAGTAAATACTTTGGGGCTAATTATATTTTTGTCTTTACCCAACTATAATGTCGTATGTACACGTAGTCAACTTGATGGATAAAATGAATCAGGGAAGTGAGTCGATTCTCTTAGTCATAGTTTAGGGGTGCTTTTTGAGGTTTACCCTATAATTTATTCTTTTATTTCCTCTGTTTTTAAATAGTTGTCCTATTTTTTTTTTTGGTCCGTTTATAGCAATTATTTTCTTTTAAAATTTTCTTTTTAAAAAAAATATTTTTACCATTTTAATTTTATTTTAATTATGACTATATATAAAAGGACATTAAAAAAATTATATATTATAGTAATATTTATAATATAATATATTATTTTTTAAAACTGTGTGTCGATGAAATACAATAATAATTTATAAATGGATGAAGTATTTTTTCCCGGTTTATATACTTAAGGATACTTTTAAAAGTGAAATATTCAAATAAAAGGGAGACCCACAAAAAGAAGGAATGTTAAGCACGTGAAGAAAATCCATGCACAAAAAGCCCATATAACTTTATCTTTAGACAAAAGTACCCTTTAAACATAAATAATTTACAATAACTACAGCATAGGACCCTTTCAATATCTTTTTAAGACAAGGATTCGCCTGAACCAACAAACAAACATCATTTTGACAGTTACATTTTACATCTAGAAGTTCTTACTAATATTACCCTTGCAATTTTCAAACCTAGATTATATCACATCCAAGAGGGAGAGAGACTTTTCTTGGTTCATGGTCTCAGGGCATGTTTGGTTGGTGTGGCTAACCAATGTTTTTTCGTTTTTTATTGGAGATTTCTGGGTTTTATTTATTTTGAACAGTTGACATCAATCCGACAATCATGGATGATCATCGGCGTTCAACAACGTCGTTCCGGGGTCCACTTAGGGGGAGCAGGGCTAAAATGCGAAGAGACGACACGAGAATCGAGAAGCTCCATGATAGGGGTGAAGGTAACACATCTTGGAACCTTGTACTGGTTAATGGATGCACCTCTAGAGATTGCATAGTCCATTAGCTCTTCAAACGTACCGTTTTTCACAACCCTTATCTCAAGTGGTCCAATTGAGTTATCTGCAACTCGGCTTTGTCGGTACACCGAGTTCAACGACTCCTCCATTGCTAAACAACACTGATCCAACACTTCTTGACTCGGCGAGTTCGTTCCGTCTTTCACTAGCAACTCCCAATAAATCACGTAATGCCCCGGAATAGTTTTGGTATCACCATAGCTTGTGTACTCCACCACGGTCGTGTTAAATGGCTTCAACAACTCGGAAGCATTTTCGATGGCCTTTTGCAACTCGGGTTCGTCGGTCTTGTCCGCGTCTATACTCAACAACACATTCTTCCTCCTTATGAACTTGAACTGTGGTGCCAAATTGTGGAACCCCGTGACTCGGAGTATATCGCCAACTCGGTACCTGCAAAGCCCAGCATAAGTTGTGATCACAAGCTCGTATTCCTTACCAAGCTCCACGTCCGCGAGGTCAACCAGTCGAGGAGGCGAGTCACGGGAGAGAGTGACCGGGTTGGCCGAGTCATGAGGTATGAACTCAAAGTAGCCCATGTTTGGCATGATTGTATATGAAACCTCAGACGGTTTCACCATCGGCTTTAAGTTAAGCCCAAAGTAACATTCCGAAGAAGCGTACATGGTACAAGTTTGCGGTAAAGAACCACTATAGAAATCAAGAATCGGAATGTACTGCGCCATGGCGCCTGTAACGATAACATCGAGATATTTAGTGTTTGGCCAAATTCTTCTAATAATGCCCTCCATGTTTTCTCCGGAGCACTCCTCCGTAATGAAACGAGCTAGTTCGACGTTTGGTTTCATGATTTTCGCCATGCATTCCCTTATAGAAGGGTCAGTGACTTTAGGGTTCAACACCCCGGTTTCGATATCTTGAGCCAGTTGTTTCCAGTTGAGCTGAAGAAATTTTATGGCTCGGACAAGGCCAGAGGCAAACACGGCCCCAACGCGGAGGACTTCTTCGCGCATAATGAGCCCACAAACCATCTGAGAGTACATGCTTTGGAATGAGTCCACACAGAGAATGGTCTCATTAGGGCTGGTGATGACATTGTACGGGTCGTACGGCCTTTTCTTGAAGTGCTCACTCCTGTAGTAACTGGTCAAGACCGGGCCGGCCACGAGCCCGCCCGGGGTCTTGGTTTGAGCCTTGATGAAATAGAAGTAAAGACCCTTCCCTTTGTCCAAACCAGGCACATATCTGTCACAGCAAATTAATTCAAGTAAATTAACTTGGTTATAATTAACTTTAAATAAATTTTGATTCTTTTCATATATCTGTGTAAAAATAAAGATTAAAACAAGTAAATTAACACTTACAAATTCATGACAGGCATGAGAAGGCTGTAGAGTTTGGTTCGTCGGTCCATCTCTTCGTGAATGGTTGGCATCAGCTTCCTTTCTCCGGCTGAAGTTCCCGAACTGCAAATTGAAATTTACTTTATAAATAAAATTTCTCCTTCATTTCGACAAGTACTTAAATTTGGTAAAAAAAATAAATAATAAACGTATTGTACATCTTATATAAAACTCCAGAATATACAAAAATCTAATAAAGCTTATTATTTTAATTTTTAATAATTCAATTTATGTTATTAATCTTTTGAAAATTGATCAACTAAGATATTTAGCATGAAAATATTGATTTTAAAGTCTGGAAAACTTTATTTGATATTGTTCATACTTTTTGATCACACACGTGAGAGTATATATATTTAATCATGTTTTTATTTTACTGGTAACACATTATTATTTTTAATAAATAGCTAACAATAACTTTGAGAGTGTATAAATTTTAAATATATTTAGGTATTTAAAATCTTCGAAATGATGAAAGTATAATTACATTCATATAAAATATAACCTATTTTTCTCAATTTAGTATTTGTATTATACTAGTACAAATGTACCGAAATATTTTTCTCGTAATTTTGAAAAACAATATGTATTAATCTTGTATGTATTTTATCAATGTAATATACTCATTCCATATATTACTAATTATGGAAACACCTTAAACAACTTATGTTATCGCAAACGTTACCTTTTTTATTACTTAACGGCTCTTGTGAAGCCAAAACATATATGTACGTGCAAGTTATTGTGACTAGCTATTAATAGAAAAAGTTGATCATTGAAAGAACTTCTAAAAGGCAAGTCCCATATGTACGTATGTACATATGTATATATATCTATATATACGTACAATTAATGACAAAACTAACCTTGTGAGGAACTCGGAGATGGGGCGAGAAGAGAGGATTGGAGAACGGTCGCCATTAGCGATACGTGTGATCTCCGGCTGGATATCCTCGTAAGTAACAACCGGAATTTTCGACTTAAAAGTATCTCTATCGATTGCACCATTGATATCGAACCTTAGGAGGTACTCGGCCTCGGCATTTTGGGTCAAAATTTCGGCCAAAATCCTTTCTTGCACTGAGTCACAGTTTTTCGTCATCTCTTCGATGAACTGGAGAGCCTTAGCGTCCTTCTCGCATGCCGGAGGGCCAAGGGGGGAGGAGAGATTGGAATCAATGGCCATGATCGAGAGTTTTAGAGTGAGAAAGTGAGAGAATTTGAGAGTAAGAAATAATTGGTTATAGTTTTGAGTGGTGTGGTTAGAACAAGAGGATGATCATGTTTATATAGAGGGAGAAAAGTGAAACTGTTTTCCTTTGTTATATTTTTCCACGTCATGTGCCATATCAGATAGTCCACGTGGACAGGGCCGAACGAATCATACTGTCCTTGGAAGGACTTTGACGGAGGCTGCTATGTGAAGACATTACAAAAATACTTTTGTTTTGTAATAGGATCTGTTTTCAAATAGGGGGACACGTTAGGCCCGCCTACGTCAGCAATGCCATACCTAGCAGGGACATGTGGGACCAAAATGAAACACGTCAGCATGGTCAAGGTTTGGAAAGTTTGTCTGGGCCCGGACCACACGACTCTTTTCTGGCAGGCTGTCGGCAAAATTCAATATTCATTCCATGAAAGGTCTACTCCTAAGCATACCGTAATCTATACAAACAGAGTTTTATATCTATAGGCGGAGAGAGAAAATGTCGTACATGAAATGGGACGGCAAAGAAGAAGAAAGGTTAGCTTTATATGTTGCTTGTGTGGAAATAACCTTAAGGTTTGTCTTTATTTGATACGTCCTCAGTAAAAAATTTAATATTTTATTTTGATGTTTAATTTAAAGTATATGTTTTTAAAAATTTAGTTATAAAGTTATAATTTTATTATTAATAAACTATTAAAAGTGTCAGGTTTATAATAAAATTGACATTCAAACGAAGATAATGCCATTTACCAAATAAACGCATCATTTGTACTCCCTTTGTACCTAATAATGAACATTTTGTAATCAGCATACCGTATAAAAAAGAAATTAACTAATCCCTCCGTCCCTAAATTATCGTCTTCCTTTCCTTTTTTGTCCGTCCCAAAATAATTGTTCAGTTTGAAACTTTCCTTTTTAGAACATCACTTTTACCACTTTACCCTTATTTTTTCACCATACTTTAATTATGGGCCACATACACTTGGGCTTAAAAGGAAACTACACATTAAACCAATATAAATAATCAAGTCAATTGTTTTTTCTTAAACTGTGCGCCGGGTCAACCAGGACGATTATTTAGGGACGGAGGGAGTATATCATAAGTATTTATGTAATTTGTGGTTTTTTTAATGCCCTCATATGTATATGTGAGTATAATTAAAGTATGTTGAAAAAGTAAAAGTAAAATGTTCAAAATGTTTCTTAAAAAAGAATGTTTTAAAAAAGGATAATTATTTTGAAATGAACAAAAAAAATAAGGGAAATTATTTAAAAACATATGGAGTAATTATTTTTTGAAACTAAAAATTTATGTGTTTTGTAAGTTTTTAAAAAATATGTACATCAATTTTATTTTTTGAAAAAGAGTCGATTTGACTAAAAACAATCAAACCTGATACTTCCTCCGTTCTAGATAAAAAGTTGTGTTTAAAAGTCAATTTTTTTTAAGTATACGATATTTTTAGTAGCTCATTAGTTATAAAATAATATTTCATATCTAAATTTTTTAAATATAACTCTTTAAATGAAGTATATTAAAATAAAATAATGAACGCTTTACCCGAACCGAAGAGGAAATATTATTTATACTTTATTGGATAGCTATATGAATTAAGTAGATTGTCATGCGATTAAAGTATGCTTAGTTAAGGTAATCATTGTGGAAATAATGTTGTTGTGCAGCCATCACGTGAACGATGTTGTCATATCGGCCGTGGTTAGAATTTCTGCTTTGTACTTTTTATTTTTGTACTTTTTATTTTTGTCAAAGCAAAACGCATATTTGGATTATTATATATATATTTTTAAAAATTTTGTAATTAAGTCATTGAGATGTTAATTTTTTTGTACGATCAATGTACCAGACTTATCTTGTATGTTAACTCAATTTTTAAATAAATATTAAAGTTAAATCGTTAAGTCATTTTAAATACATATTTTGTCCTCGTCTTCTTCATCATCATCCTCTCCAATCAACTAAAGAAAAAAATTTCTCAGATTTTGACAATTTATTACAATGTGACCAAGTAACACAGATATGAGTTTCAAAACTCATATCTATGTTTTTGTCTTAGAGTAATCAATATCATCTCATATCTAGGTTTGTGTTGTTACATATCTGCAATAGTCTTCTAAAATGCTCAACTTCTTTTTTTGAATGCAATCTCATCCCTCTTTCTCTCTCACACACATACACACACCCAAACTATTTATCTGTCACAGTAAACTACAGAGAAGAACCATTCACGGCGACCCCAATCTTAGATTCAAGCTTAATTCCAGATCTAGCCAGTGAGCCTCCTCCTTCTCCGAGCTCTTTCTAACCATCACCGACCTCCTTCCTGCTCCATCTTCGGCCAAAATCACCCCCTTATCTCTTATCGCCTCCACCATCTCTCTCTCCAACCCTCTTCTCACCCAGATTTCGCATCGATTTCATCTTTTTCGGCCAGCATCATCATCTCCAATCTATCTCCAGTCGGGCATCTGTCCCTCCTTCTCTAAACAGAGTCGTTCTAGCTCCAGCCACATCATGCTCTCTCTGCCTTCGTTCCAGCACCCCTCCAATTCCATCTTTAAAACCCAGATTTGAGATCTGAAACCCAAATTTCTCTCCATCTGTTCTTGGTCTACCCATTAACCCAAATTTGACCACCCCCACTAACCCTCCCAACCACCACTCCACAACCGCCATTGCCACACTAAGTAGTCTATGTTGTACCAATGAGTAATTACTATTACTTAAAAACTCAACTACGAAAGATGGTTAACAGTTATAGGGAGATAGATTTTTACGGAGTACTCGGTGCCGAATCCCATCTTCGTAACTGATTCTCTCTATGGGTTCTGTTCGTTCTTTTTAGTTTAAGAAATTGTATTTTTGGAAAAGGATTTTGTATGCACTGAAATTCAGGATTTAAATCTTCTTGACGTTTTTTATTTATTTAATTTCGAATGGATTGATACAAAGATTTTTTTATTTTCGTTTTAGATCTGGGTTTAATCTGAGTTTGCCATTGTCATCTACATTTTTTTGATTTTTTGATCTGATGATGATGAAGCTGACCACTGTGGAAGCTAATGACGAATAAGACGAGGGTAAAAGAGATATTTAACATAACTTAACGGTTAAACTTAATATCCATCAAAAAAATTGAGTTAATATGTAAGATAAGTCTGATACAATGGTCACACCAAAAATTTTGATGTCTCTTGGGACCAAATATACGTTTTCCCTTTTTGTCAATATTTATGAAAACAGGGTTTTGAATTGTTTATCTTAAGGGTGGGCAATATACACCATACATTTTACTTTTCATACCCTACTGTTTAAAATGTACAACACCTAGTAAAAATTGGATAATGCTAGAGCCACTCAATGAACACTCAAATTTGTGCACCAAATGATGTGGTTTCTAATGTGTCATCTTATTTGACATTTTATGGGCTTCACTATAAGTTAAAAAGTTATGTTAACAATATAACATATAAGATGCCACATCATTTGGTACCCAAAATTAAATGCTATTAGAGTGGCCCTAGCATTACCCGTAAAAATTAGGGTATGTATAGTCCCACCCTTATCTTAATTGCCCAATTTCATCTCAATGTCATTGTTCTCATCGCCTACTGGACACAACGTTCAATTTTTTATGGTCATTGTGTTACTAATTTATTAACAAATGTTAATATTGAATATAATAATTATTTTTGTTCATAAATTATTGACATGTTTTCCTTACTACTCACCTCCTTAAAATTATCTAACCTTTTCGTCAAATCGATATATAATAATTGTCTTGTTTTTAAAACTTTTTGGGTAAGACATATGTAAGACCGTCTTATGAATCTTTATTTATAAAACGAAACTCCACACTTTTACTGCTCAACCCACCAACACATGGTAGGTCGGGTAAGAAAAATTCATTTTACAAAAATATTTCTAAAACCGTCTTATTCAAGTTTTTTCCAAACTTTTTTAAGAAAACATTTTTACAATTTTTATCCTTTTTTTCTTTATATTTTAATAATTGTCCACATGCACATGCATTTTAAGGATAACTATATACAGCTTAAACTTAATTAATTAATATTTGATTAATTAATAATCTCTCTAAAATACTCAATCCTTTTCTAATAATCATCATCTTTCACCCAACATACCGTTTGAAAAAAAGTAATTGATTGTATTATAAATATTGATGTAATATATGGTTCCTTTAATGCTCTCGAACATGTGACCATAATTAAAGTAGTTAGTAAAAGTGTTTCATAATAAGAATTTTTTTGAAAAATATAATTATTTTCGAACGAACAAAAAAGGAAAGAAAGACAATTATTTGAAAACGGAAGGAGTAATACTTTTGCTCGGTCCCAACTTGGGTACAACGTGCTAAATTAATAATTCGTTAAATTTATAAGATAATAGATATTTTATTACTAATAAAGGTCTCATGCAAATTATAAATTAATAACTCCTAAAATAGTACATAATGCATTAGTAATTTATGAAGAATTCATAAAAAAAATGACTAGATTGTCTTTCGATATTAAATAATCCATTCATAGGGAGTCATTTCTATGTTAAAAACTTATGCTTGTTTGTATCGCTTAACATCACCTTTTTCAGGAGCTAGAAAGCGATACTCCTAAGACCGCTTAATCGCATTTGATATCGCCCTTTGACTCACATGTAAGTCAAGTTTTTATGAAAAGCCACGTTTGCAATTGTTTTTGAGTGATACTTGGATGATTATTGTAGTGCGCGCTTGTACAATGTAATACGATTCTCATCCATTATTGTTGATTTTTTTCACACATTTGATATGAGAAGTAATAGTTGTGTGTATGATCACGTTTGTGATACTATGGTTGTTCTTGTATATAGTTTTAATATGTTATATGATGTGCCCGGCCCAAGCCAGGTCACGAGCACCCACCACGTGCTAGTTATAAGCACAATTACTATGGGGCTCACCAATCTAGTGAACAAAGCAATCAAGGTAGCGGGCAACGAACAGTGTAGTTCTGGACAAACCTGGACGGGTGTAGGCCTTGCCCGCCTGACCAGGGGCCATGCCCAAGATCACACTCACAACAGGCAAAGAATCAGGCTCATCCCGTCCAAACCTGGTCGAGTACTGGCCTGGCCTGCCCGACCAGGGGCCACGCCCGGGATCTACATGTCCTTCAACTTAGTCTATGTTTAATAGCCGGAAAGAGTCTTGCTCGCCCGGGCACACATCGAGCAAGAAACTCCAGAAACTTGCTCTCCAAGACAAGTCAAAGGTTTCCATATCCGGGCAGGGCACTTGCCTTATCTGCTCCTACATTTACACGGCCAGCCGCCTATCATGCCTACAATTTAGGGATTCTCTCTTTAATTGACTGGATATCTAAGGAAACTAAATCCTAGACGGATTCAATGACATTGGGGGCCTATAAATACCCATCCGTAAACCTAAACAAGGTACACACACTTTCTTGAGCCTAGAACCTCTGTCAAATTCTCTCTTGACATACACATCCGATACTTACTCTCACGCCGGAGTGGTTTCACGAGGCCAAGCCTTGCATTTCCACTAAGGTTTGTTTGTGATCTTAATCAGGTTCAAGGAAGCTGTTCAAGCCCAGATATCCTACCCATCCTTTGGAACGCCTAAGCTGTGATTTTGCCACATCAGTTTGGTTCTGTTGCCGGGAAACGAAGTTTCAACTCTTTTCTTTAAAGTTTTCCGGTAAGATTTTCAGAAATCTTCTTGTTGCAATGGCTGGAAAAGGTAGCAAGCATCACGTCACCGTAAGCAATCATTAGACTGGTAGCCAGTTGGCTGGAAACAACAACCCTCTGCCAGGGGATCTACCACCAAGGGCACCCCAAGGGGTACAGACGAGGAATCAGAAAGTGGCTGCTTGGCACGCAGTCCATGGCACTGATGTGCCATGTGTTGAGGAACGGCTATCCCAGCACGCCAGCCAATGCCATGCTTGCCAACGCGATGCCAGGCAAGTCATCAATGAAAAGCGCGATGCTCACGTGCTAGATCTCAGAACGCAGCTGAATCGCCAATGAGAGAATGGCTAGGGTAGCCACGCGAGTTTGCTCGGGCAAAACCCTGATCAGCAAGCTGCTGCTCTGCAAGTCTAAGCAGAGTATTATAACAAGATGTATGCACTCAACCAGCAACTGCTCGCCTGGGGCCACGCCCCGGTTCCAGTTGCAGATTTGGTGTTACCCGCCCTCAGCAATCCAACACTTGTTGGTGATGGCCATGCCTCCCAACATTTTTTGCCCGCTCCGAGCAGACGGATCCCATCCGTTATTAACATACCTTCGGAGAAGGTTGAGGAGGTGAAACTAGTAGATGATCAGGCGGAGAACAGATACATCCATCAAAATCTCTCCTACAGACATCATCGTCGGCAGGAGTATCGTGCTCGGCAAGAGAGCCATAGCCGCCGTAGGGCCCATGAGCACGCGGAAGTAGATGCGCACCGTCCAAGGCATAGAACGCACATTGAGCAGGAGGCCGAAGCTTCTTATGAACCAACCTTTTGCCCACTACTGCGTAGCCAACAGTCTGATCCTGCTCGTTCGTCCAGACTCACCATGGACGTAGAAAAACAACTGTCCGAGAGAATGAAGGCCATGAAACGAGACATGGCCAAACAGATGGCTAATCTAGTCGTGACCAAGCCCGGCTATGGAGCCACTAAGCCGCTGGAGGGCAACCCATTCACTCCAGAGATTGAGAATGTGCCACCTGCGTAAGGGGTTATCTTCCCACAATTCGAAAAGTACTTTGGGAAGACACGGGCAAGCGATTGGCTCAGATCGTTCGAGGCACAGATTCGGATGGTCGCTTATGTGGAAGTCTTAAAGATGCGAGCATTTGAGGGTGCTCTTCAGGGAAAGGCACAAGCATGGTTGGGCAGGGTCCCCCGTGGATCAATTGGCAGTTGGGAAACGCTTTAGGAAAAATTCTTGGAGGAATTCGGCATTGCGGGGCCAACCCCCAAAAATCGGTTTGATCTTGCCAAAATTAAACAAGGCTTTAACGAATCCTATGGCAGTTACTTGAAGAGATTCGAGGAGATGCTCGATCAAGTGACCGCCACTAGTGACCCTGAGATCATGTTCTGTTACCTTAACAACACGAAGGTAGGGCCACTGAAAACAATGCTGGCCAAGAACCCGGGGGCCTCGAAAGCAGAGCTGTTGGCAAGTTCTCATCTCTTCTGCTCGAACAAGAGCGTCAAGGGCGACAAAGCCAAAAACAAAGACAAGGCTCAGGATAGCTTGACCACGCCAGCAGACCAGAGCCCAGAGGGCAACAACCGCTTGCGCAGAGACAGGAAGAGAACGTCTACCCCCGGACAGAGATTCAGGGAGGCACAGTTCACCCCACTAAACACTACGTAGGAAGAGATTATGTTCCAAATTGGAGATGTGATGCCAGTCCCTTATCCACTTGACCTTGAGCTCGCTCACACCAGGGACAGTACGAAGTACTGCAATTACCATCATGGTAATGGTCACACCACTGAGGAATGCTTTGTGTTGAAGTGGGAGATACAAATACTGATCAACGCGGGCAAATTGGACCGCTTCAAAAGGGATCAGGGCGTGGGAAACAATACAAATAATGATCAACATGGAAGACCCCCAAGAGGAAGAGGTGGCCAGGACCCTTAGATTCGAGGAGTGGTCAGTGTGATTTAGGAGGAGCTTCCATCCAACACTCAGAGTGGGAAGCACATATACTCTTTCTCCAAAGCCGTGAGATCTCTGGCAATTCAGCGGGCAGGGGAGCCCAACATCTGTTTCACCCACAGCGAGCTGGCTAGCACTCCTCTAGCCTCCGAGCAGCCATTAGTCATCTCCTGCTTGGTAAACGAATGGTAAGTTCATAGGGTGCTACTCGACACCAGAGCGTGCAGGGACATCATGTACTACTCTTGCTTCAAAGAATTGGAGTTATCAGATACCCGGCTCAAGCCTTACTTGGAAAAGCTTGAAGGATTCACCAACCATCAAGTAAGCGTCAAGGGCACCATTGAGCTCGAAGTCTTCATGGGGGATGGTGCACAAACTTGGACGGAGATGATCACTTTCCTGGTAATCGATCTAAAGTCCACCTACAACTGTATCCTGGGTGCCATGGCCATGGCCAAGTTCCAAATGGTGACCTCTATACCTCACCAAAAGGCCAAGTTTTACACCGAAGATGGAGTGGGTATCCTTAATAGCAAGCCACGGGCAATGTGGGAGTATGTTTGGGATTCTCAGCGGAAGAAGCAGAAGCTGGTCGTGGATATTCCCGGCCAGGCAGTGGCAGCCCCCGACAAAGAGGTTCCAACCACTACCAATTCGGGCTCCCTCCCCATAAACAATATCGAGCTCGGGGAGATTTCTGAAGCAGTTGACCCCATGGAAATAGAGGAGCCCGAGCAAGCCTCGGCACCAGTACCCTCCAGGCGCAAGACTAGATACCTCGAGGCACAAGACATTGAGATGGATACTCTGTAATTTCGCGACGAGCCCGACATTCAGCCAGAAGGCGAGCTGGAAGAGATCATTGTCAACCCTGCCTACCCCGAGCAGAAAATTAAGATCAGGAAGGCCATGCCTCCTGAAGCTCGGAACAAATTGATCGAGCTACTCAAAAACAGCCTCGATGTGTTCGCTTGGACTGTGAAGGACATGCAGGGGATCGACGAGAGCATTGCCCGCCATGACTTGAACGTGGATCCAAATTTTTGGCCTATGTAACAATGGCCAAGGCAGTATTCCCCAGAGAAGAGTGCAACGATCAAAACAGAGGTCGAGAAACTTCTGAAAGCTGATATCATCGAAGAAATCCAGTATCCAACCTGGCTAGCAAACGTGGTAATGGTTAAGAAGGCTAATGACAAATGGCGGATGTGCCTCGACTTCACGGGCCTAAAAAAAGCTTGCCCGAAATACTGCTACCCGTTGCCGCGCATTGATGTGCTCGTAGACGCCATAACCGGCTTTGAGATGCTCAGCTTCTTGGATGCGTATTCAGGGTACCACCAAGTAAGGATGAACGAGCAGGACAAATCCAAGACAGCTTTCCAGGCAGCAGGTGGTCTCTACTGCTACAAAATGATGCCCTTCGGGCTGAAGAATGCCGGGGCCACTTATCAGCGTATGGTCAACAACGTCGTTGGCTCACAGCTCGGCAGAAACATGGAGGCTTATATCGATGACATGGTCATCAAGACCAAAGGTTTGGACCACACTATTGACCTAGCAAAAACGTTTGCCAATCTGCGCAAATGCGAGCAAATGCGCGTTCGGGGTGCGAGCAGAGAAATTTCTCGGATTTATGGTCAACCAGCGCGGGCAGTGTTCTAAAAATCGGCCTAGGCGGGCGCCTAGGCGCCACCCCGACGCCTAGAAATTTGGCAAATCGGCGAAAAAATCGGCTAGGCGACCAACTGCTGATTTTTCCTATTTTTTTAGTTTTGTAAAAAAATTTGGCCATAAATAATGTCATTTTGGGTTTTTAAAATAATAATAATAATAAATATCAATTTAAAATAATTAAATTATTTTTGTAAATTTGTAATTGTCAACGGACCTATGGATTATTGAACTGTTGACTATTTTTGTAATATTTTGAACCGTAGATGATATTAAATTTCTAGTATTACCTTTAAAATTTAACATCATAATGTAATTATTACTTTTAAATTATTAGGTGATATTTAGTATTAGTATAATTAAAAAAATTATGTTTAATAATTAGGTTATAATAAAAAATATATTAAAAATCAAATATTATGTCTTATTTCTCGACCCCGCTTAGGCCCCGCGTATATCCCGCCTAGGCGCTCTAGGTGCTGGTCTGGCGCCTAGCGCCCGCCTAACGATTTTTAGAACCTTGAGCGCGGGATAGAGGCAAACCCGGAGAAGATTCAGGCTTTACTCGAGATGGAGCCGCCTTACTGCATTAAGCACATCCATCAGCTAAACGGCAGAGTCATCGCCCTTGGTCGCTTCATCTCCTGATCAGCAGAAAAATGCCTCCCATTCTTCAAGGTCCTGCGCGGCAACAAGGGTTTTGATTAGAATGCAGAATGTGCCAAAGCCCTCGAGCAGCTCAGGGAATATCTTGGCAAACCATTTCTCCTTAGCAGCCCCGTGCCTGGTGAGCCTTTATACATGTACTTAGCAGCCACAGATCAGGCTGTGGCCGCTGTTTTAGTTAGGGAGTAGCTAGGAATCCAAAAGCCTGTGTATTATGTATCAAAGGCCCTCAGTCTAGTTGAGGGTCATTATTTTAATGTAGAAAAATTAGCTTACTCGCTTGTCATAGTTGCTCGAAAATTAAGGGCTTATTTTTCTACACATGTAATCATAGTATACACAGACGCGCCACTGCGCAAAGTCCTTCACAAGCCCGATTCATCAGGCAGACTACTCAACTGGTTAATCGAGCTCACAGAATTCCACATAGACTACCTACCCAGATGGGCAATAAAGGCACAAGCCTTGGACGACTTCTTAGTGGAAACAAGCTTCACTCAACAAGAAGAACATGAAGCTCAGCGACCAGTAGAGCCCGGGCAAGAGCAACTGCCACAACCTCGACCAGCCTGCTGTTGAGATCTTTATGTGGATGGAACAGCGAGCAAAGTCGGGAGCGGAGCTGGCATCCTTCTCATAGCTCCCGACGAGATCACAGAATTCAAACTAGCACTTCGGTTCAAATTCCCCGCCTCCAATAACGTTGTCGAGTACGAAGCAATGATCGTTGGCTTTGAGCTCGCAGCTGACATGGGCGTAGAAGCGGTCACTGTGTACTCGGATTCACAACTAGTAGTGAACCAAGTCCAAGGGGAATATATGGTGCATCACCCTTCCCTAGTCAAATATTGCGAGCTTGTCAAGGAAATCTTGAAGAATTTCAAGTTCTGGGAGATCATCAGAATTGATCGCGTTGACAACACGCGAGCAGACTACTTGTCCAAGATCACTGAAGCAAACCTAGCATTGCTGAATCCTTCAGTAATGATTGAGCATTTGGAAACTCCGGCCATTGATAGACCAGTAATCATGGACATCGAGCCAGCAACCAGAAGTTGAATTGATGACTACAAGGACTATATCGAGCAAGGAGTCCTCCCAGCGGACAAAGTCAAAGCCACCACAGTCAGAAGCCAGGCTTGCAGATACTCGGTTGTCGGGGGAATCCTATACAAGTGATCTAAGGTTGGACCTATGCTTCACTACGTTCCCCCGGAGCTAACTGAGGGTGGTTTATATGAAGTACATGAGGGAGAATGTGGCGGCCACCCGGGCACCCGAGCTCTAGCAGAAAAAGTTTTGCGCGCAGGGTATTACTGAATAACCCTCAAAAGAGATGCAGAGAAGTATGTCCACGAGTGTGACAAGTTCCAAAGGTACGCGGACATACCAAGACTGCCGTCCACCATGCATGCAAACCCCAGTGGTCGCTGCTTGGCCTTTTGACATGTGGGAGATCGATCTCATCGGTCCATTCCCGTTTGCACAATACAAATACAAATACGTTGTCATCACTATTGATTACTTTACCAAGTGGATCGAGGCCAAACCACTGGCCACCATTTGCAAAGGCAAACATCATCAAATTTGTCCACGATCAAGTGTGGTGCCAGTTTGGTCTTCCGCGGGCAATCATTTCTGATCATGGCACTCAGTTTTCAGACAAATTCACAGTCGAATGTGCTCGCTTGGGCATTAAACATTAGCAATCATCCGTCGCTTACCCTCACGGCAACGGCTAAGCAGAGGCCGGGAACAAGCAAGTGATGCATGCTCTCAAAAGAAACCTTGAGGGGCGAGCGGGAAAATGGGCAGAGGAACTACAGTCGGCCTTGTGGGCGGTCAGAACCACTGTCTGAGGTCCAACAGGGGAGACTCCATTCGCGCTTACATACGTATCAGAGGCTATGATCCTGGTAGAGATGACCTTGCCTAGCTATCGAGTTTCCCATTACAGTGAGCAGAATAATCAGCTTGCCCGTGTAATAGACCTTGATCTACTCGACGAGAAAAGGTTGGATGCACGACTCAGAATGGTCAATTACAAGCAGCGAGCAAAGGCTCATCATGACAAAAGGTTTCGAGGTAGAGCTTTCATGGTCGGAGACTGGGTACTCAGAAAGATTGAGGTAACGGGTCATCGGGCAGAATGGGGAAAGCTATCGCCTAACTGGGAAATGTATTTTCAAGTTACTAGCATAGTCAGAGAGGGCACCTACATGCTTCAGACTTAGGAAGGAAGAGACTTGAACCATCCTTGGCATGCAGATCACCTAAAAAAGTACAATCCCTAAGTCAGTCCCCAGTACACAAATGGGCAAGACCTCAGTCCTGTTGAGGGTCACTATTATTGATAAATAAAACGCAAGTTTTTTCCATGATTGTTCATTCAGGTTATTTAGTTGTCTTTTATCAATTGCTTTAGGATTGCTTGACAAAATCTGTTCGCCTGCCGAGCAGATAGGGCCATGCCCGGTCAACCTTCCTCTGCTCCTGAGTATTAGTGAACTTATCTTATCCTTTCCGTGAGTAAGATGAGGCCATGCTCGGTTCACGTACTAGGATGCCCGCCAGGCGGTAGGGGCCCTGCCCATAATGTAGCGGCTAACTACCTCAGATTCCTATAGTGACCGAGCAACATTGTTAGGCGTATACCTCTATACCCAGTTGATATACTAGCAACCGCTTCGATGTGCCAACATCGAACTAGGCCCGAGCCCGGTTGCTGGTGGCCACTCAGAGTAGGGCCCTGCCGGCTAGGCAATCTTCAGGATGCTCGCTCTTAATGATAGGGGCCACGCCCGCACAAAGCCTTGGCCAGAACCAAGCACTTAGACCGAGCATCTGTCCGGGTAACCTCTCAACTTAAATAATATGTTTGCTTAGTTAGCCTTATTATTTTCAAGTTGATAATTACACAAGTTGGCATGCTCGTTTAATTCTGGTTATCTGTGCTCGACATGTTTCTAGGGAAGTATCTGTACTTGTACTAATAGAATACAGGGAAACACGAGTAAAGAAACAATCATTGAGCAAGAAGCAATCATCGAGCAAAATAAAAAACCGAAGTGAAATCACAACAAAACGAATGTCAAACAAAAAATGTTCTCTATTCATAGCAAAGGAAAAATTACATTTAAAGACACTTATGGTGGCGCGCAGGCCGAGCAAAAAATGATATTCCTAATCTAAGCCTGCTCGGGAGGGGGAGGAAGATCCTTGGCACTGGCCCAGTACTGAATCTCGTACTGGAAGTTCAACTCTTTCCGGACAGCCTCATCTTCAGCAGCCTTCGCCGCGGCTTCAGCCTCCATCTGCTCGCTTTCTTTCAACGCCTCATCCTCAGACTCTAAGGCCTGGATAAGTGAGCAGACGTTTGCGTCAGAGGGGGTTGGTGGGACCCAGGGCACGCGACCAGCCTTTGCATCACTCTTGGCAAGTGCCTCCAGCTCATCTTTGGTATAGGGAACCAAGTGGTGGAACTGACGGGCAGCTTCAGAATATGGGTCAAGCATAGCCCATTCAGCCATTGTCTTCATCCCCACCCTGCCATGGCCGACGAGCATCCTCAATATATGATTGGTGCCATGGGCGAAGTAGGGCACAATGGTCGCGTCCACAGCATCCTCAAAGGCAAGGGAACTCTTAAAATCCTCCATCGCCTTCTCCCGGGACGTAGACAGCTTCGCCATCAGATCCATCACTAGGTTTCCATCTTTGATGACCTGCATTTTGAGGGAATCTCGCTCTGCCTGCAGCGAGTCCCTTTGCTTAGTGACCGCGGCCAGAGACTCATTTTCTTTCTCCAGATCGGCCTGGTTCTTTTTCATCTGGCCCACCAACTCTTTTTTCTCAGCAACCAGAGTGTTGTTTTGGGCCACCAACTTCAAGTTACGCTCGAGCATCTCGACTTCTTTCTTTTTGGCCGCCGCGTCGTTGGTCTCCAGTTGGTCGGCCAGAGTGGCCGCTTGCTCTACTTTCTCCTTCAAGAGGGCCTCAAGTTCCTTGTAGTCGGCCATCATCTTCTTACGAGCATCCTTCTCTTCATTATACCGATCGTAGAGATTGGTACATGTAGAGGCGATCTACAGATAGAGAAGAATAGTCAGTACAGGAAAGAAGGAAGTAAAAGAAAATCAAGCGACAGTTCATGTTTTACCTCGCTTAGGCAGAGCCCCACGTTCCCGACCAAGACATGGCCAGCGGTATCTCAATCCCGTTCTAGACCATCATGCATGGCCCTCTCTATGATACCCTTCCACACAAGACCTCCCGGGCTCCTGTGGGCATGTAGGTCTAAGCCCCCTAACATAGGGGCATCCCCGGATATTTTTTTCACTAGCGCCCGGGCAGCGCTGGTGGTAGAAGGCATTACAAAGCTGGCCTGCCTCCAGGTGGCTACCCTGCTCTGGACAGGGGCAGACAAGACAGGGTCAGAGCTCGAGCCCCGGAGGCGGACAGACCTGGCAGGAGGAGGAGTGGGACTTTTCTTTCTTTTCCCCGTGGCCTTGGCATCTTTGGTGACGGGGACCACAGAGATGTTGGCAGCTGGTGGTTTGGCAGCTTTATCGGTAGTAACCATGGGGACCTCTTTCTACGTGGTAACGACGACTTTGGGCACCGTTATCTTCTTGATCGGACTCGCGGCCCTGCCCAAGGCATGTGTTTTCTTTGCTGGCGGGCAAAAAGGGATCTTAGGCAAGGCCACATGCTCATTGGCCTTCAAATCGGTTGCCCGCTGGTCAGCCTGTTTCTTCCTCATCTTCAGCATCGCCAAATTCTTTATCCCTGAAACAAGGCAAGACAAAACGGGATCAGTTCTGTTACGAATCGAATATTGATCAAAACAGAGGTGGGAGCATATTCGTAATTAGCAGGCAACCATTCTGGTCCTCGTAAACTGGCCGGCAGTCCGCACCGGGACCCAACCGTTGACATTCTACGCATTTGCGCTTGAACATCTGCCCATGACAATCACCCCAGTACGGATGAGGTCTCTTGGGGACGTGAATTAAGAGGGGATCCACCCAGAACTTCTGCTCGGGCACAAGTTGTGCGGATTGCACACCAGCTCTTTCCAATCGAGCAAGAATTGCTGGTCGACCCGCTTCTCGTTCTCCTTATAACCCCTACGGCAGCCTTCAACGCTCTAGCCGGGCAATCTCATCCGAGCTGAAGTCTTGTTTGGAGACCTTGGGGATTTTTATTTCGTTAGTGGCCGTGGGCGCAAACAGTCAGCCAACTCGAGATTCGATGAAGAGGACCCTCCGATCCCAGGCCTCAACCTTCCCAGGGATATCGACCAACAACCTGAAAAAGTTGGAGTTGGACCTCACTCCAATCCTCCCGCTTGTGCTCGGGGCAAAAATGAACAGCTTACGGAGTAAATACATATCCGGCTCGAAGCCCAGTAGAAGGTACGACACTGTGAAGGCTGTGATTGCCCGAACCGTATTCAGCATCAGGTCGCAGGGCATAGCCTTGGTCTCATGCAAGAAATCCACTAAGAAAGGATCTAGCGGGAGGCGTAATCCTACCCAGAAAAAATCGGTAAAAAACAAGAGCTCATTTCCCTGTTCGCGGGAAAGCTCGATGCCGGAGGGCACGTCCATCTTGCTAGCCCTGTAGTAAGTAGAATGGATGCCAAGGGATGTGAGCCAAGCAGTCACCTTGTCCGCCGTGTCCAAAGTGGCCCAGTGAGCGGCATACCGACTCTCATCAGCATTCACATACCAGTCGGGCTCTTCATCTTCACCAATAATTTCGTCAAGTGTGACCTCCACTTGAGAATTGCCGACCTTTTTGTAGCAGCGAGCAAGGGGAATGTTATCGCGGTCATCTGCTTCATCCTCTAGTGCAGCTTCTACTTGATTGCGGCCTGTCTTCTTTAGGCACAAGGCAAGGGGCATGTTATCTGCCTCGTCAGTCTCTGAGGCCTCTCCAGCTGCCTCTCCCTGCTCGACCCTTACTTGCTCGACCACATCTTCGACGTTGGCTACCCGCTGTTCAGGGCCCTGCCCACCAGCATAGCCACCAATGATACTCTCCTCTCCAGAGTCCTGCCTACTGGAGGAATCATCTAGGTCAACTACTAAAGGTGCCACGCGCCCAGGGACAGTCGGCCCGGCCACGGATCTCTCTCCCTCATCCAACTTATAGTCAACGGGAGGAGTCTTCTCGCTGCTCAAAGAGTCATTCTTTCCGCCGTAGCTGAAGGCCTCGCGGTCATTTTCTGAGATATCAGACATCTACAAGGAGATCGAGGAAGGAGAATCAATCTTCTGCCCGGATAACCGATGAAGCAAAATGGGGAAAAATTCCTAAGTCTAGGTACACCAAGGGGGCCATGCCCGCCTAGCGAGCTAGACCACATGGTCTTTTCCTCGATCTCTACCTAAAGGGCCGTTCTTAATCTTGACCTCCTACCCAGAAGCATGTGAAGATGAAGGAAAAAACCAGAAAACCCTCATTAAACCTAGAAAAACCAAGAGCAGAGCAGGAAGAAGAGGGTCAGAAACTTATTGTTAGTCCTGGTTTGGTGCGTCTTCTGTGGGAAATCAGGGGGGAAAGATGAGGCCAAGGCAAAGCTTGAAACGCCAGAAACAAATGAACGGTGGAAATCAGAGTGCAAGATCACCGGAGTTTGGGCACGTTCAGGGCAGCAACAGCGGCAAGAGCACCAGAAAGCTTGAAGAAGTCTCTCTCTGAAAATCTTGAAAACGGTAAAAGGTTTGAGAAGGGAGGGATTTGGCCTTTTATAGGCGGGCCTTTTGGGTTTTTGGGGGGAAAGTGGACGCTAAAACGACACGTGCAAGGACGGCTCACGTCACTCAAGACACACTCGTATTAAATGCGGCGCTTCGATAGCCACGCCCTATCAAATCATATCAACCCCTGACGGTTCACGCGCCCCTTCGTCCACTCGCCTGGTACACCCTCAGCAGCAAGCTTCCTCAGTACGCTTCAGCTGTCTTCCATTGAGGCCCCAGAACCTTCCACAAGTGCACTCGGCCCAGTTACTATTTTCTCAAAAATTCACAAGTGTTGAAGCCCGTAGTCAGAGCAACACCACCCAACATGTACGCTCCCCGCTCCGAGCATGAATACTCGCCAGACAAGGAGCTAGGGGCCACTGATGTGCCCGGCCCAAGCCGGGTCACGAGCAGGGCACGAGCACCCACCACGTGCCAGTCATAAGCACAATTAGTTTGGGGCCCACCAGTCTAGCAAAAAAAGCAATCAAGGTAGCGGGCAACGAACAGTGTAGTTCCTGGACAAACCTGGACGGGTGTAGGCCTTGCCCGCCCGACCAGGGGCCATGCCCGAGATCACACTCACAACAGGCAACGAATCAGGTTCATCCCGTCCAAACCTGGTCGAGCACTGGCCTGGCCGGCCCGACCAAAGGCCACGCCCGGGATCTACATGTCCTTCAACTCAGTCTACGTCTAATAGCCGGAAAGAGTCTTACTCGCTCAGGCACTCATCGAGCAGGAAACTCCGGAAACTTGCTCTCCTAGACAAGTCAAAGGTTTCCATATTCGGGCAGGACATTTGCCTTATCTGCTCCTACATTTATGCGGCCAGCCGCCTATCATGCTTACAATTTAGGGATTCTCTCTTTAATTGACTGGATATCTAAGGAAACTAAATCCTAGACAGATTCAATGACACCGGGGGCATATAAATACCCCTCCGTAAATCTAAACAAGGTACACACACTTTCTTGAACCTAGAACCTCTGTCAAATTCTCTCTTGACATACACATTCGATACTTACTCTCACGTCGGAGTGGTTTCGCGAGACCAAGCCTTGCACTTCCACTAACGTTTGTTTGTGATCTTAATCAGGTTTAAGGAAGCTGTTCAAACCCAGATATCCTACCCATCCTTTGGACAGCCCAAGCTGTGATTTTGCCACATCATTATAAATCCAAAATATAATTAGAGAATGTTAAGTAAATTGATTTTAGTTGTAATATATTCTTTTATTGACATGAAATTGAGAATCTCAATCCAAAATAGATTATGTTATTCGTAAGGTCTATAAATTAACAAAAATGATAGGTTTATGTGTTTTTACAACTATTGTTACAACTAAGTCTTGATGAAGGCCAATGATGTTTTGGAAAAAGATAATCTTGTCATTTATTAATGTATAAATTGATAATTATTCATTTACAATTAATTAATATCTTGTTAAATTAATAATTATTAATTTGCAATTAATTAATAATTGTAATAGTCAATTAGTTTGAGCGGAAGGAAGGGAGTGTATTTTTTGGTAATGTTCCATGTATTGTTGTGTCATTCGAAAATGATTCATAGAAGTAATATATAATAGGATTTGAATGTTCTTATCATCTGAGACACTAAAAGCATGGGCGAGCATAGGTACATGAAGCAAAAAAATATAAGGAAATTCAACACATTCCCATTTTTATTTTGGGAGAATTTTATAAGTGACTATGAGCATATATATCTCTTTAATAGTGAGTTATATAAATTGGATGAGACAATTTTAGGTCACTAATTTTCGTGGAAAAAAACGAGCTTACGTGGGCGCTCTCCACAATACCCAAGCTAAGATTCTCTTCGTAGACCCTAAAGGGTGGTCCAGTGATAGAGTTAGAGTTTTAAAATATGTGAGGTCTTAGGTTTGATCCTTTCTCATGTCCTTTCAGGGAAAATGTCTACGGAAAAAAAAAAACCTCTTTGCAATTGCATATGTTTTAGTAGACATTTTATCCAAGGTTTTAGATAAACATGAGTTTTTTGTAATATTTGTTTTTAGGGTGATAACTAGGTTGGTCCCTTGTGGAGAAATGTTAACTGGAAAAGTTCAATATATTTGTTATAAATCGTTACAGTACATTTTTGAGAGAAAAATGATGAAAATACCCTTAATAAAGGAAAGACGGACAAACAAAGTTACTGTCTAAATTTGGGCTTGCAATGAAAAACATTGTGCATCGTTCAAAACATTAGACATCGCTTAAGATTTGAGCATTGACCATTGCCCAAACGACGCCCACATCATAGGAAAAACATTGGACATCACTCAAAACATTAGGCGTCACTCAAAATTTGAACATTGGCCACTGCCCAAATGACGTTCACATCATAGGTAACGACGCCCACATCATAGGCAAAAACATTGGATATCGCTTAAAACATTAGGCATCGCTCAAAATTTGAACATTGGCCACTACCCAAACAACGCCCACATCATAGACAACTGCCCAAACAACGCCCACATCATAACCCAAAGAAACTAAGCATCATAGCCCAAGGAAAAACATTGACCACTACCCATACGATGCCCACATCATAGGCAATGATGTCCACTTCGGAGCCATTGTTGTAGTGTACTCCCCTGTTCGAATCTTGCGCACACAATTGATATTTTGTTTTGACTCCAAACTAAGCATCATAGCATTGTGCACATTGATAATAGATTTGTCTGCAAGTTATTTCTTCTGCATCGAAATGAACAAAATTGACTTCGGAATGAATAATTAAACACTGCCATCAAATATCAACAAATGTGGGCATCGAAATGGACAAATTTGACATTAGAATGAGTAAATTGAACACTGCTCCTAAATCTGTGTGTAAAAATTGAGCATCCAGAAAACTTTCAAAGCATAAAACAGTGCCTAAACAACAACTTTTGGCCTTAAAACGAAAACGTCACTGGGTGAACCCCAATGTGTTTGTAGATCTCGATGAGAACTTTGATTTGATTTGTGGTGGGTCATGTTGTTCATTCGGGATCAACAGTTATGGAGAAAATTGTTGGGGAAGATGAAAATAGGTCAATAATGAAAAAGAGGCTTAGCCGGATGTAAAGAAGATGGAAAATTTTGATTTCTTTTTTTATAAAAGTGGATTTAAGCGGTTTAAAAAATAAAAAGGATAGTGGAGCAGTTATAATTTCAGGAAAGTGTACCGACCCGCAATTAATCCTTGTTTTTATTTGATAATTTTATGCTAATTGGTAAATAGATGACTAAGCCCATTTATGACTCACCTATTTATTAGGGTAAAATTCTGGCCGGTCATTTTTTTTAAATGTTGTAATCGCAAAAGTCGACCGTTTTTTGTTAACCGTAAAAGACCGCTTTTAGGTATATTATTCCAAAAATGTCATCGTCTCCTTCAACAGCTCCGACAACACACTTTGAATTCGAAAATCACCATTATTGGGCAACGAAACGGGGATCGACCTGTGTTGGGTTGAATGATTTTTCAGTTGGGACAAAGACGGAGAATGAGGAGGATGAAGAAGGCTTATGACAGAGGAGACAGAAGAAAAAAGTGTAGGACGTGTTCTGGTTCATTATCATTTTGTATCGCGATTAAAAATTGGATTTGGTAATTAAAACTTATGTATCGTGGTTCAATAATTGTTTCATCGCGATGCAAAATTGGATTATGTAATTAAGACTTATTTATCGCGATTCAAAAAATGTTTTATTACGGTTCAAAAATTGTTTCATTACAGTACAAAAAGTATTTCATCGTGGTGCAAATTTGGATTAGGTAATACAAACTTATGTATCGCGGTTCAAAAATTGTTTCATCATGATGTAAAAAATGATGCAATACAATTGATGTATCGCGGTGCAAAAGTTAACCTCCGTAGCACCCCTTCAATTAATTTAGGGATCGTAGTCATTTTGTCCTCAAAAGTGACTTTTTCCGGTAAAAAGAGAGAGAGTATTTTAGCGATTATAAACTTCAAAAAATTGACCGACCCATAATTTTTCCAATTTATTAATGACAAAAACTTGGGTAAGTAAGACAGTCTTACCAATGGTTTTTATAAACGATTTATTTTTATCCGACCACCGTGTATTGTGGATTAAATTGTTAAAGAGTGATGTTCTGTTTTATCAGGCAATTCATACTATCGTATCGTGTTCGTGACTCACTATCGTGTTTTCATGTTATATATCTAATTTGATCATAAATATAACAGTAATTATTTTTTTAAATATATTAACAATTTCGTGTCTTTCGTATCGTGTTGGTTTTATCGTGTCATTTGTCTCTATAATCGTGTCGTACTGGTTCGTGCTATCGTGTCGTGTCAGCCATTGCCACCCCTCACTTTTATGAATTACGATCTATACGATCTTAGGGCTGGCAAAAATCCCGTTTTTCCCGACCCGTCCCGACGCCCGACCCGATCCCGTCCCGACATTTCCCGATCCCGACAAATCCCGATCCCGATTTTGTCGGGATTTTTCCCGTCTCGACATATTTCGGGACGGTATTCGGGATAATTATCAATCCCGTCGGGATTCCCGACCCGTCCCGACTATCAATCCCGTCGGGATTCCCGAATCCCGACCCGTCCCGTCCCGACTAATTTTTTTATTTTTTTAATATTTTGAATATTTTTTATATTTTTTTTATATATTTTATATATTTTTATATATTTTATATATTTTTATATTTTATTTATTTTATTTTATAAATATTGTGAGTGTTAGGCATTGTTTATTTTTTGTTTGCTAAAATTAGTTAATGATGTTTGTTAAATTTATTTTCATAATTAATATTGTGGTTTTTTTTTGTCTATCACTTTTCTGCATTTAGTGTAACTCTTCTCCTACGAGTGGGGTGCATTTTGTCCATAATGACATATTCAGCAATATTCACCATTAAGTAAATATTCAAGCATACTTTGTAAATATATAGTTTGAAATCTTAATTACGATGAAGACATTTTAAAAATATTTTAGTGTCAGAAAATATTGTTCATAAATATTATAGTCGGGATTACGAGATTTTTATATCCCGAACTGTCGGGATCCGGTCGTCGGTCACACTTATCGAAACAGGATCGGGAAGAAATGAAATCAGAAATCTATCGGGACGGGATCGGGATGAGGGGTATCGGGACGGTCCCGTCCCGATTCCACCCCTATACGATCTTGCTGGAGAATTATCATTTATTAATTGACAATTCGCTTACACATTTATTTAAGCTCGCAACCTACATAGATGGCGCTCATATCCACTTGCTCGAGAGTGCCAAAAGTCACGACACCAATTGTAGAAGGTATGGAAACAGATAGGTCAATTTTCTTTTGTTTTAGATTCAAACCAGTGATGCACCCGTGCGTTGCACGGATTATATATGTGTATAAAATTATATACTAAATTAAAATTGAATAATATGTAAGTAGATTTTTTTTAATATTAACAAAATAAACAAAAAATAATAAACAATAAAATTAAATATAGAAAACCCTATAAATTTGAAAAAAATAATATAAATTTTGGAATATTTTTTATATATCATAATTTTCGTTCAACATGTACGACTATTGCAACTATAAATATCACATAGTAACTCTAGACAAAGTTACATACAACTTATGATAAGCAAAAACATGTTTTTAAATAAAGTCTTATATTAGACAATGATTTAAAAATAATCAATAGTCTTTAGTTTTTAAAATGTTTTATCTTTGGAGAAAAAAAATCAATTTATAGAATAAAAATATTAAGAATTTCAGTTCAATTCAAATTCTAATATTTTTCTAGATATAAACATTAAAATTTACATTGAAGCTCACAATTCCAATTCTAAACAATAGAATTGAGGTTCACTTTCTCTCATTCTTTACTCTGGAGTCTCAACAAAATTTAAATTCACTTATGTATTTTCCGTATTAAAAAATGATATTAAAATAAATACAAATAAATACAAATAAATAAATAAATAAAAGTTACATTACTGTTAAAAAAAGTTGATAGCGCATATAATATCAGACAATGGGAAAATTATTTGTGATATACTAACATATTTTGTCATAAAATCTAAAAAACTACACTTTTCAAAATTGATAATTTTTACAAACTAATTCAAGTATTATGGTTCAATTTAAAAATCAGACATAAAGAAAAAATAATTAAAATAGTATATAACCAAGGAAAATAAAATGTAGGTGATAGGTCAAGGAAAATGAACCAAAAATTCAAACGATCGATGGATAGACATCGGAAAATTTGGTTTAAACTAGTTATGGATAACTTTTGGACCTCGATTCGGTAAACACTCATAAAACCACATTGTATTTAGTTGATGTATATAAACGAAAAGAAAACAATTTTACCCAAGTTTCACCACATGGCACATATTGCAAAAAAAATTACTTATTTTTTGCAGCAATGACGAACCTCAAGGTTACCACCTAAAGAAAGTCCGACAACGGAAGCTATGACCACCGACTTACCGAAAACTTGTTGATATGTTCATATTTCCAAAAATATTTCAAAAACTTTGTTTAACTTCAAAACTCGTTTATTAATTTTAATTAGTGATTTAGTTCAACTAACAAACAAATTTGATCTGAATGTTGATTAATTTCATCATCAGCACTTTTTTATATGAATTTTTAAACATGTATAAGTAACTAAAAAATCAGAAATTATCGGGTTCCTATTTTTTTTGTGTAGCTAGCTGTTTCAAAAAATTGGTCCTATCTCGATTTATAGATTTTTTTTACAATAATAACTTTAGTTATGATGAAATAGAAAAAAAATTGTCAGATCTTGGTATTATTATTAATTGATTGTCTGTAAATTAGTTTTACTTCAAAGTGTGTGTATATTATTTAGTTTCAAAATCGTTGTTTTATTTCATATTTATTTTTCCTAACCTGGATATTGATGCAAAGAAATTGACAAAAAAAGCTTGGTTTTGTTATCTCTCGTGTTTTTACTATGCATATTTTTCTTAATATACTAAATAAGAATGTGAAGAGGTTTTGAAATCATTTATCCAATCAACCATAATAATGATATTTTATATTTTTAATTTCCAATGTAAAAAATAGGCTTATATATAAATTAGAAGTGTTTCTAAATTTAGAAAGTCACTTTTGGGGGAACTTTCCAAATCTTGCTCATCTCCTTTTATATATGTATAGATATTGGGAGAACAAGTAATTTACAATTTATTTAGATGTTTGCTAACTTATGGTGTTACGGAGCAATCTAGATTGCACCCGATCGTATTCTTTTTATTTTTCAATTTTTTTTAAACAGCTCATATCAGGATTAAGAAAGGGAACATTAAGATCATAATTCAAAATTGAACGTTTTGCGTTAAATATGTCATTCTGCCTTGTTAATCAATGTGCATTGTTGTCGTAACGGGTTTACATCGAGTAAGGAACGTTAAAAGTGATGACTCGCTACATATATAGTATTTGGTGGTGTGTGTTACATGTTAAAAAATGTAATGCATTTGATGGTGCATTTACAGGGGGATTAAATGAATGCGACACAGGTACACGTGGCAATATATGTTCGTTAAGAGTATATAATTTTGTGAAATTGTGAGAAGATAAACACGAATAAATGTTTTATTGTATATTTCTCTAATTTAGTGAAATTGATGGCTACCGGTGATGGATGTTGTCGGAGTTTTGCCGAATTAAGTAAATTTTATACGTTCTTATGTGAGTACTTTTATTTAAATTATTTGTCTTATTTACTTTTCCCTTCCCAACTTGTCGTAAAGTTCATCTCGAACAACTTGACTTGCAAGTTGATTCCGTTGTACATGTTTGTCCTTTTTCAGAACGAAGCTTCGGTCTTTTTTGCTTTCTAATTTGTTTTGATAAATCTTGTCCAATTGTAATTAATGACCAAACGTAGCTTTTTTCGAACTAGATATAGGTTCTATAATTTTTTGGTTAACAAGTTGAAACTAGGAGAATAAGGCTATATGAGAATTTTCATCAAGAAAGAATAGGAGTATGTTATCGATGTAAACTAATGTATTGAAAAGAATTGGTTTTTTGGATTTTATTTTGTTAGCGTTGAGGCCTAAGTTGGGGTTATGCCGGACAATCACAATCGGAAATCTATTAATCCACTAGATTTGCTTCGAAAATTATCCAACTCAATCCAATTCATTAATGTTTTTATGAAAATATTAACGGGTTGGGTTGAGTTAAAGCGGATTGAACTCGTTACTTATTTTACCACAATATTTTTTGAAAAAATTATGCGCCGGTTCACTTTTGAAACTTTTAATCGTTAAATTACACATTTTTTTTTATTTTCAATCGGAAAAAGTCACTTTTGGTGGCAAAATGACTACGCTACCCTTAATGAACCGTAGGCGCGCTAGGGAGATCATTATTTTTGCACCGCGATTCATCAATTTTATTGCATTATTTTTTGTACCGCGGTTCAATATTATAAATGCTAGTCTATTTTTGAATTATAATTCATCAATTTTAGTGCATTAATTTTTGCACCGCGGTTCAATAGTGTAATTGCTAGTCTATTTTTGAACCGCGATTCATCAATTTTAGTGCATTAATTTTTACACCGCGATTCAATAGTGTAATTACTAGTCTATTTTTGAACCGCAATACAAAATCATAAAAAACCAGACCACGTCCGCCACATGCTTCTTCCATCTCCTCCATCGTAAGTCTTCTTCTTCCTCCTCTTTCTCCGCTTTTGTCCTAACTGAAAAATTCTTCAACCTAGCACATATCCATTATATATAGAAAATCATAAAGAACCAGACCCCGTTTCACTGTGAACAATCGTGATTTTCGAATCCAAAGTGTGTTGCCGGAGCTGTTGAAGAAGACGATGACATTTTTTAAACAATATTTTGAAAAATTGTCTTTTGCGGTTGAAAAAAATCAATGAACTTTTGAGGTTAGAAACTTTAAAAAAAGGGACCGGCCAGAATTTTCCCTATATTTTTTACTCTATAAATGTATATATTTTAGGGCGTGAAGGGGGTTGGGAATCTGGGTCAAGACGGGTTGACCCGTTACAAGTTATTACATGACCCAATTTAACCAGATTCATTTTAATTTATCGGTTACATATTCAGGTTCTAACGGGTTTTGACCCATTTCCCATCTCAATCGAACCTAACGCACCTAGTTATCAGACCTAATTGAGGTGTAATTTAATTTGTGCTTTACATTTCAAGAACTTCAAGGCATCATTTTACTATATACATTGTGTATTATCCGAGTATATTTGTTTGGCGAGTGTTAAATCTGAAATGCATGATGGATTTGTTTTGCGGAACATCTCTAGCTAGACAATCTTGCACATACGTTACACCTATTATTCAAACTTGTCCGTTTTATTTATCTTCCTAGCAAGATCTAGAAGGAGAGACCAATTCAACAATGTGAATATTTTTGCAATTGTCAAAGAGGGTAGATTTGAAGTACTACAAAAGATTTTTGATTGGCATTTTCAAACTATGTATATATAGATATTAAACTACTTATAATGATGCAATAATCAGCCTTCGGTCGTCTAATTGATGTGTATAATATCTGGACTTGATTGTATGAATTAGATCTTTTCACAATTTGTCTAATAATATATATGGAAACACCTTAGCTGGAGTGCAAGACTTGGCCTTGCAAAATCATTCCGACGTGAGAGTAAGTATCGTATGAGTCAATAAGCAAATTGATAGAGATTTGAGGCTATAAAGAGTATGTGTACCTTATTTAGGGTTTATGAAAGGGTATTTATAGGCCCCAATATCATAGAATCCATCTAGGATTCGCTTTCATAATTACCTAGTAGGTTTAGAAGGAAATTCCTAAATAATTGACATGATTGACGGTTGGTCGCGTGAAAGTCTAAGTCTTTGACGCTTCATACTTGATGTTGATTCGGACGAGCATTGCTCTGTCCGACTGCATGATGTAAGTTTGATAATGATAAGTGTGATCCACGGGCAAGGCCCCTGATCGGACATACAAGGCCCATGCTTGACCATGTTTAGACAAGATATGCTTCCGACCTCTGTTTGGATACCATACTAGCAAGTGTTCTAAAACTCCCTCTAACTCAACTCCGCCTAGGCCCGTCTAAGCGCTAGGCCCATCTCTATCGCCGCGACTTTCTTAGTCGCCGCCTAATCGACCAAGTCGGCGTTTACGCCAAACCTCGCCGACCTTAATTTATTTTTGTAACTTTGATTTTGTGGCATGCGGTGACCGGAGAAGGAAGGGGGGGCGAACTGGAGAAGGAAGGGGGAGTGGTAATGGTGATGCAGAGAGGGAGGTAATGGGGGGCGAACTGGAGTAATATCTTTTTTTGTTTTTAGCTCTAAACTTGGCTGGTTTATTGCTTTGGGGTTGTTGAGAATTAAGATTAATGGTAGGTTTATATATTTTTATTCATTTTACAAATATAAACAAGTGTTTGATAAAATGACAAATATAAAAAAAATTAAATTTGTATTCAATGTGTTTGATCTTTGATGTAAATTATCAAAAAAAATGGTAATTATGCCTTAATTCTAGGCCCCGCCTAGGTCTCGATTACGCCCCGACTAGTCCCCTAGGCGCTAGTTGCGTTAGTGTGCCGCCTAGCGGCCGCCTAACGATTTTTAGAATCTTTGGTACTAGCTCTGCCCACTAAGCCTTTGGGTCCTTTGCTAACGAGCTCGTGACTGACACATGAAAAGCACTTATACTTTGTTCGTGACCGGATTTGGACCGGATACATCAACTTATTGCATATTTTTTCCTCCCTTTCTCCCTGGTTTTACACTTAAAATGGTTAGCGAATAGCGAGTAAGTAATAAAGGAAACTATTTCCGTTCACGCATCTGCAAGTTGAAGTATGAAATAAAAGAACAAATTTTCAAACAAAGAAGAAGATTCTTGTTTATCCATAAAGTCCATTATTAGCAAAAAAAAGTCTTCCTCCATGGGTGATCATGATTCATGTACATGATGTTTGGGGTTTTATGGAAGTTGATTTAATGAATATTGACTTGCCACCAACTAAAGAGATCTTGCTCAAATGACCTAAGTGATCTATCTAACTTTATATATGGGATACTCTTGGCATTGTACTTAACTCGATCTGGCGCCCCACCTTAATCCACTCGCTAATCCCCGGATTCGATCTTCCAGAACTCCGACGTAATTGACTTTTACAACAAATTTGTTGCTTTTACTCATGATCAAGGTAATCAATTAGTAGGTAGGGGTCACCTCTTTGGGAAATCAATCTGTCTAAAAATGTGTTTAACTGCATATTTTAAAGAATTAGGTAAACTGAGTATCATTTTTATTATCATTTGGTAAATGTGGATGTTGTATATCTACTCCATTGATGGACATTGTAATGTTGTACAAAACGTCGACAAGGAGTCTGAATTTGTACACTCAACGCTTAATGTTGTATTGGTTTACATTACTAACGCTTTAAGATTTGTGGAAAACCCTAGCCACGCTAAATCCGATGAGTTTCACAGTAGGGTTCTCAATCATGTGGGATTGGCTAATTAACTACTAACTTCCTAATTATTTTAGTCCGTTAACTCTTCAACAATTTAGTGATTAGCTATCCACTAATTAGAGATGTATATAGTGGCGGACGTAGAGATTTACTCAGATGTGGACAACTTGTAAAATTTAACAGATTATTATTAAAAAAAAGTTCTTTAACAAAAAAAAAAAAACCCCAAGTGGAAGCAACTGCCCCATACCATGAAACATATGTCCTCATCTGGATGTACACCAACGTTAAGTATTGGTATACAAATTGGTACTCGCCAACAAGCGAGCCAATTATCCCGGCGTTTATCTAACATTTAAGAGAAATTTAAGTCTACAATTTAGAAATGACGAAAACTTGTGTAAGACAGATTTTACAGATATTTTTTATAAGACAATTATTTTTATTCGATCCACTGTATATTAATGAGTTAAGCGTAAGAGAATATAACTCTATCTTACGCATTTGAATCCATTAAACGAGTTTACTAGATATCTAGTCTTTAGAAATTCATAGTAATAGAAAATGATTTTGTTAGTTAACTCAATCTGCATTAATTGTGGGCAAATACTTGCACGCACGGGGACAATTATTTTCGCCATGCATGAATCCAACTGGGTGCAGCTGTATTTGGTCGTTGTATTCAGTGTTAGGTGGAAAACTTGTCGACCACAAAAAAAACAACCTCAACAAACATTTATTGTATCCGTGACTTTTGAATGTGGACTCTATATTATCGGGTATTATTTTCTATTCTAAAATTATATTTCTTTTATTTCAATGTCACAATATTTTCACGTAATAATTAGAATTTTTCATAAAAAGAAATATTGAGTTAGATTTTATGGATTTTTATTGTTATAGAAATATAATTCAACTTAATAACTAATTTTATTTATTTACGATTGGCATGCATGTGATAAAAATCGAGAATAAAATAGAGATAAAATATAATTTTGAAATAGAGGATCCAGATCCGATACTAGGTGCTCCAAAGTTTTTCCTTCTCTTAAACTAGACATTAGCTAGCGTACATGTTAGGTTTTTTTTCTTTGAGCTTATATGTAGATATTTACATACATGTGTAATTACGACGTAATACGTTATTAGTCTTGAAACCCTAACAGTTTGGAATGCTTTTTGACCACATTTGAGGGTTCCAAAATACATGTTTTTACTGAAACAAAATTACCGATGTGACCGTTTTTCATAACATTTATGTAATAGTAACTTCTTTTGACCTGTGGCACCGCTTGGGACTGGGATTGGTTGAGTCGGGTAACGGATCGGAGCCCATTAAAACTCTAATATAAAAAAGGTCAAAATGAATCAGGTTAAATCAGGTTAAGTTATAATGGGTAATAGGTTAAAACGAGTCGCCTCATTTGACCTGAATTTTCTTCCAAAAATCCAAATATTTATAAAGTAAAAACTATTGGATCAAAATGAGTAATGAGTTCGACCCCCCAAAATATTAACATGTTGAGTTCGGTCGGATAATTTTTAAGTCGAGTCAAATAAGTTAAAGGGTTTTTAGTTGTAATTGTCGAGCTTAATTGAGTCATTCACCGTCATCTCGCTCCCAGTCTTCCAATGCCTTGTGATCAAGAAACTTGTGAAGGTGGGCATGAGCTTCACAAATATATGTAAAGTTTAGCATAAATTGTTATTCCCTCTATCTCTAAATTATTAACTTGTTTTTTTATCTTGTTTTTTTGAGAGAAATTGACATTTTCCCAAATAAAAATTTGAGGTGTATTTTTTATAATCATAAAACATATAATTTGTGGTGCGATGTGAAAAGGTTAGGTCATGTAAAGACAGATAATCCATGTTTGATAGCCATTTTTTTGCATATCTTTCATGTTTATGTCAATATCTCTTACCCAAAAGATTATTATACATAGAATATCAAACATATAATTAAGATCATCCATATTACAATTCAATGGATCTATTGAAGAGTAAAAAAGAAGGATAGAAGAAAAAAAAACCTTGTTTTAAAATTTTCCAAGACTTCTTTGTGCTTTTAAACAGCTACTTCATTATCATTTTGAACATGATCACTTGGTACGTCTGATCAATAAGATCGCTTTCTATTTTTAGTAACTGTTTTTATCAATTTCAAGAGGGAAGTCTTTGATAGTGAAGTATGAAGATTGAGGAGACATGAGAGTATCGTAAATTGATCAATAAGATCGCTTCCTATTTTTAGTAACTGTTTTTTCTCAATTTCAAAAGGGAAGTCTTTGATAGTGAAGTAAGAAGATTGAGGAGATATGAGCATATCGTAAATTGATTCTTAGATAGATATTGTTTGGTAATTTACAACATATCGACAAGTGAGCAAGCAAGCGAGCGATCGAGCTCGAAAAGGTTGACTCCAATTAATATAAGCACTCTTGGCTTCAAGTAAACGCCTCCTCCCAAGTCTTTTATCAACCTAATCTATATACTTTTGGTAAAAACTTGTGTAAAACTATCTTACAGATATTTTTTGTAAGACGAATCCTTTTTACCTGACTCGATCAGCACATATGTGTTGGTGGATTGAACTGTAAGAGAGTGGAGCTCTGTTTTACGGATAAAAATCCGTAAAACGTACGGTCATATAGAAAACTTACACTATTTTTTTCTAGTAATTATACTCTCCTACAATTAACTCATCTCACTATTGACATTATTGACACAAAATTGTCTCTTTTAATTATGTCGAAAACTTGCCTCCTCTCTCTCTCTCTCTCTCTCTCTCTCTCTCTTGAAAAGGAACGAACATAAGCAACAATGAAAAATCTTTTCATGGATTGGTAATTTGGTATGAGGTGAATTGTCAAGATTTTGCCTCTCTTTGGCCAAACATTGGTGAGGGTTCCATGCCTAAATTCCATGGATGGCTACATGTTTCATTTATTATATAGTCTAATCAACCCTAGTATGACTTATTGAAAGGTTTGTACAAGCTGATTAGGTTAGGGTTTTGTCAACAAAGAAAACCCTTCTGGTATCCATTGATGATCTTTCTTGTCGTAGGAGGCGGTGGATTCACGGTATAAATTTAACATTTTTTATTACAATACAAATCTTATAAACAATTTTTGTGTTGGAAAATTGTAATAAATGTGAAGAATATTGAGCAACTTTAAGCACAATTTTCTTAATATATGACTCGTTGACAAAGTTAAGGGTGGAATTATGTTTAACTTCGTAAGAACATCGAAATTATATTTTTCCAAGCCCCGTTCTTAAATAATCGCCCCTTGACCTGATACACGATTTAAGAAAAAATAATTGACTTTATTATAAATGTTACTATAATGTGTAGTTTCCTTAATACTCTTTTTCCATATGGCCATAATTGAAGTAGAAAATGTAAGGGTAAATGTAGTAAAACGTATTTTCAATTTTTCATTGGAATGGAAAAAAAAGTGAAAGATAACAATTATTTGGGAAGAAATGTCCAAATTGGCGTTTGGATGAAGAAGATAGTTAAGGAGTAACGTATAGTGTTGGAGTTGGTTATAAAATACAAAACTTAAATTTGTCCCAATGAAAACTTAACAAAACCTTGGCTAATATATATACAAACTTCTTTCTACTAAAGAGTACAATTGTATAGTATGGATCTCTCTTCACGCGCACCCTAATCTATTTCATCTTTTGATAATTTTTTTCCTTCAATTGGCTCACGCATGAGAGTTTACTTAATTTTGGCGTTAAAAGGATGTCGTTTTTATGACAAAAAACTCCAAATGGTTAGTGAGTAAAAAAGGAAACTCTGCATCAATATGAGCGAGTGATTGAGCTCGTAATGATGCATAGTTTCCTTTTTACTCGCTAACCATTTGGAGTTTTTTGTCGTAAGTCAAAATTAAATATGTAGCTTTCTTCACACGCACCCTAGTTTATTTCATCTTTTGTTAAAAAAATTCTTTCAATGGGCACACGCACAAGGGTTTACGTAAAAACGATGTTTATGACAAAGAACTCTAAGGTTAGCGAGTAAAAAAAGAAAACTCTACATCATTACGAGCTCAGCTTGATCATTTTTGTCCAAGTTCAACTATTGAATAGAAGAAAATATTTTCAAAGCCAAAGAAGAAGATTCTAGTTTATCCATATAGCTCATTTTTTTGCCAAAAAAAACATCCTTCCTCATGGGTGATCATGATTCATGGAAATTATGTTTGGCCTTTTATGGAAGTTTATTTAATGTCTCCAACATGATCTTGCTCATATCACCAAAGTGAAGATCGATGGATCGATCATTGATCTATATTAGCCTAAGAGCATCCCATAAAGTTAGATAGATCGATTAGATCGATCCATCAATCATCACTTACCATTGTACTTGATTCGATCACATACTCTAACTTAATCCACTTACTAATTTATCGTAGTCCTATATTTATTACTCGAATTTATTGGACTCGATCTTCTCAAACTCCAACGTAATTAACTTTGTATTAAACTTTAAGCAATGTTAGGACCATTCAAAATGTACGTCAAAAAATAAATACTCAATGATTTACCACATCCTAATTGATTATATATTTTGAGGATTACAATACTCTGACCAACTAAAATAACCCAACTCATTAAATACCTATTTTTTAATGTAAATTTTAAGTGACCCAAAGATTATCCTTAAATTTTTATGAATAGACAATCTTTTGTACGACAAGCACATTTTGGATTAATGTGTTTAAAAGAATTTGTTTTTCCACCCTATTTTACTCCGATGACGGACCAATAATGTTGACATCCTGACAGCCTGACAGGAGGTCAGCCAACAAACGAGCCAATTAATTATTCCAGTGTTTATCTCACATTAAGAAGAAATTTAAATCTCCAATATAGAAAGTTTTAACAATTAGGACCAGCATTCCAAGACACTGAGAAATTCATAATACTCAGGTTTAAAAATAATTGTTCACCTTTCTTTTTTTATCCGATTTAAAATATTTATTCTCTTTTTAAAATGAAAATTTTTAAATGCTTTTATCATTTTACGTTTATTTTTTCTACTTACTTTAATTGTAGTTACAGTTCAAAGGCACATTACATGAATATTTATAATATAATTATTTATTTTTTCTTAGGTCTGTCGATTTGGTGGGTTAGATTGGATTGAAATGGATAACGAGTCAGAACCAGTTAGAACTCAAATATTAAACTGATCGAAATAGATTTGGTTGAATCGGGCGTATTGTAGCGGGGAACAGTTAAACCGTGTCTGCCCTCTTGGCCCGAATTTTTAATTAAAAAAACATACATTTTTTGAGTAAAAACTATCGGGTAACCCGTTTTAACCTGAAAATATTGACGGATTGTGTTGAGTTGAGTACTTTTCAGGTTGGGTCAGATGGATTAACGAGTTTCAAATTATAATTATTAGATATATTTTTTTCTTAAACAATGTATCAAATAAAAAAACAATTATTTAAATTGGAAGGGAGTGATAGACAATGATGTTGTGGTTAACTCAATCTGCCATAATTGTGATCGGGCAAATACTTGTGCGCACAGTGAGGGACCATCATTTGGCCATGATTTCAAATGGATGCGACTCCTTTTACTGGTAAACAAATAGCTTCATTAAGTTTCGATTATACACGGAAATTGAATCAATTTTGTAGAATTGTTAACATTAAATTAAATAATAGTGTTTGATATTGGCAGAATGATATTTGAAATATAAATAGATTACTGAAATCTTGAAATTAAATATTAAATTTAAGAAATTACAATCCTGATGATGAAGGTGAGATTTGAATTATTAATAGTTAGAATCTATATAAAAGAACAATTATATCTTTTTATTAGGTCAATTATCTGCTTTTTATAAGAGAATAAACTAGTAGTTATTTTAACCAAGTAATAACAAATATTTTTTTTGGAATTGTTTCAAATGTTGGACAAATTACTTTTTATCCCCCAAAGTTTCAACCAAATCTCAGTTTGTTACTCATACTAAGGTTTATGTCATTTTAATATTCAAGGTTGCCATTTGTCCTAGTTTCCCACTTCCTATCTATTGCCGTTACTAAAATGACGTTAACTTGCACGTGGTCTTCCACGTGCAGGTTATTTTGGTCTTCTTCCATCCCAGTTCACTCGTACGCACCTCCCTTTCTCTCGCTTCTCTCTCCCCTCAAACCCAACAACCACTATGAACCCAGATGAATGATTTCAATTTCCCATTATTTGAAGTAGATGAATAGTAAAGCCCTCCCTCGCCCACACACTAGCAGAATTCAAATGTCACTCCGATTTCACGATCTCTCTCGAAGGTTGAAGAAATTTGATGGATACGCTGGAGATCAACAATGTAAGTTATTATTTGCTTTAAGGTTATCTCTAAAATTCTCTCTTCTCGGCTCTCCGCTATTTTGCCTCATGTTATTTTGGAGAATCATAGTGCATTTACCAAAGGGCGTACCATTCAAGACAATATCCTCCTTGCGCAAGAAATGATGTGTCATCTGGGGAAAAAGGTTCCTGGATCGAATGTGGTTATTAAACTTGACATGTCCAAAGCTTTTGACCATGTTTCTTGGGTCTTCCTTACTAATGTTTTGAGGAAATTTGGGTTCCATGAAATTTTTATTGATCTTATTTGGAGGCTTATATTGGATAACTGGTTCTTTGTCCTAATAATGGAGCTCCTGCTGGCTATTTCCCCTCTATTCGAAGCTAATGTTGATGGCATACAATGGGACATTGGACTTATGCCAGTAAGGTATGCAGACACACAATTATTAGCACGTTTACTAATGATATTTTTGATATGTACTATCGTACAAAGAAGCAAAGCAAAATATGGGAGTCTCTGAAGCTCAAATGCACCGTCGAGGATATTGGGAAGCGAAAGTTCGTGATTTGGAACTATTATCACTGGGAGATGACAGAAGACAAGGACATCAAACTGTAAATCAACAAGTACCATAATTTGTTGGAGGAATTGAAAGCATAAAATACCACAGTGCATGATGAATTCGTTGTTGACTTGTTGATTGAAAAGCTACCTGGATCATGGAGTGACTACAATCAACAGTTGAAACAAAAGCACATGCAATTATCGTTGACATACCTAATCAAGCACATTAATATTAAGGACATCAACCGGAAAGAGACCAATGATGTAAAAGCGAGGAGATGACATCAATGGAAAATTTGGTGGAAGGTAAAAACAAAAATAAAAGGTATGATTCCAAATTTCACAATGTTGGTTACAAGACTAAAATTAATAACTCTCGCGCTTTCAAGAAAAGGAGTAATTGTTTTGTTTGTGGAAAGCTAGCTCATCATGCATCTCAATGAAGACATAGGATGAGAAATGAAGATACTCTTAGGCCAAATGCAAATTTGGTCGAAGGAGATGATATTATTATTGTGGTCCTTTCTGAAGTAAACCTTGTGGCCAGTGTGAAAGATTCGGTGGTAGACTCTAGGGCTACCATGCATATTTGTGCAAACAAAAATGCCTTTTCCTTCTACAAACCTGTAAGAGATGGAGAAGAACATGTGTATCTTGGTGATTCCCAAACGGCAAATGTGGTTGAAAAGGGAAAGTTCTTCTCAAACTCACATCCGAAAAAACATTGGCTCTCAACACTTACCCAACATTAAAGCAAATTTGATCTCAATGGCTCTATTGGGAAAGGCTAGAATGAAAATATATATCATTTGAGTCTGATAAAATTGTGATGACAAAAATAATGAGTTTGTGGGAAAAGGTTATTGTAACCAAATTTTCTTTGTACTTAGTGTTTCTAATGTGATTAATGAACATGCATCTTCCTATGCTTACTTGATTGACTCTATTTATATATGGAATGCTAGATTAGGCCATGTTAATGTTAATTATGTTCGTAGAATGAAATCACTTAATTTAATTTCTTGTAATACCAACATTTCTAAACATAAAATTTGTTGTGAGGCTAAACAAATGAAGAATTCATGCATTTCTGTTCAGAGAGGGGGTGGATTACTTAGCTTGATTCACATTGATTTAGGTAATCTCAAACAAACAATAACTAGGGGAGGCACAAGATACTATGTAACCTTTATTGATGACTTTTCTAGATACACTAGATTATACTTGCTTTCGAAATAAAGATTAAAAGAGTTATGCTTGATAGAAGAGGAGAGTTCACTTTAGTTACTGACTTTTGTAAAAAAAAAAAAGGATAGTTCATGAAATCACTCATCCTTATTCGCCTGAATAAAATTGGGGTTGCTGAAAAGCAAAAAAAAGGGCATTAAAAGATATGATGAATTCAATCCTAGTTAGTTCATCTGCACTTGATAATCTTTGGGGTGAAGCTATGTTGTCTGCCTGTCATTTACAAAATAGAATTCCTTATTGAAAATTAGACAAGACACCTTATGAAATGTGGAAAGGACCTGATTTAAAATATTTGAAAGTGTGGAGGTGTTGTTGTCAGACCCTAAGAAGAGGAAAATAGGTTCAAAAACTTCTGATTGCATGCTTATTGGCTATGTTGAACATATATAGATTTATTGTATTAAGAAGTGATGTACTAGATGTCAATACTATTGTTGAAACCAAGAATGTTGAGTTTTTTTAGCATGTTTTTCCTTTAAAACTTGATTTAAACTCTCGTAATCCTGTTGATAGGAGTGTGGAGAATTGCACTGAAAACTTTTTTGATGACTTAAGGAGTAAAAGGAAAATAGTTGAAAAATCATTTGGAAATGATTTTACACTTATCTCGTTGATAATGATCCCTTTACTTTTTCACAAGCTATATCTTCTTTTGAATCCAAATTTGGGAAAGAGGCCATTTAAACTGAGATTGTCTCAATCAAAATAAAACATGGCTGGAGCCAAACCCATTGAATGTAAATGGATTTTTAAGAGAAAATATCATCCGGATGGATCTATGGAAAAATATAAAACTAGATTGGTTGCAAAGGGTTTTATTCAAAAAACAAAATATTGATTATTTTGATACCTTTACTCAGGTGGCTAGAATTTCCTAAATTTGAGTTTTGATTGCTTTAGCATCAATTCATAAGCACCCAAACAATGACACACTAAATTTAATCAAGTTTTGTTACTTGATGGCTATACTTCTATCGAAGTTGATAGATATGTGTATATAAAACTTGTTGATGATCAATGTGTGATTATTTTGTCTATATGTTGACGATATGCTGATTTTGGTACGAGTCTTGATGTTATACACAAGACTAAAGAGTTTCTTGCTTCACAATTTGATATGAAAGATAGGGGTGAAACAAATGTGATGTTGGGTGTTAAAATCATAAGGAAAGACGGTCACATATTTTTGTCACAAGAACATTATATTTAGAAACTTCTTAAGAAGTTTGAACACTTTGATGTTAAACTTGTGAGTACTCTTTATGATGCTAACACTAAAGAAAAATCAAGGTGACAGTGTGGCTCAATTTGAGTATGCATAGATTATTGGGAGTGCTACATTTGATGAACTTTTCTCGACTTGACATAGCTTCTGCTATGTGTAGATTGAGCAAATATACTCAAAATACCAACGGCGATCATTGGACTGCCTTGTAGAGACTAATGAGATATTTAAGAGGTACTATGAGCTATGATATTTTCTATAGTAGATTTCCCGCTGTATTAGAAGGATACATCAATGCTAATTGGATTTCTGATTTTGATGAGATAAATCCAAAAATGATTATATATTCACACTTGGTGGGGGTGCAGTTGTTTTGAAGTTGGCTAAATAAACCATTATTGCTAAATCCACAATGGAGTTAAAATTCTTTGTTTCAGAATTAGCTGGCAATGAAGCTGAGTGGTTGAGAAACTTCTTGACTAGTGTTCCTTTCGGTTTGAAACCTATAGAATCCGTGTCTATGCATTGTGATTGCTAAGTTGTAATAGCCATTGCAAAGAATAAAACTTTCAATGATAAAATAGACATATACGTCTAAGACATGAAGTAGTAAAACAATTGGCAAAAATGGAATATATATCAATTGAAGTTAGAAATGAATTTGGCCGATCCTTTGACAAAACCATTCGGTAGAAAAATGATTGATGAAACATCGAGGGAAATGAGGCTTAAGCCAATATGAGATTAATAGTGATGGTAACCCAACCTTTGTGATTGGAGATCCCATGAATAAGAATCATATGGGTAAAAACAAGTTACTTGTTAGTCCCATTAGCTCAATTTCATTGTTGTTCCTTCATAAGGTGTATGTGTTGAGGTCAATTGCAAAATGCGAGGATAAGCTACAAGGTTTTTAATGATTTCATATCTCTTATGGGTGGTATATTGAGTTACAGTAATATATTTGATGAAATCACCTATAAGAGTGGAGTGAGGCCGTTCCTATGAGATCATGGTTAAATCTAGAGATGTTAATCAGATCAGCCCTATCAGTTTCGGTCCCTAATAGGTTACAGTTTAAACGGTCTAGTTTAAACATATCACTAAAAACTCAAACCTAACCCTAACTTTTTCCGGTTCGAACCTACAGTTTTCGACCTTATTAACATCTCTAACTAAATCTCTAAAGCACTTTTGAATAAACCAAGCACGTGTATGACCTATTAGCGCAACAACGCATTAAACAACAGAAATCTATAGTGGAATGTAATGGATAAGATCTCTAACATTCAACAAAGAGTCTTTGGTTCATAGAAGCAAAGTCTTCACCAATTCTCTGTATGTTATGTCTTGTTTATCTATATTTGGTTCATAGTTCAAAAGACACCAGTCTTGATGCATTTTTACTCTCTCGCTCTCTCTCTTTGGCCCAACAATGGAGCTTCTTATTCATTTACAACTTTTGAAATATGTATGGGATTGTTGTATATTTTGTATATAAAATATTTCAAAAATTGATGACTTGGTCTTACTCCAAAACCAATTTTACCAAGTCTTTAGCTTATACTCACTACCTTTATCCTACTTTTCCTTAGGAGTACGTTGGGCTTTGGTATATAAATACCATCACTCACTCACTTATAGTAAACAAGAAGATCACTTCTTTTCTTTCTTTATTTTTATCCCGCTGCTTCTTCTTTCCTTCCTACTCCTAGGTTCTTGAGTTATAATTTATTTTCATTGCTTCCTACTCATAGTTTATAACTATAGAAGAATCAATTGTATCGTGGGGATTGAACAAATGATCCTTTTGGACAGTGCTTTGTTCACGCCTCAGATTGATTTCTTAAGTTTGCATGATACTATTTTACAACTACTATTCTCATCTCGAACTTTCACCATTGATCGACCTCTTCAATCTTAAATGTGGCAAGACTAACCTTCTGCTCATTAGGGCAAATCATTATTTTAAGAAACTTCTCCATGTTTTAAATCCAATCCTTTGGTTTCTTGGTACATGGTGCACACAAGAGGTGACATTAGGCAACATGTGCCAAATTCACCATACTATTTCTTGCCACAAGGACTAATTGACTGAGGCTCGAGAGGAGAGCCACAAGATTTGGGTCCATTGGGTAGGACCATTAGCAGCCACATTAGGCTTGGGTCGACCAACGTTTCCCCCAACCCTGAAGGTAGAATCCTTTGCAATTGCACTACCCCTACCCCCTCACATCCAATTCTAAGATAAACGGTATTTAAAAGTTAATCATCTGTTAACCGACACAAAGAACATAAGCAAAATACATAATTCTTACGTAATACTCCCTCCGTTTTTAAATTATTGTTCTCATTGACTTGATACACCGTTTAAAAAAAATGATTATATTATAATTATTAGTGAAATGTGTGGTTTTTTTTTAATGTCCTTGAACATGTGGCCATAATTAAAGTATATAAAAAAGTAAGCGGTCATTTTCACCTATCTAATAAGTAGCTTCATAAAGCCTAAAAAGAGTACAGCTTCTCGAAGAGTTAATTGTTGAATGGTATATTTGGATTATCCCATTCCGTGTTTTGTGTAGTGTGATGAGAAGGTTAAATTTTTACTTTATACCCGTGATGGGTCACCATAGCCGACTAGTTTTCACAATATACGTACACGAAACTAAAAACGTGAGATTTACAAGAATACCAATTCCCTCATCATGCTTCCCCTCTAACCTATCTCCCCCCCCCCACAGTTTTTAGTAGGTCTTTTGTAAAACGGTCGTACGGATCTTAACCTGTAAGATGAACCTATCCATGCTAAATGTGCTAGGAGTTATAAATCTCAGCGCAACCCCTCGACTTTTGGAAATTACAGCGTCACCCCTCACTTTTATAAATGAAGAGTACTATTTTTAGTACTAAAAGTGTAACTTTTCAGCACAAAATGTGTCACTTATGACCATAAAAGTGTTAATTTGCATATTTAATAAAAATTATCATTTTTTCCTTCAAAATTGTCACTTTTTAGCTTTAAATATGTTATTTTTGGCCTTAAATGTGTCACTTTTGCTTTGAAAATAATCCCCTTACATTATAAATGAAAATCATTATTTTTAGCGTGAAACGGTGAAAGTGTCATTTTTTAGCATAAAATGTGTAACTTTTGGCCCTAAAAGTGTTACTTTGCATTACAAATAAAAATCGTCATCTTTGGCTTTAAAAATGTTACTTCTTAGCATTAAATGTGTAACTTTTAAACATTAGAAGTGTCACTTTTGGTCATGGAAGTGTTACTTTATATTTTAATAAAAATTATTATATTTTTTTACTTAAAAAAAGTCACATTTTCCCTTAAAAATATTGTTTTTACCTTAAAATGTGTCACTTTTGATCTCAAAGTGATATTTTACATTAAAAATAAAGTTAATTAAAGTTTAAGATTATTTAGGACTAAAATGCAAAGTTTGGGCACAAAGGAACTTTGGAAGCAAAGTTTGAAAAGAAAGAGGACACTGACGCACGATCTGGAACAAGGATGACACCGAAGCAATTAATGGAAATATTCATTAATGTGCTGGGAAAATCTTTATGTTTTTGCTTCGGTGCCCCTATTGTTCTAACATTTGCCGCTAAAATCTTCTTCCTCTCAACCCTTGCAATTTCATCTAATGTTGGCTCCGTTAACCTTCCGTTAACCTCATTTGTCTTGAAATACTTGACGGACCCTAATGAAATTTGATGAAAAACTAAGTGACACACTTAAAGTCAAATGTGACACATTTAAAGTCAAATGTGACATATTTTAAAGTCAAAATTAACACTATCAAGGGCAAAAATTTTTTTTTATTAAAATGTATAGTAACACTTTTAGGGTCAAAAGTGACACTTTTAATACTATAAACTTATATTTTAATGCTAAAAGTGATGGTTTTATTTATAATGAAAAGTGACACCTTTTCAAAGCAAAAGTGACGTATTAAGACCAAAGGTGATACACTTAAGGCTAAAAGTAACACTTTTTTCTGAGAAAAATGATAATTTTTCTTAAAGATGTAAAGTGACACTTTTGAGATCAAAAGTAACAAATTTTATGCTAAAAAAGTAACACTATTAATACTAAAAAGTGACACTCTTCATATATAAACATGAAGGATGACACTGTAGTTTCTATAAAATGAGATGTTGCGTTGAGATTTCTGAATTTTGATCTATTTAACAGATCGTAACATCGTTTTAAACAAGTTTTTTTTTACTTCCTCTTCTTCTCTCCTTCTGCCTCTCTCTCCAGCGCCACACATCCTTACACTACCCCTGCCGTCATCCCCATTTCTTCTTTCCTTTTCTTTTGGTCACTCAACACACACACACACAGTACACGCACACCCACAAACACATTCATCCCCCCCCCTACAAACTGCAGTGGATAAACAAGAACCCAAAACATTATCAATGGATTCTCTCTCATGACGTACACGGTCCAAGAACTCCATACATGATAATGAAAAAGCAAAGAAAACATTGTTTAAAAGAGAATATTGGTTTACCTTTCAGTGCCGCGCCGCCCGATTCCTCTCTCTCTCTCTCTCTCTCTCAATTTTGATTTAAATCGAATGATATTCTCGGCTTTGTGTTATCTTTGAAAACTCAAACACCCGTTATCTCCACAAACTCCACTTCCATCTTTTGCCCTCGCATTCATTCCCCACGTCTCTTTTCCTTTTTTTTTTTTTTTTTTTAATTTTTAATTTTTTATTAAGATTGTACTTCGCTTAATTTAAATAATCGTCATCTTTGACTCGACACATCGTTTAGGAAAAAATAATTAATTGTATTATATATTAATGTAATGTGTGGTTTCCTTTAATACCCTTAAGCATGCGGTAAGTAATTAAAGTAGGTGAAAAAAGTAAGGATAAAGTGGTAAAATTATTTTTCTAAAAAAAATTATTTTGAAAGATGATAATTATTTGAAATCAGATAAAACAAAGAAGAAAAAAAAGACGATTATTTAAAATCGGAGGAAGTAACAAATTACTAGCCAAGCACGTAATACAAATAATATTAATAATATTTCCTCCGTCTCAAAAATTATTGTCTTGTTTGATCCGATCCACATATTAAGAAAAACAATTGACTTGATTAATAATATTCGTTTAATGTGTAGTTTTCTTTAAAGCACATATATATGTGTTATATAGTTAAAGTACGATGAAAAAGTAATAATTAGTAAAAATATTTTTATAAAATAAAAAGTTTCAAATAAGACAATTATTCATGAAACGACAGAAAAAGAAAGAAAAGACAATACTTTTGAGAAAAAGAAAGAAAAGACAATTAGAGACTAGATATTTATGATACTGAGTGAGAATATAGCCAAAATACAAATTCTCCTCAATATACACTCAATCTCGGATCACTACCCATCTTAAATTTGTGTCAATTTGGTATTCTTAAGATGTTGCCATTTATTTTTTGTCAATTAACTCCTCGCCCAACGTCCGTTAAAGAATTACTCTGTTTTGCACTTTTGTTTAATTCGTCATTTTTTACAGTTCTTGAAACAGGGACACCCACAAAATGCCGCCAAGATGGCTAAAGCGCGTAAAAACACTCGAGCAAACAAGTTTCATCCAGAATCCACCGCTCGGGCCTTAGTTTATTTTTATTCTGAAAAACTCAGCAAACTCATCCAGAATCCACCGCCGCAGTGTTTCAAAGTTCATTGTATCGAAATCAACATTGGTTTGCCGTAGTGTTTTAACATTTCTATTTTTTTTTGTTTCAAACATGTTTTGTTTCGACTGTTTCTTTTAATTTGGACTTTTCAAGAACAAAAAGCATTACAAGTTGATAGACGCTGTTTCTATAATAATTTTACATCAAATTGCATTCGAAGAAATAATTCAGATTTCGGCGCAATAATTTTTACCATAAATGAGCAATTTTTATTTCCCTGATAAACAACTTCTTCTTTTTTCAACCGTTGGACATTACAGGACTCGGTTGGAGGTTTCTGATAATAGATAATATGAAGATCGTGGTGACAAGGCGGGTTGGGAGGGATAGGATTCGAACAGGATTTCGGTTACTGCCGCTGCCGCCGATGAGATTAAAAAAATTGGGGCGATAAACGAAGAAGAGTTCGATGGGGGTGGGTTTGATGAGGAGAGAGAGGAGGGAGGGTTTTTAGTGATTCGCAATCTCGAGCCGATGATTTCGGCATTGTTTCGAATAAGAGCTTTACTTCAATCGATGGAGGTCCCAAGAGGTATTGGAGGTTTTTTAGAGTAGGAGAGAGCTATCGGGTTTTGAATCGAATGGCAATGGGGTGTCGGATACTGGGGAGGAAAAAAGGAAGAGGATGGAAGGAGGTTTGGTGGCATTTTTGTCCTCTGTTTTGTAAAGGAAATGACGAATTACCCATCAAAAAAATTGCAAGAGCACGTGAGAGTTAACGCCAATTGTTGGGATCGGGAGTTAATTGACACAAATGGCAACATCGATACACAAACACAAAATTTATATATCGAATTGAGTGTATACTTTGAAATTTATTTTGGCCGAGAATATATATGGTGACTCTTCTAAGTTTCAACATTCTAAAACCATTTTTTAAAAAAAGAGTTTTGTATCATTTCCTTTAAAAGAATGTTTTTAGAAAAAGTTCTTTATCTTGAGACATATGAAAAATAGTACCCTTGAAATGAGCTATTTCTATTCACACTCTAAAATAGAGTCAACGTGTTTAGCGAACACTATATCCCATTCTTTTTTCGTACCAAAACTCAAAATATTGGAAACTTAATTGTATCGAAATGGTTTACCAAACAAGTCGCTTTCTTTTCCATGTTTTTTTCATTCTCATTCTTTCTCGATAATTGCTAAATCACCCTCTAAAATCTTTGGCACTATCATTTCCCTTTTCTGTGTGCTTTTCTTTTTTCCTTTCAATATTTTCAAATTTCATTGTATATTATGTTTCAAAATATATTTAAGAGAGACACTATATTTTCATTATATTTTTTGCTTATCCATTACATAATTAGTTATTCCATTAATTAATAACATATTTGGATTAATCTACCCATAATTACTTACTCATATTAAGTTGACTAATAAAGTTACTTTTCTAATTAATTACCTTATATCATTATTATTTTTTATGAATAACATAGTTAGAATATTATTATTTTTACTTTTTATTAAATTCTTAATCAATTAATCTTATGACTAAAGTTATCTTGCATTAAATAAATATCTTAAGAACATCATTTGTTTAACAAATTTTGAGAAAATGTGTACTATTTCGTTATTAAAAGGAAATTTTAAAAGTGAGATTTAAAGGATATAATAGTAAAATATATTTGTCCAATACTAAAATAATAGTGTGAAAGAGTACCGTAAAATTTTAAAACCTTTTGTCTACCAATAAAAATAATTTCACGATTTAATTATCGACTTGAGTGAAACCAATATTCAATATAATACTTAGCATATTGCTATTATTGAATTAATTTTTTAGAGTAATAATTTTTTTAATTAAATTAAATTAGATTATTTATTTTGATGATAAACCATCTTGTTTGTTGAGAATTAAAAATTAATTCATAACATAAAATTTGTGACATGACTTCATTTAGATAAAAGTAATTGAAACAAAAATATATATTAAATTATAAAATTCAAAATATAAATATTTAATTTCAATTATGGTGGAGAAAATAAAAAAGAGAGAAAATGTATATGTAGTTAAATTTGTTAGTTAATATGAAAGAGATTTAGAGGGTTGTATAGATGGTACTCATTGGAGTTGAGATGTTTTAGAGTGTTGAAAAACAGATTTAAAGAATTACATAAAGGGTGATTTAGAGTGTAACTATTTAAGATGCTCTGACCAACCCAACTCAACATTTTCAATTACCAAAAATAGACATGAAATAAACTAAAGACAATCTAAAATATAGTATAATATTAATTAATAAAATTAACCTTATTAACCAAATTTTGGGTGTAGTATAGAGTTAATTCGTTTTTTCTTAATGAGTAAACCAAGTAAAACAGAATAATAATTTAGAAACGGATGAGTATTAATCTCTCTTGTTTTCGAGCTAGCTAGCAAAGGTTGATTCAATCAAAATCAATAGAAGCAATCTTGGCTTAGAGTAAACGCCTCTCATTGTTGTCTTTCTTGACTCAAAAATGGTGTCTTTTAATCATGTGTAAAACGTTTCTCTCTCTCTCTCTCTCTCTATATCTATCTATCTCTCAACTAGGAAAGGAAGGATAAGCAATGACGTCAGGATATAACATAAGCAATTACGTGAGGAATGTGAACTATTATCCAACAAGAACATGGAAAAACATCTTCATTTGAAATGCTTCAAGTTCCTATCAATCATCATCCATGAAAAAAAACAAGAAACTCTAACATGTGTATAGATTTGCATGCAAATGAAAAGGTGGTCCTCCGACTAATTAGTTGCACAAGAGCTTAATGAAATTGAATTCGAGGCGCAGGGGACATGGCTAATTAATTATGGTCGAAAGGGAGAAAATCTTAGCAGTTCGAACTAATCTCAGCTCCCCCCCGTGTGTCACACATCCCAGACACACATCCCTATCATAATTAGGTTGTGAGCTGCCAAGAAGTACTCATGCACAAACCATGGAGCCTTTCATGCTCATGATCCGTCTATCTATGCGAGTTTAGGAGACAAAAGCTTACAAAACACGGTTAATTTTCTATAAACTGATTCCCCTAAACTGATCCACTGTATGTCAATGAACAGAGCTACAACAGTTACGACAGAATAAAGTATTACAGATTAAAGTCCCTAAGACTAAGTTAAAAAACCCTATTAAGCCATTGCAATGCCTGCAATGCACCAACATGTTGTCCCAATGCATGGTCATAACCATTTTATATTTGAACGGTAGAATTGTATATTGTAAACAAATCAACAATGAAAAGTCTTTTCATAGATTAGTCATTGGTATTAATGTCAAGGTTTTGCCTTTTTTGGCCAAACATTGGTGATGACTCCATGCCTAAAGTCCATGGCTACAAGATTAATTAATTATATAGTCTAATCAATCCTAGTATGACTTGAGAGGTTAGTACATGCTAGTTAGGTTAGGGTTTTTTCAACAAATAAAACCTTTAATTGGCATCCATAATTGATGATTTTTTATTTCTTGTTGTCGGAATTGTTACTTCTAGCTCGTTAGGTTGTTTTAGGGTTTCTTTCATTTGGTGATTTTTGAGTTTAGGTTTCGTATTTTAATATATATATATATATATATATATATATATATATATAAATATATATATATATATATATATATATATATATATATATATATATATATATTAGTGAGAAGCACTATAATTATGACACCTCATCACATTTGGATAAATCTTCGTTCTAAAGCATCCATGTGGAAACTTTAAAAACTTTTGATTTAGCCATTAACTAATAATAATGCATAATAATAATCAATATGATAAAGGATATTAGTATTAGTATATATAAGTTCTTCTATTGTCAATAGTAGAAGACTTATATTTAAAAACTTTTACAACTAATATTACTTCTAACCGATGTGAGATAAAACTCTTCAAGGTACTTCTAATAATTCATTTTTAACACCATACTTTAAGCTTTGATATCTTATTCATCAAAAACTTGATTTGGACAAATAAATATATCATTTCGATGTTGTTACCGAGTAGAACACATTTGCACAATTACTTTTGTCAACAAACAAATGACACGTAAAGAAATTTGTGCCTCAAGGTGCATAATTTCTTTCACTAAAAACACTATTTTTTTTAATAAGTATTATACTTTAAGTCTTGATATCTTATTCATACAAAACTCGATTTGGACAAATAAATATACCATTTCGATACTCTCACCGAGTCGAACACATTTGCGCAATTACCATCACCAATAAATAAATGACACGTAAAGAAATTTGTGCCTCAAGTTGCACAATTTCTCTCACTAAAAACACTATTTTTTTAAACAAGTATTATACTTTAAATCTTGATATCTTATTATTCAAAACTTAATTTGGATAAATAAATATATCATTCTGATGCTCTCACCGAGTAGAATACATTTGTGCAATAACCTCCATCAATATGCAAATGACACGTAAAGATTTCGTGTTTCAAGTTACACAATTTCTTTCACTAAAAACACTAATTTTTCAACAATAGAAGAGATGTATCCCACATTGGTTAGAAATTGATGTTGGTTTTAAAAATACTATTATTAAGTACCAATAGAAGAAATGCATCATACATTGGTTGGAAAGTGATGTTGATTTTCAAAGTTATTTGATAAAAGAATTTCACCACTATTACCAATAAAAAATGTATATCTCACATTGATTAGAAAATGATGTTGAGTTTAAATTATTTTATATTATTACCAATGAAAGAGATGCATAACACATTGTTTAAAAAGAAAATGTTAGATTTTAAAGTTTTTAGACTAAAGACTTTCACTTTTACAAGAGATGTATCTCACATGGTTACAAAATATTCTACTATTATTACCAATAGAAGAGATGTATCAAACATTTGTTAGAAATTGATGTTTGTGTTAAAAATATTATTATTAATTACTAATTGAAAAGATGTATCATACATTGGTTAGAAAGTGATGTTGGTTTTCAAAGTTTTTTTTATAAAAGACTTCTGCCATTATTATCAATAGAATATGTATATCTCACATTGGTTAAAAAATGATGTTGATTTTTAATTATTTTATATAAAAGACTTACTATTATTAGCAATAAAAGATATATATCACACATTTGTTATAAATTGATATTGGTTTTAAATTACTACTAGTTTATTTTAACTCGTGCATTAAACACACGTAAATTAAATCGCCCATAAATAAAATAAGGAGGATCAGTTTATTAACAATTGCACATAAATATATCACTAATAATTATAGATTCTAAAAAATTTCCTCATACACAACATTTGTTGTCGTATTAGTTAGTTTTTTTTTATCATCACCGCATATCAATATTTTCAAACCAAAATAATTTGTTACTCTAGAAACTACGACATATAACTATTCATGCCTAAATACTAGGTTTTTTTTTTTTTAAAAAAGAGACCTACGTGCAATTATTGGCTTTAACACTTGTTAATTGTCATTGCATATGATATCAACAATAGAAATTGTCTTCTCTAAAACTTGAAAGACAGTCTTACATCGGGCCAACATTTTAAAATATGGGGGCTAAGGCGGAATTATCGAACGGCAGGGCCCTTTGTTTGTAACATTTTTTTTCTATTTTTAAAAAAATTAAAGAAACAAATATAAAATATAAAAAAACATTTCATTACAAAGTCATTGGAATAACACACGAAAAATATATATTCAAGTTTCAGTATCGCTCAAAAACAAACAAACAACTTTCTTAGTTATCAAGTACAATTTCTCTATTTTAATATATAGTATACATTGCTGTTTTATAATTAAACTTGCACAGATAAAAAATATATTATACTTAAAAAATCCATTATTTGGGTCTAAGTTGCTAAAAATACAAGTTTTGAGTCTTAATTTACAAATATAATGGCTTTAATTATTATAATTTTGTCAAAAATTAACTCAACACAATTACACCTACTTATAGTTGCTCTTCTTAAATATCGATTTTAAAATTTCAAATAGAATATCTTTAAAAATTGTGTATTTTTATATACATAGCGTACCTACGATACACATAGCTTTTCCCAATATGTATCATTATGATTCATCAAATATATGATAAATCATAGAATCCAAATTTCTAAATTCCAAAATGACAAAATTACTAGGTTAAATGTGAAAAAAAAAAAAGAATAAATAGGTCACATAACATACTTTAATAATTAAAGTAATTAAGAAAAATTTAAGAAAAAAGTGATTCTTGCTAGATAGGTAGTTTAGAGCTTATTATTATTATTTTTTAGTAATACGAAGGGTAATTTTCAAATTTGGGACCCAAAAAATTGAGTATTTTTTGGGAGACTAAGGCCATGGTCTCCCATGTCTTGCAGTTGGGTCGCCCATGCTTACATCAGATAAAGTTAATGATAATCTTTGTATAAAAACATTTTCTCCAACATTGCTTCGTTTCAAAAAATTTGTTTCAACTTTCAACAATGTGATCTCTAAGATTTATAATGATTAGTTTTGTTCCATTGCACAATCCCACAGTATGGTTAATGTTTCTCGATAGCATTACTGAAATACTAATTTTAAGTGTCAATTCATGACCTGACAACCCCGAACACTTTATAATATTCAAAAACTTTGAATAATGAATGTTTTCAAACAAACTTGAATTTTTTCTGTCTTGCAAATAGAATCTGAACTCAAATAAGTTCTTCATTTTGAATGATTACTTTTATTAAATTATATTTGTATTTTTTTAATAAAAAAATTTATGAGAAGAAAATAAGCTAAAATCAAAATAACGAAATTATTTTTACCGTTAACTATTATTTTTGTTTTGTAAAATATTTTGATTTTAATAACTTCTATTATATTTCTTTTTATTGACTTCATAACTATTATTTTTGTTTTATTTTTAAGAATTAATTTTACGGAAAAAAATTTCAGTAATTTTTATTATTATTTTGATATCCTCAGTTTAAATTGTTTTGTTTTATTGACTCTTTAACTATTATTTTTGTTCCATCAAATAATATTATTTTACTAACGTATTGTTGTTTTACATAACGATTTTTAAGAATTTGTTTTAAAATTTTGCTTCGTAAATTAATTTTATAATTTTACTAACCTCAGTTTAAATTATTTTTGTTTTATTGACTCCGTAACTATTATTTTTGTTCCATCAAATATTTCTATTTAACTAATGTATTTTTGTTTTACATAGCTATTTTTACGAATTTTTTAAAACATTTGTTCCATAAATTATTATTTTTATTTTAGTAACCTCAGTTTAAAATGTTTTTCATTTTATTGACTTTGTAACTATTATTTGTGTTCTATCAAATATTTTTATTGTACTAACATATTTTTGTTTTACATATATATTTTTATGAATTTTTTTAATCTTTTGTTCAGTAAATTATTTTATTTTATTAACCTTCGTATTAAATTATTTTTGTTTTGTTGATTCTGTAACTTTTATTTTTATAGTGGCTTGTTCCATAAATTATTTTTATTTTACTAACCTTTTATATTTTTGTTTTCCTGACTCGGGAACTGTTATTTTTGTTTTAGTTACTATTTTTTATGTTTAAAGAGAGAAAAATATTTAAACATAATTAAAAGAGAGGAGATGTTGGTGATGAGAGAGAAAATAAGGAGTAGACGGGAGAGAGAAAAAGAAATACAACCAGAGAAAATAGAAATAGTGAAATGGTTAAAACGTGATATTGATTTTAAAAGTCTTTAAATATAAAGACGTCTACTTTTATCATTACTAAAAGAGAAGAGAAGAGATATATCCCATTATATAGAAAGAAATATTGGTTTTAGATATTTTTTTATATAAAAACTTCTACCGCTATTACAAAATGATGAGATGTATTACACATTGGTTAGAGTGATGTATGTATTAAAAGTCTTTTTGTAAAAGACTTAATACCAATAGAAAAAAAATTATTTCACATTAGTTAGGAAAGTGATACTGGTTTAAAATGTTTTTAGATAGTGTACATCGCATTGGTTACAAAGAGATCCACATTATTTAGAAATATATATTGGTTATAAAATTAATAGATAAATGAATTTTTATGTTATTATCAATACAAGAGATGTATCACACATTGTTTACAAAGAGATGTTGGTTTCAAAACTATTTAGATAAAATAACACTACTATTATTATTTTTATGCTATAATCAATAGAAGAGATATATCCCACATTGTTTAGAAAGAGATGTTGATTTCAAAAGCTTTTATATAAAAGACTATTATTATTATTATAGAAGAATGTATCTCACATTTGTTAGATATTAATGTTGGTTTTAAAAATACTATTATTACCAATAGAAAAGATGTATACCACATGGTTAGAAATAGATGTTTGTTTTAAAAGTCTTTAGATAAAAGTCTTAAACTTTGTTACCAATAGAAATAGAAAAGAAGTATATCACATTGTTAGAATATGAAAAAAATGTATCTTACATTGTTTAGAAAAAGATGTTAGTTTTAAAAGTCTTATAGTAAATACTTTTACTCTTATTACCAATAAAAGATATGTATCTCACATCGTTTAAAAATAAATGTTGGTTATATTTTTTTTTTTAGATTAAAGACTTTTTATTACAAATAGAATATATGCATGTATCTCACATTGGTTACAAAGTATCTATTAACTATAACTAAAACAAAAGCCTCAACTGCCACGTGGCGGCTTCCTGTGAAATAAGATTTTTTTAAAAAATGATTGCATGCTTCCACATGTCACCCTCTTATAAAAAGTTACTGATAAAAGATTTACAAATAAAAAGTTACAGATAAAAAGTTTATTCATTTGATTTTATAAGGTTAGTTTAAGATAAATCTTACTGTTAGTTTATGATAAGTTTTTTGCGGATAGATTTTATCACATTTGATTTCAAAGTTTTACAGAAAAAAATTACTAATATTTTTTTATTAATTTGATTTTATATGGTTAGTTTAGGATAATATTTTATCACATTTGATTTCAAACCGGGTAAATAATCTTAAAATTAAAGATAAAAAAACCGGGTAGATTTTCAAACCAGTTATAAAAAAATATATTCAATTTCCTACTATTTTAAGTTTTATTTATTTTAAATTTAAGATATAAAGTATTCAATTGTTAACTATTTTTAAATTACTAACTATTCTGATAAATTTAATAAACTATTAATTTTATTATTTTATTTTATCTTGAAGTAAATTAAGTTGATCCAGTTGTACTTGATTAAGTAAATTTGAAATTCGTATTACCTGCCCATATCTGCAACAATTTTATAAAATAATAGATTAATTTAATTAAACTGTTTCTTTTATATTGTATTAAATATTCATATATTAATTTCAATATTTATCCTATTTTAATTTTGTTCAAAAGATTCTAATTTTTATGAGTAACTTTCGAAAAAAAAAATCTTAAAATCTTGCATCGCACGGGTATAACCTAGTTCTACTATTATTATCAATAGAAAAAACGTGTCACACATTGGTTATAAATTAATGTTGATTTTAAAAATACTATTATTACCAATAGAATAGATGTATCATACATTTGGTAGAGGGTAATATTTGTTTTCAAATTCTTTATTAGATATAAGACTTCCACCATTATTATTATTATCAATAAAATATGTACATATCACATTTGTTAGAAGGTGATGTTGATTTTAATTTTAGATAAAAGACTTTTACTATATATTATTATTAATAGAAGAGATATCCTACATTTGTTAAAAAATGATGTTGGTTTTAAAAGTCTTTAGATAAAAAACTTTTACTTTTATCATTAATATAATAGAAGAGATGTATCCCACATCATTTAGGAAGAGATGTTAGTTATAAAATTTTAAAATAAAAGACTTCCACTATTATTACCAAATGAGGATATGTATTACACATTGTTAGAGAGTGATGCTGATTTTAAAAGTTTACAATTATTAGCAATAGAAGATAAATATTTCACATTGGTTATAAAAGCGATATTGGTTTAAAAAGTTTTTAGATGATGAATCTCATATTGGTTACAAAGAAATGTATCTCACATTATTTAGAAATGAGTATTGGTTATAAAAGTCATTAGATAAAGACATCTTTTGTTATTACCAATAGAAATATAAATTAAATATCTCACATTGTTTAAAAATGAATTATGATTTTAAATTTTTTTAACAAAATGACTTCTAATATTTATTATCAAGTTAAATGTTAATTTTAAAAGTCTTGAGATAAAAAAATTACTATTATTATTAATACAAAATATGTATCTCACGTTAGCTAGAAACATATATTAATTTTAAAAGTATTTAGGTAAAAAAACGTTTAATATTAGTAACAATAGAAAAAAAAATTATAACCATAGAAGAGATTAACAATCTAATTATAATGTCAAAAATTTATATTATTATTACAAAAAATATATATATCCCACATTAAAGTAGTAATAATAATTAATGTAATATCAATAAAAAATAATAATTAAAGTAGGAAAAGAAATGATGATAATTACAATAAGAAAATTTGTAATGATGATATTAATAATAATAATCATAACAATAAAAAGTTATAATAATGAAACTAGTAATACTAATAATAATAAAAAAAGATAATAATAATAATAATAATAATAATAATAATAATAATAATAATAATAATAATAATAATAATAATAATTAGAATAAGAATACTAAGAACACAAATAATAATAGTAATAATAATAAACATATAATAATAATAATAAAAGTAGTATCAATAATAATGATGATGATAATAGTAGTAGTATTAATGATAATAATTGTTGTTATTATTATAATAATAAAATTAATATTTATAAATAATTTTCGGGGTCCCTTGAACATAGTGTAGTAGTTAATCACTGAGAAAATTGTAAAAAAACCCTGTCGTATTTCACATATTACAAATTAAACCCCATGTTTTCAATGTCGATAATTAAAACCTCCATCTATTTTTTCTTTTTCAATTCAAACCTCCCGTCTTTTAGGCGTTAGAAGAGAGGACGGAAAGATGAGTTCGCTACTTGTGTGGTGCTGACGTGGCTGTTGCGAGAGAATTTGTTCCATAGCAAACCTTGTACAAATAATTTTTTTTTGCAAATTAAACCTTTTTTTCTCATTTATAAAATCAAAAAAATTTAAATTAAATTTAACACTTTCAAATTTAAACACTTTCATTTTTCTCATCATGAATACATCAATATATTTTCATTGTGGAAGAATATTTGTTTTGAGGACAGCAAAGACATATCAAAATTTAGCGAGAAAGTTCTTAGGTTGTAAACGATTTGGGATACATTAATGTATAAATCATTTAAATTTTTTTATTATCAATATTTATTTTAATTTTTGTGATTATTTTCCAGTATAAATAATTTTAATGTATAAAAATAAAAATAAATTAAAATTGTTTATACTGACAATTTATTTTTTTGTGATTATTTTTCAGTATCAATATTTATATACAAAAATAAACTATCAGTATCAATAATTTATTTTATTTTTATTTTTATACATGAATATTATTTATACTGACAAATAATCCCAAAAAATAGTGATAAAAAAGTTAATATTATTTATACATTGACGTGTTGACAACCTAAGAACCTTCTCACTAAATTTTGATCTGTCCTTACTGTCCTCAGAACAAATATTCTCTGACAATGATAATAAAAAGATGTATTCATGATGAGTAAAATGAAAGTGTAAATAATGATACTGAAAAATAGTCACAAAATTAAAAATAAACTGTCAGTATAAATAATGTTAAATTATTTTTATTTTTCTACTTATAAAATTATATTTACTGAATATTAATCAAAAAAATAAAATACTGATAAAAAATTAAAATTATTTATACATTGACATACTCCAAAATTGTTGACAACCTAAGAACCTTCTCTCTAAATTTTGATTTGTCCTTGCTGTACTCAGAACAAATATTCTCTCACAATGATAATAAACTAATATATTCATGATTTGTAAAATGAATGAGTTGAATTTAATAGCAATTTTGTTGATTTTAGATTTGTATGATAAATATTGATACTGACGAATAATCACAAAATTAAAAATAAAATTTTAGTATAAATAATTTAATTTATTTTTATTTTTATTTCTATACATATAAAATTATATTTATTGAAAATAATCACAAAAATAAAAAAAGTACCGATAAAAAAGTTAAAACTATTTATACATTGACGTACTCCAAATCATTGACAACCTAAAAACTTTCTTCCTATATTTTCATATGTCCTTGTTGTCCTCAGAACGTATATTCTCCCACAATGACAATAAACTGATCTATTCATAATGAGTAAAATGAAAAAGTTGAAAATTGAAAGTGTTGAATTTAATCAAAATTTTGTTAATTTTATAAATGAGAAAAAAAGTTTCATTTTGCAAAAAAAAAAATTTGTACAGGGTTTGTTATGGAACAATTTCTCCCACCATAGCCACGTCACTCCACACAAGCAACTGACTCAGCTTTTCATCCTCTCTTCTAACACCTAACAGACGGAATGCTTAAATTGAAAAAGAAAAAAAATAGGTGGAGGTTTTAATTGTCAAAATTGGAAAGATGGGGTATAATTTGCAATATGTGAAATAGGATATGTTTTTTTTTTTTCGCAATTCATTCTTAATCACTTAAATAGATAGTTATGTCAAGGGGAATTTTGTTTGTAAAGTGATTCAAATGTAAAAATGTAATTTAAAATAAGTTTAAATCTCAATTTGGTCACCCTAATTTCAGCCAAAATTCATTAAGCTCACTCTATTTTTTTTTCCTCAATTTAATTACTCTACTTATCTTTGAAAGTCAATAAGGTCACTAGAGTCATTTCCGTTGGTTAAGTTGAATGGAAATCTTTGAAAAGACAATAATGCCCCTTACATTTGAAAGGTGTGTTGACAAATTCAACTCACACTTTGAATGCTACTATTAACAATATATTTTAGGGTTTAGCAACTAATTCCCTTCTGCCCGTTAGGCTAGCTACCTCCACTTAGTCTGTGACGACCCGACCCAGATTCCAAAATGAAATCCCAAGGTCGTACCGCTAGAACTAAAACAAATACTCCCTCCATCCCTTAATAATCGTCCTGCTTGACCTGACGTACAGTTTAAGAAAAAATAATTGACTTGATTATTTTTATTGGTTTAATGTGTAGTTTCCTTTAAAGCCCATGTGTATGTGGCCCATAATTAAAGTATAGTGAAAAAGTAAAGGTAAAGTGGTAAAAAGGATGTTCTAAAAATGTAAGTTTCAAACTGGACAATTATTTTGGGACGGACGAAAAAGGAAAGGAAGACGATAATTTAGGGACGGATGGAGTAGAAGACAAGCACATGCTCAACAGTGGTTGAAGTCAAACAATCGAGCTATCAATCTCCAAATAATATGGTGAAGCTGTACTAAAAGACGGGTCAACAAAAATTGAAGATGTGGAAGCTATAATGAAGTGAAGCCCCGGGCTATTAAGCTCGAAACCAATACCAAACAAAACTAAGAGAGACTATTGTCTCATGAGCGGGGGAATTAAGAAACTCGCGTGCCGCAACATTGGAAACACAGAAAAAACCATCGATACTCTAGGCCAGCGTTTTAGCATAGAACCAACTTGATATAACAATGACCCAACGCCTAAATCATACCGGGGTTAACAACAACAACAACAAGAATAATGAATACCCCGAGGCTACTGCTTTCCCAGGATAAAACTGAATAAATACTATAAGATGAAGTATACCAGCTTGACTACATAATTCGGCAACAGGAAATAATCCAACAAGACCAAGAATAAACTGCCCGACCGTAAAGTTTTTATAATTTACACAGTATCGTCCTCAACAAAAACGAAGGACAAATAATAATACAAGGTGAAACTGGACTCCGCGAGCTATAACTTAGAAGGAACAGAAACTATGACAGGCATGAACCACACGACCTTAACTCAGCTATCGATCCACTATGCACTGCTACAGTCAGGATCTTATCGGCCTCAAAGCGGCTAACGAATAACTGCACACTAGAAAATAAAGCACAGAGTGAGTCATAAAGACCCAATATGCCACTACAAACAACAATATAGCATAATATGAAACATTGTCACAAATAAGCATATCATCGCGTTATTACGACGAAAACCCATGAAGACGTGTCGTATGCTTTACATACTCTACAAGAGAACCTTTATTTTCTAATTACTAAACCGTCCAAATTAACTAGGGTGAAATTCCTTGCTTATAAACAAACCAAATCCATTATAATGAACTCTCATACAAATCCTCATATACAACTATGCATATCGATGTATACACACATAAAGCACGTCAAGTTAGCATCAAGTATTAAGTATATATGTATATCTACATATATACACATCAAGTTTCTCAAATAATCATCATATATAAGTATGTATATCTGTATATATACACATCAAGTTCCTCATATAATCATCATATATAACTATGTATATCTGTATATATACATATCAAGCTCCTCATATAATCATCATGTATAAGTATGTATATCTGTTTATATACACATCAAGTTCCTCTCATAATCATCATCAAGATAAACATGGTCATTTAGATCCCATGTCTCAATCAACACTTTGTTGTCTCGTAACTGTTTATAATAAGTGATGTGGCTTATTTTTAACATCGCAAGTGTACGAATCAATTGAAATATAGCGTACGGAAAGCAAGGGTCGAACCACAGAGATTTGGATTGATTAAAGTAAATTTAACTAACACTACGAAAAAACTCGGTATTGCCATGGACACATTTCCTTGGCAATTTATACTAATTCCTTGGTAAACATATTTTACCGTGGAAAAAGTTTCCTTGGCAAACTTCCGAAATTTCCTTGGCATTTGCTCCCTTGGTAACGTTGCCGAGGAATTGTAATTCCTTGGTAAATTGCCTAGGAAATTTACAAGGAATTTGTCCTTGGTAATTTCAGATCTATTACTCAAAAAATGAACATGTTTTCCTTGGGAATATTTTTCCGACGAAATTACCTACGAATTTTTTTCCTTGGTATAAATAAAAATTATTATATATATATTTTAATTTCCTTGCTAAATTTCCTTGGTAATATTTATTTTACCAATGAATATTTCCTTACTAAAATTCCTTGGCATCTATTTACTATATATAATATATTTATATTTTCATGATTTCCAAGAAACTTTCCTTGGTAATATTCCTTGCTAAATTAGACTATTAAATAATATTCCTCAACAAAATTCCTAGGTAAAATGATGGTATATTTATTAATAATTACAAATATTATTTGTACCTGAATAGATACTCAAAATCTTAATAAACATTAAAAAAATATCTTTAACATATATTCATTTGAAACAATATCAAACACCCACTTGTTCATTCAAAACAATATCTAAGTATCCACATTTGTCAAAAATCTCAACGATCAAAAAAGAACTTGATACAAAGATCTTGAATCTAATATCAGTTTGGTAAACAATTGTAACCCAAATTTTGAATCAAAACTCACAATGAACTAGGTGAAAATAGGATCAAGGAATGTGAATGATGTCGCCTGTTGAATGAGGAGTCTGAGGAGAGGCTTGGTTCTGATTTTGCATGGATGACAATACTACTCTAAAAGCTTTTTGCCAGGCAGGCATTTTTAATATTTGAATAGCCTCTTCCGTCGTGGCGTCTGCTAAAAGTTGTGATGATGTACAATTGCAATTCTTTGTTGATGATGAGGAACCACTACTATTGGATGTGATTACCGGAATGGAGTTGCCAAACCCGTAGAGACGATCCTTTCTCCCGGTATTACGCCCAACCTTCTTAACTGCATCTCTCCAAAGAGACCCAAAAAACTTTGAGGCGTGGTCATGTTGGGTTGTAGCTTCTTCTTCAGCCATAACAAGTTAAATTTTCATAACATAACATTGCATAATTTATGGTAGCAATAAAAGAGAAAGAGAAGGACACCTTTCTCAACTAAGTGTAGCCAAATGCAACAATGAACCTGAAATAATAGGATAATTGATGAGAGCGCCCAACTTGCGATAGTTCTTTCTGATAAGTTTTACTTCTGATATGTTAACAATCCACAAAATGAAGCAAGTAGATATTAAACGTTTTGCACCTGTCTGCACCAAGTATGAGCTTTGCACTTAATTTGTTAAAATCTGTCAATCCAACAATGGGAAGATATTCCTTAATGCCAGAGCTGCACAATATGGACATTGGAATTAAAAGCTGGCTCTTTGAAATTAATACCACTGCTACCGCAGTAAAACAGGTTATCACCTAAAAAAGATAATAATTACCTGTCATTAACAACTAGCTGCTCAGCTCGTCTCACGACATTCAACATGAGAGGTTTACCTTCCTGTCATGTCATAAACTACATTAGGCTATATATATATATATATATATATATATATATATATATATATATATATATATATATATATATATATATAGAGAGAGAGAGAGAGAGAATAACGAATGATATATTCATTTGTGTATTAATTCCATTTGGACTGTCAGAATTGGGAAAAAATGGCTGGGTCATGGATTAAATAAAGTTAAAGAATCAGAGATCAAGCATTTATCTGACAATAGCTCACTTATAAGCCAAATATCCCAATTCCGTGAAGCTGGCATGGAAACTGATCACTGGTACAAATTCTTACTAAAAATATGGATGCAAGACAGGAATGCCAACTTTACTGAGGGAGAGGAATCTATCTTATCTAAGTATATTGCAGAGCCAGCCCTGCCCCAAGAACTAAAAGACTCATTTTATAGGTTCCAGAAGCTTGTAGAAGAATATTTTTCCATTGAGACAGCTTCAACTCTTCACCTTTTGCCCGACTTCAGCTCTGTGTCTGAATCTGCCTCCATCCCAGAGATTATCGCCCAAGTAAATGCCATAAAGAAGCGTCTGTTTCGATATGGATTGACAAATTGTGAGGTGAGCCCTCGAACATGTCATAAGCTTGTTTTACAAGCTACTGATCAAATTATCAACTGGTTTTCTGGCATAGTTAATCGGTGGCTCAGATGGTATCATTTCTTCAACAACTTTAGTGAAGTAAAACTCATTATCTCTCATCAAGTTAGGATGTCTTGCATCCGCACACTGGCAGTGAAATACAGAATACATGAAGTTGAGATTGAGAAACGCATTCCTCTCAAAGCTCAGCAGACTCCCGTCAACCCAAGATATAGAATACGAGATGGAAAATGAAACACTAGATTCTCAAAATTCTGTTTATGATGAGGGCCTTTTCTATGGGATTTATTATAGTGGTTTGTGCTTTCTATCTCAAGTCGTGCTTTCATGTTGTCCTTTGGTGTCAAAGGTTGATAATGGTGTCGAGTTGGACTATTTCCCATGATAATTGTCAAGAGAGATGGAATATGCAAGAGATTAAGAAACTAGCAGAGAGAGGGAGGAAAGGGAGGTGAATGAAGACGCTAATCAAATGACCACATTAAAGAGAACTTTGTTCGATAAAGTTGTATAGAGGAGCCATGTGCCTTGAGAAAACCCAATCGACTGCGAAAGAGTCTGAGGAGCATCGGCTGACCACTAGGCTTGAAAATACATAAAAATTACAAATATTATTCGGAATCTTCACACGACCGTTGACTGTTGACCGAGTGAAAGTTTAATTCCAACTAGACTCGTGTAAGAAAAATATTTAAAATATAAAATTATTTGAATAGTAGTTAGTGTACTTATTTTAATTTTTAAGGAAATAATAATATTAATAGACAAGCCTAATCTTGTTGTTCGCTCGCATAAAATTGATGTTTAAGCTCAGGTTGCTTGTAGTTGAGAAAGAGTCATCAAAATGTTGTTTTTATACACAGATTTAGAAGATAATCATAATATCCCCCACATTCCATGCTATAAATATTATTCTCATGATTCATGAATCATAATTAGAGTTTCAATCAAGACTAAGTGAATGATTATGTTTGTTATGTTTACCCCTTATGTATATCCTTCTCGACAATCTCTTCAAGTTCAAAACTAACCTCTCTTTTTCTTTTCTTTTTTGGATATAAACCAAAGAAGAAAGAGAGACTATTTTTTGGGGACATAGAGAATATATTACTCTGTTCAAATAGAAGCACAAAAACATGTATTCACTACTAGAAACCGCTTGTTGCAGGGCACAAGTCAAACACTCGCTTATGTGATTCCCAAATAATTGTTGATACTAGGCTACTAGTTATGTGATTCCGTCCGGCATATCACAATTCGTGATGGGAGCATTGTGATTCCGTCCGGCATATTACAATTTTCAGTAATGGTGTGTGTTGTTTGGTGGGTGGGTGGGCCATGATTTTTTTTGTGCTGTTTATTGCTGAACAGAGGGTGAGTCATATTGTATATGCAAATTAGATTCAAGACTAGGCAGGTAGGTTAGAAGACAAGCCTAATCTTGTTGTCCTTATTATAGTGGTTTGTTACTAAATATCTCCCAATGATAATATCAAATTTTATATTCAAACTTTTTAAAATAGGATACAAACCCTCAAAGCACAAAAATATGAGCCCACATGTTTCCCTCGCATGCCCAAATTAGCCATGACCGATCAAAGATGTAAAACCCTAACTAAATCTCAAACAAAATTGAAATCCTAACTTTAGTGTTGAAGAATTAGAAAAACATTGAGGTCAATTTCATGAGATTTTCATAAACCTAACAAGGGAAACATAGGGCAGTAAATCCTTTCTATTGTAACATGAATATCGACAATCAAGAAAGGAGCAAAACCGAGAGAGAGCAAAAGAGAACGGAGAGAGGGAGAGAGAGTTACCAAATTGCGCAGAGGGACAGAGGGAGAGATGAACTGTCATCGAAGGAGCAGCCGGCGGTTGTATTTCCTCCACAAAGAGAACGGATAGAGGGAGAGAGAGTTACCAGATTGTTTTAGACTTTTGGAAAGAAATAGCTAAGTCTTTAATTTCCTCTACAAACAAAAAAGGAAATAGCTATCATTATTAATAATTTTTTACATAAATTAATTACTATTGTTTTTAAGATGCACTCCTATTATCTTACAATTAAATTAATAAATTAAGGCCAATGATTAATACAACACGTGTTAAATACTTAATACAATATTTTTTGTTGTAAATATACTATATTGCCCTTAACAAAAAAAATTAGGCATTGGAACTGATTTGGAAGTAGTCCTAAACAAAAAAAAGGCATTATTTGGAAGCTTCTAAACAAAAAAAATAGGCATTGAGATCGGTTTGGGAGCAATCTAAACAAAAAAAGGCATTAGGACTGGTTTTGGAGCAATCTTAAACAAAAATAAAGGCAATAGGATGGTTTGGGAGCAAATCCTAAACAAAAGAAAAAATTTAGGCATTAGGACTGGTTTGGAAGCAGTCCTAAACAAAAAAAAATTAATTTTTTTTCATTTACTCATAAAATGGCAAAGGGCAATTTGGTCTACTTTTTCTAAAAAGTGTTGTATTAAGTATTTCATAAGTGTTGTATTAAGTATCAATGTAAATTAAACTTCTTTTCCTTATTACTATAACGGCCCATTAATATAATCATTTAAATTTTCAAAATTACAATTGATCAAATAATATTATGCCAATATGTGTTATAGCAAATGTGATGATAAAGTTAAAATAGTACGAAGCTGATAAGCATATTTAAATTCAACTCTGAAAGTGAAACATCTCAAAATAGTATGGTTGACTCTTTGCTCGGAACGGAGGGTAATTGGTAAAAGCAAAATTTTTCTTCCCAAAGAGCTCCGGACCTCTAATCATGGACACCCCCCCGGCCCCCGAATTGACTAGCCAGGACCGTCGTCTTCTTTTGCGTCTCATGTCAGATATCGTCTTATGAAATCAGAGTTTGTGTTTACTTAAGTGGAATACTAACTTATACAATTCAACAATCATTCAGGATATATCTCCTTAGAATATGCACTTGTGTCATATTATGCTCTCATCTCATCAAGTATTGCACATCCCTCGGGCATGCCGACATGAGACCAAGTTCGTATTTTTGTGGTCTTGTGCCAAAGTGAGGAAACGAGCTAATAACAATAGCGTTTTGATGACTCGCTTAGATGATAATCTCATAAATGAGTGTTGGGAAAATGGCTTATATGTGTGTGTCATCTACTATTTGAAATTTCATATTAGTACTCGAGCAAATATCTTCGAATGCCTACAAAAGAAGTACTTGTTTGATCTCCTTTAAATTGTGTGTATGGTGTCCACTACTTCTTCAAAATGACAACTTTTTAATCTTCCATTTTACCTTTATTATTTTACCATTGATTTAATTCACACTTTAATTGATGAATTCACTCTCACATGGGGAACCTTAGAAAATACACATTATCATAATATTTATAATATAGACATACAATTAATTTTCTTAATTTTTGTGTGTTTGATCAAACATGACACACTTTTAGAAACAAAGAGAGTAATTAATGGACTAAGAAATCATTGGTAATATACTAATAGAATTGTATACAAAACAAAATAATTGCTTATGTCTAAAACATTTCTAGTAAATTAAAATTAAAATAATAATTTATTTAACTGTAATAAGGAAATGGTAAGAGGCCACACTGTTTTAACCCATATGCAAATGCATGCGACCTAGTGAACCAAACCTAACTTAATTTTTTGTTAATATTTTTATTATAAATTTTTTGAAACGGACTTGAGAATTTTATATGTATATCATAAATTATTAAAAATATACCATTTTAAAAAAAAATACTTATACATAGATGAGTATTTTAATTTTTGTAATTATGATGGTTGTTAGATATGTAAATATTAACTAAGTAATTAAGATATATGTGTATATTTTTATATATTAGTTTTAAATATATCTAATATATAATAAATATATTGTTATAAAAATAAGTATTTTCTATTGAGAAAAATTATAATAAATTTATATGTGTGTGTGTCTATATATATATATATATATATATATATATATATATATATATATATATATATATATATATATTTAATAGATCACAAAATACCCCAAGGATTTCACCAAGGACTTCTTTCATTGGTATTTATTCCTCTGTAATTTCCTTGGTGATTATGGTGGGAATTTTTCCCTCAAATTTTTTTCTTGGTTTTCATAATTGCCTAGGAATATATTCCTTGGTAATTTTGGAGGGAAATTTAGCGCCAAAAAACAAATTAGATCCACAAAATTTCTCAATGAAAATTATTCCTAGTAGTTTTAGATGAATTATTTCCTTGGTAGTTTCCTAGCTAAATACATTCCTTGGTAAATTCCTTGTAAATTCCCTCGTATGAATTATTTTCCTCACTGAATTCGCTCAGTATTTCCCATGGAATTTAGGTTCCTTTGGCCAAACTTGAAATTTCCCTACGAACATAACTCCTCTTTAAATTCCTTGGCAAATACCATGGAAAATATTTTCCTTGGTAAATTCCTCTGACTTATTCGGGTAATAGAATTCCTAGGTAATTTCTACGGGAATTACCATGGAATTATATTTCCTTGGTAAATTGTCCTTGGTAATACCGAGTTTTTTCGTAGTGTAATATATTAAAATAAAGCAATTACTAACTAATGGGGTTTTTGGTTTTACTAAATTAAATTAATTAGAAAACAATAAAATAATCTAACTAACAGAGCATAATAAATTGGAGATAAATCAAAATTTATAAAACGCCTAGGAATTATGATTCACTTGTTTATACTCTAATGCTCTTTTGTCTAATGTATCAATCAATTAATCTTGAGTTCGTTCACGAAAGATTGGTATAGGTCACCAAATTATAATTCAATCTCCATCCTAAATAATTCATCCGAATCTATACCCTTAAGAACAAGAACATATGAATTTCCTATCTCCACTTAGAACATATATATGAACTCGACCCAACTTATCACTCTCGTGCATCGATAAGGTCAATTTATCACAATGGTGAGCCAGTGTAAGACATATGCATTTGGCCGTGCAGGTATCCGCACATCTTGGTCTTTACTACTTGCATTCCATTCATTTGGTCAAAGCTAGACAGTAAAGAGATCGATAAACATTGTAATCAACAAGATTTGATTGAATAATAAATTAATGTAGAATCTTTCTTCATAGACAAACAAAAATAACATAGAACTTCTATCTTTTTTTTCCTAACCTAAATGGATCTATTTATACCTGATAATTATACAACAAGTAGAAAAAGGAGATACAATACAATTACAACACTAAAAAGAATCCAAATAGGACTTGCACGTTTCCCAAATAGGACTTGCACCAAATTTCATCAAGGTAGCGGTTGATTTTGGCTTGGGAAAAGCTGATTTTCAGCTTTTGTGCCTTCAAGTTTCCAGCATTTGCACTTTGGTCCCTGAAATTCTTCAATTCAGCATAAAGTGCCTATATTTTGCACAATTATTCCAAAGTCCTTAAAACTATAAAACAACACTAAAACATATATTAGACAACAAAAACCTCGAGAAATAGCATAATTTAAGCCGGAATAATACATAATAAATGCGTATAAAACACATTCATCAGTATGCCACATAAGGGATAGAGAATGTACCGAATCAATGTCGTTGTGTTGCTCCTGCAATCACAAATGTTAAACTGTTTCACGACTACGATGCTCATGATTGATACATCGATATACTAAGGACATCCCTCAGCTAAATTAGCATAATCCATGCGTCCTATTGGTTTTATCAATGGGCTAACTTCCCCACTGAGGTCAACAGTGGAGTGTGTGTGAACAGTCTCCGATACGGCGATAAATCGCGACCATGAATCCCATAATTCGTGAAGACGATGCATCGTCCCACCTTCAAAACTTAAATAATTCTAGCTGGACTTATGTTGGAATATGCTTGTTGATGAGTAACTTATCTCCTTGCATATTCTGAATATTTTGATTTGTATTACCGTGCGTCATAACATGTGACTAAAAGGTATGCGTACCGGTTAGAGCAGTCAAAATTGAGCTCGGCCCATAGGCCCAGTCCAGCCCACCCGACTTTTCATGGGCCTGGGTCTCAATTTAGAAGGCCCGAAAAAAGTCGGGCCTCTTTCCAAATCATTGTTCTCTTTTTGGTTGAAACTCATATTCTAAATTGATGGAAGTGTAACTTACAAAGAGGAAATGGAGTTGATCTTCCAAGTTCCAATCTAGTTTAGTATGGTTGTGGTTAGTAATTTTATCGAAACTGATCTATTTAATTGAGTATCTCTATCTGATATTAGCTAATAAAATGCCTCAATAGTATAAAGTTGATAAAAAATAAAATTTAAATGTTAGATTGTGTCGGACTAATCAAAAAATGAACATTTTCTAGTTAGTATGGTTTTGCAAACTAGAACCTGAAAAACTTTGTCTATCCTCAGAAAACACATATTAAAAAATTGGGGACAGTATGATGAACTTCAATTTGGTTATAACTTTTTTGAAAAAAATACCCTTCAAGTAGCACATGTATTTTTTCTTTGGTCTGTAACATTATAGTTTTTCTAGTTTCTGTTTCGTTTAATTGTTGAAGTTACTACATTTGTTTATATTTGTTTTGGTTGCACTTTTACTTTGTAATTGTGTAAGTTAAACTAGTAAATATGTGTGTTATGAACTTTTAATGTGTTATATAAGTTTTATTAGCTAATTTGTGAGTTTTTTTTAAATAAAAAAATTTATTTTTTGGGCCCATAGGCCCGAAGTGCGCATGGGCCGTGCTTGAGTTCTATGAGGCCCGTCACTATTTCGGCCCGACTCGGCTCACCGTTAAGTGACCGGCAGGCTTGGGCTAGCCCGGCCCGGCCCGACCCGATCGACAGCTCTAGTACCGGTTAGTGTGACAACTTGTTTGACATCACATATGTCTTAGATTAGGTATGTCATGATCTAGTCCTACCTTCTTAATGATGATCAGAAGACTAGCAATTCATATGCACCAGAACCAAAAGACATGCTAGAGCGTCAAAAGTCTTCAGAAGACTTATCACCAGCAGACTTGTCATAAACGCAAAAGAATATCTTCAAGACTCGCCACTAGCAGACATGCTATGGTTTGATTGTTCATACCATAACCAGCAGCCAACAGTCCTCTCTTGCAGAAGACTCACTCCTCTGAACTGAACATCTTACCAGCAGACTTGGTTCTACACGTGCTACTAAGAGACAAGACTGCAGGAGATCAAGAAGAGATAAAAATGTTCAAGCCTCAAAAGTCACTCAAATCTTTATGAAACCTGACATCTCAAATGTTACAATATCTTATCTCTTTACACGTGGTTCGGAAAGTCAAAAGAATCTTTTACTGGACAAACCACCCGACAGTGCATTATGATTTAGACTCACTTTTCAGAGACTTATCAATACAGTCTGACGGGCAACAGTTCCAGGATTTGAACAAAGTCTTTACCCAACAGTCAAAGATCCAACGAACAAAATCTTTATCCAACAGTCTTTAACGACAAAACTATTTCAACAGATAGAAAATCTATTAACATCTCTTAATGATAAAAAAGTCCCATGTCTATAAAAGAAATCGTCCTTCTTCTTCAACAACAAGCGTGTGCAAGAGACATAAACAATCTACAATAAGATTATGTTCGACAAAGCTATGAGACTACAAAGAGATCGTCATCAACAATGATTCTCTGATATCCACAGAAGATTGCAATGAACGAAGCCAGACCTTAGCAAAACAGTCTATGTGGATTGCTAAGAAGATAAAGGATTGGAAAAGAGAGAGATCTGAAATACGTAAAGACAGAGATCGGTGTCTTGGTCAAGAACCTGGTTCTTGATTTGAGTTCTTCAACCTTCTTAAAAAATCTCAGTCTCTAACAGAGCTTAAGGACTTTATTCCTAAAATTATAGGCCAAATACTTCAGATCGATTTGAAGATAGATTTTCAGATCATGCCCAGGGGAGATGAAGAGTTGTCTGTATACATTGCATTCATATCTTCATATTTTTATTCCCATACAAATGCTGTTGACTGTGCAATAATCGATCATCATAGGAAGTCGAGTGCTCTACACTCTGTTGTTCAGATATCTTTTATCTGAATAACCCTGAAAATTGTTTTCTCATATTTGTTCCTCGTTGTCGTCTCCTACTACTCTCTTTACTTAAGAAACTCTTCTATGAATAATTAAGTAAGGATTAAAGTTTGGTACCACGAGGAAAAAAATTATACCTAGAGAGTCTAGGTTGATGTATTATGTAAATTTATCTTTGAATAAATTTGGCAAAACCCATCATTTGGCCACCCAACTTTTCAATAAATTGCAAGGCGGCCACTGAAAGTTTAAAACTTACAATGAGGCCACTGAACATTAGTTAGGCTGCAAGCGAGCCTATTTTTCGGATGGACGTTAGTTCCATCATTAAATCAGAGTCAAATCTCTTTTTTGCCCCTTTAAATTGACAATTATTCTCTTTGTGTGATATTAGAAAGCAAAGGTGTCCAAGTTAAACAACCCCAATTTAACTTTCCATAAAACAAATAAAAAATCCCAGACATTGCTGCTACTAGACATTGCTACTCATCTCTATCTCAAACGTCCCCATGTTAGACATTGCTGCTGCTGCTTGAATCTACCATCTCAACCATACACCTCCTATTAGCTTAGCAATAGTTAAGAAAGAAAATCGGCAGACCGCCACCTATTGCAGGGACCCCCGATTTCAAATAATCATGAAACAAAATCGGATACAGAGCATTGTCAATAAGCCGAAATTTGAATCAATCTGGGAAGAAAATTTCCCCCATCAAACCCAGATGAAAAATTTGTGAAAAACCCAAATAGAGGACTCAAACCCTATAAATTTCCCCCATCAAACCCAGATGATAAAATTTGGGAAGAACCCAAATAGAGGAAGAAGAAAGAAAATAAGCCATCATCAACAACCCAAATAGGGGAGGAAGAAAATAAGCCATCATTCTTCTTAGTGTCGGGAATGGGGGCGGACGCCGATTGCAGTCCCTACTAGGATTTGAGATGATTTTTAAGGTTAACAGCAGCAGACTGGCGAATCTGCTTACCAACGGATGGATCGACGACGAGGTGAAGTATGGCTAGACCGTAGTTAGAGGAATCAACACCATCAAAGAGGTTTTTCTTGGCACGACGACGGGCTTCAAGGAGAGGAGAGAGAGTGTTGAGGAAAGATTGAGATAGAAATTGCAAGGTTTGGTGATTCCACTCCATTGCTGCTAGGGTTTGTGAGAGATACGAATAGATGGAATACGAAGAGTGGGTATACCATTCAACTGGGTTAGCCAGAAGAGATAGAGAAGACAATCCAAAATTTTCCCTTGAACCCCTTTGGTTTCTAATATCACACAAAGAGAATAATTACAAATTTAAAGGGGCAAAATAGAGATTTGACTCTGATTTAATGACGGAACTAACGTCCATCCAAAAAATAGGCTCGCTTGTAGCCTAATTAATGTCCAATGGCCTCATTGCAAGTTTTAAACTTTTGGTGGCCGCCTTGCAAGTTTTTGAAAAGTTGGGTGGCCAAATAAGGGGTTTTGCCAATAAATTTCAGATGTTCTTTCATATTATTTATCTTTCATTATTCAACCTTAACTTCTCTATGAGCTTTTATAAACTGATTGATCTTTTGAAAATCCATTCTCTCATATCTTCCTAAAGCTGCATTTGGAAGAAGGATTAAGTGTGATCTTGTTTTGAACATATATTCGTGTATAGCCACTTAAGACTTCCTCATTAAATCTAAGCCTTACAATTTCCACTACTAAAACTCTTTAATCAGACTTTTGATTTACTTGCAGTTTGCCAGCATAGTTCATTCCTCTACTAAGAGCAAGTCTGTTGTTCCGTGTTACCGGCAAACATGCTCATTGCCTTTAAAACCTGCACTTTATGAATATTAAAAGAAAAGTTTTAAACTAGCATTATAGGCTATTCACCCTCCTCTAGTCTATTTAAGCATCATTGTGGACCAACGACTTATATGGAATGCATAAGTAGATGTTTACTTGCCATTAAACCAAATTGGGAACGAACAATTTGTCCAATGTCAAGTAGGTGTTACTCGATTGTCATAATATGCTCCCATTTCCACTCCGGAATCTCAAGTGGCTGAAGTAAATCGACAGGTCTCTAGTTCTCAGCCTTAACCTGCTGACACGTCAAACATTTAGAAACGTACTCGGTTATCTCTCTCTTCATACCACTCCACCAAAACTACCTCTTCAAGTCATGGTAAATATTTGTACTCCCCGGATGTATTGTATACTTGGCCTTATGAACCTCATCAAGAACCAATCGTTTCACTCCATCAGAAGAATGAATGCAAACTCTATTCTGAAATGTCAAGATCCCATATCTGTTTATTACAAACTCGAGTGTATTAATTTCATCCAATCCATCGATAATCTTCCTCAAATCCGGATAAGCAGCTTGAGCTTCTTTGATCAACCCAAATAAAACTGGTGTAGCATGAACAATAGCAAAGAGAACACTATGCTCACTCACAACAGGACTTCATTCATGGACATCCTCAAGCATCTTCCATTCGTTCATCATCAAACAAGACATGTAGGATCTCCTACTCAAAGCATCCGCAACTACATTAGTTTTCCCCGGATGGTATAAAATAGTACAACTCCTCTTTAGTTCCTGGAAATTAGCCTCACACTTGTCACTCCAAATAAAAGCAGACTTCTTCTGAGTCAAATTGGTCATAGGAGTAGCAATCTACGAAAATCTCTCAATGAACCTACGGTAATAACTAGCCAAGCCCAAGAAACTACAGACTTCGATCACCGTACTAGGAGTCTTCCACGTGGTAACAGCCTTAACCTTGGATGGATCTACCGCGATACTATCACTAGACATAACATGCCCAAGAAAGGCAACCTGTTTAAGCCAAAACGCACACTTGCTAAACTTAGTAAAAAGTTGTTTCTTACGCCATATAGAAAGAACCTCTCTCAAATGGTTCTCATGCTCCTCTCGTGACTTCGAGTACACAAGGATATCGTCAATAAACACAACTATAAAGCAATCAAGATATTCATAAACACCCTATTCATCAAATCTATACAGACAGCAGGTGCATTAGTCAAACCAAATGGCATCACAACAAACTCATAATGGCCATAACGCGTGCGAAAGGCTGTCTTCGAGACATCCTCCACCCAAACTCTCAACTGGTGATAACCACTCCTTAAGTCAAGCTTGGAATACTCAATAGACCCCTGAAGTTGATCAAAGAGATCATCAATGTGAGGTAAGCGATACTTGCTCTTTATAGTAACCTGGTTAACCTGACGATAGTCTATCCACAGTCACAAACTACCATCCTTCTTCTTCATAAATAACACCGGTGTACCTCATAGAGACACACTCGGTTTAATGAACTGCCTATCAAGAAATTCCTGCAACTGTTCCTTCAACTCTCTCAACTCAGCTGGAGCCATTCTATAAGGATCTCTAGAAATAGGCAAAGTCCCTGGCGATAGCTCAATGCAAAACTCTTAACTCTCGATCGGGAGGTAAAGCATAATCGGTCGAAAAGACATCAAAAAATTCATTAACTACCGGAATATCTTCTACCTTAGCAGTAGACATGCTAGTATCAAGCACACAAACAATATACCCTGTACACCCTTGTGATAAAAAGTTTCCTAGCCGGCAAAGCAGATATAACATGTATACTACCCATGGCATGATCACCCATAAATACAAACTCCGGAATACCAGGTAAGGTAAAAGTGACTCTCTTACGACAGAAATCAACTATAGCATGGTAAACACAAAGCCAATCCATACCCAAAATCACATCAAAATCTCGGATAGGCAATACTACCAAATCCACATGCAAAACCCGATCACAAAAAGGTACAACGCAAGCCCTATAGACCTTAGAAGCCAACATACAATCACCCAATGGTGTAAACACCTTAAGTACATAAGGAAACTGAGCAGGAAATACACATAAATGATTTATAAAATGTGATGTGACATAAGAATGAGTAGACCCTGGATCTATAAGAACTCAAGATCTATGACCGAAAATTGAGAGAATGCCTCAAATCAGTGAAGTAGACTCTGGAACACCACGCTGGTCAAGCGCAAAAACACGAGCCTGTGCCTTAGGATGCCCATCGTTGTCCCTCTTGGACCCTGACTATTGCACTGATCCTACCAACTGATTAGCCCAAGAGTTAGAGCAATACTTAGCTAGTGATGTGCGCAAAAACGCAACTCGGACAAGATTACCCGGCCGTATCAAGTAATAAAGTTCGTAAGTACGAGTCGATCCCACGAGGAATGCGTGTAATTCTCACTCCAACTAAGTACTGAAATTATGCTAACTAATTATATTTGAGCGAAAATAAAATGAATTAAAATCTAAAAATATAAACAACCTAGAAAGCAATTAAATCTATACTATTGCGGAGGTGGTTTGGCAACAACAAATCAAGATAGAAATATAGGAGTGCATTATTTCTAGTCTAGCCGGTGTTTAATTTAATTCTCTTTTTGCTTTTCTTTAACTTAAGTCTTGGTAGTCGGACGCGCTATTTTATTTACTACGGGCTTTCACTACGTATAGCAAATCTAGCTATCTCTCAACCTTGCTACGGGCTCATATCATCGCAACACATAACATAGGGGAGAAAATAACTGCATGTATAAATAAGCATCCAAAGACTATCTACGTACGATCTCCTTTCGTTCTCACACCACACAAACTACTATTGTGATTTTCGGAATAACAGGAAGGGATTTCGCTTTGTATGCTATCATTCCAGTGATCATCTAATTGTTCGCTACGCCATTAAAAGTCTTAGTCCCAAAGGGCACAATAATAAGCTACCTTATTATACACTTAAAAACTTTTTAAGTAAGTTCTTTTGACAAGCACTTACAATCTATTTGGAAGATTGAAGTAGCGGAAGTCTTGCAAAGAAACTAGTTCAAGTCTGCCGATTAAGGACTACCGGTAGACTTGACTAATTACTCAAGTCTGCTGTTAAAGATATAGATAAAGGAAATAATAACTAGTTCAAAAGTAAACAAGCAATAAAGGAAGAACACAAGTATTTTGGGATGGTTCACACTATAAAGAGTGCTACGTCCACCACCAAGGCAGTCAACCTTGGATTAAAAAGTGCACTATGTTTTCCACTAGTTCTATTACAAGGAATATACCAGATGGATCGTGTACAAAAAATATTGACTTGTGTTTGGGGGTTTAGAAATTAAATATCTGGGTAAACAAGATATTTAATTCGTGCAGAAGAATAGCTTTGAATGAAAACAACAAGAAGTTAAATAATAAGTGTTGATGCAGATCTTCTTGTTGTTGTCGAGGACTTCCTGATCTGTTAAAGATCTCTTGAATGCACTGAGTATAAAGACTTTGAGTTGTTGTAGATTTTTAGAGCATTTCATCAAGTGTGTATCTTCAGTCTTTAATGGCGGTATTTATAGTTGGAGCATTCTGGAGATCCGTTGGAGAAGACGAGGCGTAACAACTTTATTAGGTTGAATGCATTAAATGCATGGAGCTGTCTTGAAGATTTCGTCTTCATAGATATCGAGCAGGGAATGGGTGCAAAGATATTTGCAGAGACTGGTAGTAGGGCAATCCAGATGTCAGATCTGCAATAGTTGGTACAGACAATAGGTGACGCCTGTTTCACTGCCATCGCTCTCGATCGCGAAAGTCTTCTGCTTAAAGCTTCTTTCGGCATGTCTGAGATGTTAGGGAATGTCTCAATTTAAATTCAAATTGATAAGGATAAATTTTAATTGATTTCACTAAGAATTGTCTGACTGGACACGTCATGCTTGATCATATGCAGACAAGTCTGTTGTCAGCGGTCTTCGGTGAAGCACAACTGAGGTCTTCCGCTGAACCTGTGAAGTCCTATAAAACAAACTATTCTTGGCAAAGTTCTATACACAGTTGCCACGCTAATTGATACGCAGCCCAATTAGTCACTAATGTATAAAACTAATGTAATGTATGAGCAGATATAAATCTAAATACAATGAGGATCAACAATCTCCTCCTATTTATATCTGGTCATCATTACTTACAAATGAGGGCTATAAAACAACTATGTGATAGATAATAACATGTCTAAAAATATTTTTATTTTTATATCGGTAGACATGCCTCTATCAAACAGTAGAACACCTCAAGTGTAAAGTCTAATCTAGGTGTTTTACAAAATATAAGGGATACAATAAAACAACACACAGATTAGTAGAAAACAATTCAAATGGATTTAAACTGAGTGTTTAAATTCTAAGTAGGTATGAAATGAAATAACATGAATTTAAACAATAGACAATTTTTGAAAGGCAATCAATCTTCTGTATTATAAAAGAGAAGTTTAATTTTTGCAGAGTTTTCAAAAATTAAGATAGATACAAAGGTTAAGAGAAGAACAGATACAGATTTACCAAGGTCTTTTCCCTTTGCCTTTGTCTGCTACTTCTTTCTCTCTTCTCTGTCGCTCAAGCTCTTCAGTTCTTCTGATGTATTCATCATCGACAGAAGTAGGAGGTCTAGTGGATCGAGAACAGTAGTCCAATTCTTCACAAAGACGTCTGTTCTCTTCCAGAAGCGTTTGGTTGATAGACTTCATTTGCTTCTCCTCCGTGATGGCCAGATCACGTTCTCGCCGAGCATTCATAACATCATGAGCTGAGTCGCGAGCAATGTTATTGAGCTCTAGGACAGGCGAGCGGCTGTGGCCGAGATGAAGAGTGATGGCGTGGAATAACTCGTAGAATAGAGATGAGCAGAGCCGGGCGCATTCAGAGTGTTGAGCTTCGACATTAATCTTGACATCCGTAAACTCGTGCTTCATCTGTCCAAAGCGGGTCCACACGTCATCCTGGAATTGCCGAAGAAGAGTAGCATTTCTGTCGTTGGCCTTGGACGCGGCAGTGGCAATCTCAACGGCAGCGGTGGAGATGCTCGTCAGCTCTCCTAGCCTGTCGTAGATTGCATCCAAGCGAGACAAAATTTTAGCATTGGCCGGTTGAGAGGAAGAAGGTTCCAGGCCAATGTGAACATGATCAGTGCCGGCAGAAGAGGTTGCTCCAGGGGACATAGGCCGGAAGGGCTGTTGGAGAGGTGGAGTGATTGAGCCGGAAGAGGTTGAGTCTTGGGTGGGGATGGTGTGGGTAGAAGAGGAGGAGGTTTTGGTGGGGAGGGAGGAGGTGTTGGAGGAGAATCTAACTCAATGTCGTTGTCACCGACGATTGAGTTGTCAACGCAGAGAACCAAAAGAAGGGTTGGATAGTGGAGAACCGGAAAAGAAGGGATTTGGGCTCGAGGAGGTTTTACCGTGGTCATGTTGATCTGGGAAAAGATCTGCTACCGATGAAAGTTCAAAGAGGAACTTAGAGGCAGCAGAGTCTAGAGGTTTGGTAGGAGAGGGTTGGGTTGGTATAGATTATGTAGGTGGAGTCTTCTGGTTATGATGAGGTGAAGTAGGGGTAGATGGGTTAGGGGAATAGTTGAAAGGGGAAGGAGGAGGGGTAGGAGTTCTGGTAGGCTCCTCTTGTCTGTGTGGCTCCTCTTGAGGGATAGACTCCTCCGGAGGTGGTGAAGTCCTCTGAGTAGATGACTAAGTAGGAATGGGTTGGATTGGTTTGGCGGTAGAGGTTTGGTTAGCGGTAGGGGTTTGGTTGTCGGTGGAGGGTTGGGTGGCGGTAGAGGGTTGGGCGTCGGCAGAGGGTTGGGCGTCGACATACCTCTTTTTCTTCCTTAGCAACTAAATAGGGGGCTCAGCTGCGTCATCAGCAGATACTTGAGCGTCTGCAGGTGGCTAGTCTTGAAAGGTTTTACGTAGTTGCCTTCGTTTTGGTTTTGGTGAAGGTGAATGTGAGGGTTGTCGTTTGTGTTTAGGAGATGGCTGGGTAGAGGAGGCTGGTTGAGCTGGGGAAGATGGTGAAGGAGATGAGGGCTTACCGGTAGCAGAAGAAGAACAGCCGGTAGACTTCTCTTGTCTTCCTGCCTTCAGCTCTTGCCTGGTCCACTTGGCCTGACGCTTCTCAGCTTCCACTTCTTCCGCTCGAGCCTTTTTGGCCTTCGCTGATTGTTTGGATTTTAGCAGTTGCTCTGACTCGTCAACCAAATCTTTTTCTTGCTAGTGAAGGGTTTGAGCAACTTGGTCATCGAATTTGGCAGATGCCTTTTTGAAACTCTTGCTAGCAGCTTCATACGCATCCATGTTGAAGCGCGTAACAATTATAGGCATAGGCTTAGCAACCTTTTCAAGAGAGATAGGCGGAAGACCTTTTTGCTGCTGTCGCTTGTTCTCGTATTCAGTATACTTGTTGAAGAACGAGGCGATCAGCTGTTTATCCTTTGTCACCAACACAAGTTCATCTTCCTTAATGGAAGAGTTGACTTGCTCTGTGTCTCGCAGGAGGACGTTGATCAGCCTGACGAATGGCCGTTTGCAGTTGGGGTTGTTCTTAACTTTCTCAACGCACTGCTTCAGTTCATTAAACACAATAGTGCCGAAGTTGAGGTGAGTCTTAAGTTAGACGGTACTGGTGAGGTTCAGCTGTTGTGCAGTGAACATATCGTGGGCTTCGCTTTTGAATAACAGTCCCTTGTCAATCAAATGGCTGGAGCAGTAGACGTCCAGCGGAAAGAGATTCCTCAGCATCTTCCCCTGAGGTTCCCTAGGCGTATCAACTCCTCTCATTGCTTCCCAGACATGGTTAGCCTCAGCAATTGATGACTCTAGTGCACCACCAAAATGTACACCAATAATAGTGGAAATTGTCTTGGCAGTGATGGAGATGGGTCGGCCTCGAATCCATCCACGCAGAGCATTTTGATTTCTGAGTTCCATTCGTTGGTAGAACTCTTCAGCCAGGAGGATACTGTAGTCTTCGTCGTTAAGGCAGAAGAGTGGTAGAATCCCCGAAGCGTTCATATCTTCACAGGCTTTGACTCCAGCGGTAATCGTGCAGACCGATTGGAGATCTATGCACATTTCGGGTCTATACAGTTTTGGGTCCAATGAGATTATGACGTCGTGAGTGGCGGGAAATGGAGGGTACCCATGTAAATTGACGTCCAAACTAGGTGGGATGTCTTTTCAGGGTCCATCTCCTTCCTGCTGTTACGTTTGGATTTTGAGGATTTTACCTGAAAGAATGCAATCAGAAATTAGGGCTTTTTACCTCACATGATAGATAATCAATGATTTCAAGTTTTTCTAAAATTAATCGAAATTTTTGAAAAGAAAACTTGAAACCCTTGAATGTTTAGGTTAAGCAAACCAAAGAAACATTAACAGATGATTTCTAAAAGAATAAGTACTCAAAGCATATAGAAGACTGTTAGTTTCTAGGTTTTGAAGAACAACAATGGTGGTTACTATCAGATACGCGAAAGTGACCTTTCGAATTCTATAACAAGTAGCTTAAATGATGAAATATTAAACAGTAATTAATAAATAGCAAGTCGGAGAGTAATGAATAGTATACCATTGTTGCTGTTGAGAAGAAGAAGCAAGAATAATTTTGGAAATTTAGGGAGCAGTTGCAGAGAGAGTGAGAGAGAGGGGGTTTGAGTAGAGAGAGAAATATTTGGACAAAGGGTTTTCGTAAAGTTTTGGAACGGGCGGTTCAAGGTCTATTTAAAGACAAATTTTAGTGCAAAAATCTGGAACTTAAGATATATTCTAAGTAGAAAGATTTTACGCTTGACCCCCCTTTTGTTTAGAAAACATTTTTTTCGCTAAAATAGACTAAGTAGAGATACTGACCTTTAAGTCTTCCGCTAGAGGGTAAATGACGTCTTCTGGTAAGTATAAATCTAAGTCTACCGATATGAAAGAAAAACTTTAAGATATTGAGATTAAGAAGTAGGATCAATCATACCAAGATTTATCCTTAAATAAGCAAATATGGTTGCATCCAGTGGCTTTGTGAGTATGTCAGCCAATTGATGTTCAGTTGGAACGTATTCCAAACTGATGTTACCTTTCTCCACATGATCTTTGAGGAAGTGATAACGGATATCAATGTGCTTTGTCTTCGAGTGAATTACTGGATTTTTGGAGACTGAAATTGCTGAAGTGTTGTCACACATAATTGGACAATTTGTAGTCTTGATGTTGTTGTCCACTAGTTGTTGCTTCATCCATAATAGCTGAGAGCAACAGCTGCTGGTAGCAATATATTATGCCTCTGTGGTGGAGTTTGCAACCGATCCTTGTTTCTTGCATGACCATGAGACAAGTCTATTTCCCAGAAATTGACAAGTCCCACTGATGCTTCTTCTGCTCACTTTGCAGGCTGCATAATCTGCATCTGAGTATCCAACTAGATCGAAGTGGTTGCGTTTGGAATACCAGATACCTAGATTTGTAGTTATTGAAACATATCTGATGATTCATTTGGCAGCAAGCAAATGTGATTCCTTTGGATCTGGCTGAAATCTTGCACAAACACAAACAAAGAAACATAATATCGTCTCGGCAAGAAGGTAAAGAAGTGAACCTATGATTCCTCGGTACTTGGTCATGTTCTCTTGTTGTCCCTTCTCATCTTTATCAAGATGGCAGTCGATAGACATTGGAGTCTCAAATCCTTTTGCTGAATCAAGACCAAATTTCTTGATGAGTTCCTTTGCATATTTGAATCTGTCGAACTTGCTTTGCATCAGCTTCTTGAATCTCTTGCACAGACTTTGGTTGGTTGATCCAAAGATGATGTCGTCCACATAGATTTGTACCAGAAGAGAATGACCTTTGTGCTTGAGGATGAACAGAGTTGTATCTATTCTTCCTCTCACAAATCCTTGTTCAATTAAGAACTTGGATAGAGTTCCATGAACGAAACATAGGCTAGAAAGAGTCTGATTGCTTCTAATCTAGCAACAGGAGCAAATGTTTCATCGAAGTCAATTCCTTCTTCTTGTCGGTAGCCTTGAGCAACCAATCTAACTTTGTTTCTGGTGACGTTCCCATCTTCATCTCTTTTGTTTCTGAAAACCCATTTGGTGCCGATAACTGGATGGTCAGTCGGTATCTGAACTAATCTCCACACTTTGCATCTTTCAAACTGGTTCAGCTCTTCTTGCATAGCTTCAATCCAGTAATGATCTTCGATAGCCTCATCAATCTTCTTTGGCTCGATTTCAGATACGAATGCAAATGCAAACATAGTCTCATTTCGAACTCTATTTCTCGTACGAACTCCTGAGTTGAGATCACCAATGATTTGAGAAATATGATGATATCTTGTTTCAATAATGGTTGGAGGAAGATCACTTCTGGTGGGTTCTTCCCTTAATAGTTCTGGAGTAGGTTGAGAAGGTGATTCACCAAAATCAGGTTCAGAAGAGATAGGATCTTCGAAACCTTCATTTTCTGGTGAACAAGAAGGGTGAGTGATCTGCAAAGGTGTTTGGGGTAAAACAGAAGAGATAGGTTCTGGGTCAACGGAAGAGTTGGAGCTAGTACCTAGGTTGAAGTCCGCCGGTGAAGGGTTAGCGTGAAGCGGAAGGGTCTGCAGATTCTTCAAGAGGAGTGGAAGTAGATGTTGTATTTGTACATGTCTCATCATTATCAGAATCATTAGCAACATTTGGAGCCTTTCTAGGCTCTAACAAGTCATATTCATCAAAAGTAACATGCACAGATTCTAAAATTTTTAGAGAAGTTTTACTGAAAATGCGAAATGCTTTTGAATGTTAGGAATAGTGCAGAAAAATTCATTCGTCTGATTTTGCATCAAATTTTCCTCTATACTCTTTTCTATTATAAAGAATAAAACATTTACAGCCGAAGATTTTAAAAAATCCTATGTTAGGGGCTCTTTCTCTCCATATTTCATAAGGAGTTTTGTTATGAAACTTGTTTACCGTGGATCTGCTCGGGTAAAGCATGCGAGTTGACGGCTTCGCCCGTAAATACTTTGGAAGTTTTGCTTCGCCAAAGATAGTTCTTGCCGCTTCAATCACTGCTCGTTCTTCCGCTCGCCTACACCATTTTGTTGAGGAGTTCCGGGAGCAGAGAAGTTGTGGCCGATCCCGTGGTCATCACAATATCTTTCTACACCGTTGTTCTTGAATTCGGTGCCATTGTCTGATCTTATGTCACTAATATCTTCAAGCTTTTGGGTTTGAAGTCTTCTGAAAAGAGCGGTGACTAGATCATATGTCTCATCTTTTGAAGTCATTGTTTCGATCCAGGTGAACCTAGAGTAGTCGTCAACTACTACAAGTGTGTACTTGTCTCCTCGAAATCTTATCGACTGTAGTGATTGGTCCAAAGAGATCATATGCGAAGTTGAAGAGGTCTGCTTTGTTGACATGACAGACTTTCTTTTGAAGGAAGACTTGGAAAGTTTTCCTAATTGGCAGGCTTTACAACTTCTGTCATGGTCGGCAGACACCGTAGGTAGACCTTTGACAAGCCCATCTTTGGAAAGCTTGGAGAGGTGCTTGAAGTTGAGGTGACTGAGGCGCTTGTGCCATAGCCAGCTGTTGTCACGAACGTTGTTAGCAACTAGTCAAAGGTTGGAGAATCTCCCTAGAAGATTTAAGTCCACGACATAGACGTTTCTTTGTCTATTGCCTGGCCAAGATTGTTGAGCGTGTTTTGTGAGGTTCCCTGGTGCGACCCGCCGCGCCTGGATAGGGGTGCGCGTGCAGTGATGCGGGACACCACCGCTCTCTCCACCCTCCCTTGTTTAGGGAAGATGAAATCAAAAGTGCGAGAGGAGTGTCTGCCTATATTAGCACGTTGGAATGTGCCTCTGCTGCCTTGAGTAGATTTTGTATCCAATATGGGAACCGATGGTTTCCCGCATCAAGTTATCCCTTGTTTAGGGGATACCAGGATATGGGAATGCATTACCCTTTCATTCCCATTTTCCCTTTTTTAGGGGAAAACAGAAAAGTGCAAAAAAGGATATTGCGACGCCCCCACTATGGATTATTAAAAATAGCCTTATGGCCCATTCAGATTACTATGGAGCTTTGGGTTTCCGCATCAAGTTATCCCTTGTTTAGGGATACCACCGATATGGGAATGCATCACCCCTCCATTCTCATGTCTCCTTTTTTAGGGAGAACGGAAAGTGCAAAGAGGGAATGTTGCGAGGCCCCACCGAATCCGAAAGTTTTAGAGTCGCCATCTTTATTTTAAGGCAAATAAAGCAAAACCAAAGAAAAGAAAAATAAACCGAGAAAAGAAAACGGGTTCGAGGCTAATGTTACGAGTTGGGAAGGTGCTAGGCACCCAACTCACCCTTTCGGTCTCGAAAATGGTTTTTGGCTGAAGTATGCTTATTGTCATATTTATTTCGCAAATAAATAAGGTATTAAAATGACAGGGAAATTTAAACAAATACATTCGTGGCCACATTATTTACGGACTCGCAGCCGTCTCCTTCCAATAATTACAAACATGTTTAAGAATATTTGGCCATTATAACGGCTCTTTTACATAATATTTCCTATTCTAATCCGGGCAGCACAACGGCTTATATGAGCTACATTGCGCCGGATTTAAATAACAATCTTTAAAAAAATATCTGACAAAAAAAAAAAAAATAAATAAACTGCGCCCTTAAAGGTATTACCTTTTAGAGCGGCGATGTGCTCGCTCTGTCCTTCAGGGAGAGGGAGTCGTTTTGTTGTTTGTGTGGTTGTTGTTTTGATTTGGGCAGAATGACTGCTTTATTTCTGAGGGTTTGGGCTTATCAACTCGGGCAGAGTGACAGCTTTGGGTAGGTTTTGGCCTTTTTGGTTGGGCGGAACCTAGACTTAATATTTTGATTTTTCAGCTCGTTACTCGGGCAGAGTAACGACTTACTTTGGGATTTTTGGACTGGGTAAGTGAGGTGGATACCTAACAACTAGACTAGGGATCACTTATAACCTATGGGTTTTTGATTTGGTAGAGTTTGGACGGGGTTTGGAGACTCTATGGGCTTCCACTCACCTATCTCGCACCTCTCGTACTAACAGTATCGGAAGATCGCAGAAGCAGAGCTTCGTTGCGATTTTTTTATCGCGGAATTGAGCACTGAAACTGGGAGGCCGAGACCTCTATTTATAGTCGAAGGCAGGGATATGCTGGGAATTCTGAGATTTGTCCACCCTGCATCAGCCGCTTGTACCGCGTGCATCAAGACTTGTACAATTTCACTCTGAGAGGGCGCAACAGTAGTGCGCATGGTGCGGCCAAGGACTCCTTGGTGCGGCACCAAGGGGCCTTGGTGCGGCACCATGCTTCTTTCCCACTTTCAATTTTTTGCACTTTCCCCCCCTGCAGTTCACTGTTTCGCGCATCCTGCTTTTCCTTTCGCATTTTTGACTCCTGTAACTTGACATTTGTTAAGTTTTAACAGTTCTTGATATTTTATGTCATCACATACGAGTGAAATTGGGGTGTCTACAGAGCCCCTCAACGATGGAGTCTATGGGTAACCTTAAGGCTTACTGAGTAGACGAACATCGTTGATAAACAATAGACTCTCCAATTTCGTTCATTTAAGAACGGGAGAATGCAATTGGTAGCAGTTATAATGCACAGTTAACATGCTATCCAAACTCTATAACCTAGACATTTTTAGTCGGTTATATAAAAAATTATCGCAGTTTTAAGTAGATATGAATTTAATGTGCTCTGATGGTCGGACCTACTAATGTAGGCTGCCTACGTATTCCCTGTTAAAAGAAATCAGACCAAACGTAGTTCAGACCAAAAACCTAAACTACAACCAAGTGAGGATGTCATGTTCTTCGGGTCAAGCCCGATCGAGAACACAACGGAAAAAGATTTTTGTGTTTTCGAAAAAGCCGTATTCTTTCGGTCCGAAACCGTTGTCAAATACGGTATGAAGATTTGAATGTTTTTCTGCCACCACATTTCAACCGGTCAATACCTTGTCGTTGAAACGTGTTAAGAAGAATTTTCTAAGTTATGTCTGGCTGGTCGCTGCCTTGTTTCCAAACATAACCCGAAAACTTTCAAATATCCAGAAAACTGCACTCGACCGATAAAGATCCGTCGCCGAGCACGGCAAATTGATCACTCTTCAAGTATTTTCGAAAATTGTGAAGTGGAAAACATTCTTTTTCCTTCCTTTTTTTTCTCTCTCCCTCTCTGTTTTTTTTTTGTTTTTTCAAATATTCCTCTTTTTTTGTGTTTTTGAAATATTCATCTTTTTTGTGTTTTTGAAATATTCCTCTTTTTTTTTTTGAAATATTCCTCTTTTTTTTTTTTTTTTTTGTTTTTGAAATCAAAACTCAATTTGAAAAAGAGTTTTTTTTTTATTTTAAAGCAAAACTTTCCTAAAAAGGAAATTATTCTAAAGTCAGGGTAGGAATATTGTACCTGATTTACCTTTTTGCGCCCGGGTGGCTGTCGCATGTTCGGCTGATTCTGAGATTTTAGCACTCTTGTTGGGGCATTTATTCTTTTCTATTTTTTTTTCTTGTTGTGATGGTCGGACCTACCGAAATAGGCTGCCTACGTATCCTTATTCAAGGAATCAGACCAAACGTAGTTCACCCATGCTGGGCAATTTGGTCTTGTTCCTTTTCTTTTCTTTCTTTCTTTTTTTTTCTGCTGGGGATGTTATTTTCTTTGTCCTCTGGTGAATGGTTGCCAATTTTGGTTAACAAGATTAACTTTGTTAACTTTCCGTTAGGCTCAGGGACCCTTTTGAGAACTTTGAAACTCGAGGACCAAAGTGTCGCAGCTTCAAACTTTGGAGGAGGAAAAGGAAAATTCCCTTTTTCTCCCTTATATGGACGGGAAAGTGGGGGAAGCTACTGCTTCTTCTTTCCTTCTTTTCTTCTTTCATTTCTCCTGCTCCGCCATTGTTGCGACTGCTTTTCTCTTTCTTTTTTTTTAATTTTCTTTATTTTCACTCATTTTCTCGATTTTCTTCCGCCAATTTCAGTGTTTTACTTAGCAGATGACATCTTCTTCGCGATCCAGGAAGGGGAAGGCACCGATGCACCCAGAATCTGGCGAGAGGAGGAGAGAACCTCCTAGCTTGGTCCGGAATAAACTCAAGCACCCGTATTCTACAAATGACTGGGGCAATCTTCTGCGAGATCGGAATACTCATGTGTCCAACCTTCCTCTGACTACTGTAAGATTTCTCTTTTTTTCGAAATTTTCCTGGCTATGTTTCAGATCTGCTAAATTTTTGCACGGTTTGGGACTTTTGGAGCACTCCTGACTTTATTAGTAATGCATATGCATGTTCTATTTATGCCTAAATGATGTAATTAAGTGATAATGTATGAAATTTCTATGATTTATTTTTGTGATGCATGATTTGAACTAATTGTCACTATTTGACCCTACTATGCATGATTTATATTCTAAATGCAAATGAGGCTATATGATGCATGTTTTACACTAAAACACATTTTTGCATGCAAGAGAATCGCGAAACGGAATATTCGGAGTATAATTCAAATTTTTCCGAAACGCATTTCGGGCATATTTTCGGATAAAAACGGGATAAAACAGATATTTTTCATGCCCTTAGATTTATTTTTCGAATATGCAACTGCTACAGGGATATAGTAAATGTCACAAAGATGTTTATTTTGATGATTGGTGGTACTTTATCTTCTTTTTAGCGTACCCCTATGGCAGCTTATTGGACAAATGAAATGTACATAATGAATGCATGAATTATTCTACTTGATGCAGATGCAATGTAGAACACTTATAAGATGATGCATGAATTTTTCCACACTTTATTATATACATGGCAAATGCAGTCCTAATATGCATTTTTATGACATTTAAGATGCAAAATGAATTATTTATATGCAAAATATATTACACAAAATTGTTTTTCTCTTTTTTTTATGCTTATGAAAAAAAATGATGTTTATTTTTATGTAAATTTATGTACATGTATGAAAATGGTATGTAACAATTTAAAGAATTATTTATTTTCTTTTTGTTATGAACAAGATTTTTATTTATTTATTATTTATTTTTTTCTGCTAAAAGAATTTATTGTTAAAAAAAAATCATGAAGTATAAAACATGCAATATGTTCATTATTTATTTAAAGGACTGTACAGAGAATGAAATAAGGGTAGAGAACTTACCTCATTTTTTTTCAGGTTCGCAGGGAATTTGAGAGAGTGCGGGTATCATATATCAATGTGGCTGAGATTTTTGATATGCTACCCGAGGCTGCAAAGTCGTTGGTAGAGGGTTCAGGTTTTAGCACCTTCCTACATTCTTTTACCCACTTTACCAACTTCCTTCCCATCTTCGATTTGCTTCGGGACTTCTGGTGGGATACCACTCACACTTTTCATTTTAGCTGGGGGGAGGCGACCATGACCCCATGCGATTTTGCTGCCATCACGGGAATCCCTGCCAGCATAGGGGAGACCCTGGCCTTTGACTTTACTCTCCGACATCGTAGGGAGGAGATTGTGGACCTCCTGGGCTTCGAGCCTCGTTTTAAATCATCGGACGAGATATATATCAGCAGCGTTCGGAAGTGGCTTCTTAATAATGCCGGGCGGGTGCCGGCTGATGATGAAGCTGCTATTACTCGAGGGGCACGAGCGTTTCTTTTCGTTTTTCTTGGCACATCGCTCTTTTCCAACTCCTCTGTCACCCTAAGAGCCTCCGTCCTGGCTTGTCTTGCAGATTTCGATCGGATCCCTTCGTATGATTGGGGACAGGCTAGTTTGGCTGAACTATATGCTTCCATGGATAGGGCCAGCCGGAATGATTCACCGACCCTGAATGGATTTGCCCCGGCGTGGGAGGTACATGCCTTTTCCTGCTTTTTCATCATTCCATTTTTTTTATGTATCATTTTTTTTACAACATATTTATATATATATATATTTTTTTTATTTTATTTTTTTTTAAAATTTTTTTTTTTTTGTGCAGGTCTGGGCCTTCTCATTTTTTAGATTTTCGCCGGGTCGCCTCATTCGGCGGGTCTACCAGCCTCCATATCTGTCCCAATATGTTGATAGCAATAGGGTCGATCCGAGCGACGACGGTGGTTGTAATACTAGGGAAAGAGTGCTGGAGCGAATTGTTGGTTCAAGTCCGGGTTCAGTGCACTTTCTTCCCTGGGAGGGCCTGGAGGGACATTATTCTACTACTCTGATGTTCGGCCTGGGATATTGATGGTTTCCATCATGGTGGATTCTTTGTATATGGGCGGCGGGTGAACCGTCGGCACCGATCTTTCTAATGGCTCGGTGGTGCCTCCTTGGCCTCCTGCTTGGGAGATAGATTGAGCGGCCAGGCCGTGCTTGGGAAATACCTCGTTCCCGCGACAGATTATCCAGTGATGTCATACGAGGATTTCTTGAGATTAGAGCTGCATCCCCCTCCTCCTGCTCCTGTTGTGCCCAGGTGGCATTCTGATGCTTCTGCCAGGCCTGTGTCGTCTACTTCATTTCTCGGCGAGAACGATGTTTCACGAGCAGATGATATTTTCTCTACTTTCCGGTATGAGTGGGGCGGTGGCTTAGTAGAGTAGTTCTTCACGATGTCGAGATTCGGAGGCGTCGCGTCTCGGAGCAGGCTCGTTCGTTAGACACGTCCACCTTTATTGTCTCTTTTCTTTATTATATATATTTTTTATTTTTTATTATTTATTATATATTTTTTTTTATATATACACTTTTTTTATGTGCACTTTTTTTTCGATACTAACATTTTTTTTTATTTTCATTTTTTTTTCTTTCATTTTTTTTCGGTGAGCGTGTCTACTTATAAGAAAGCTGGGGCTTCTTCATCGGCAAGTTATATCGAGTGGTGATGAATTCTCTTGCAAGGGGCGGCTGGTGCGGCGGCGACGTCGAGATGACGATGATGATGATGATGACGATGATGATGATGATTGGTCGAGCCGCGGCCGGGGCAGAGGTCGAGGATTCGCAACAGGTCCCAGGGTCAGGGGTGGTGGTTTTCCCAGACGCCAGTCGTCCCGAGCATATTAGCTTTGGACTCCTGCTAACATTAGTATCTCTTTCTTCTTCTTTTTTTTTTTATATTTTTGTAAAAGAAATCTGTACAAACATTATGATATAATGCAATATAATGTATATGATGCAGTATGTTACACATGCAAAAATAAATTCACACAGAAAATAAAACTATACCGGACATCTAAAATGTAATGGCATGCTGTACTTTAGAGAAAGGGATTTTTAAGAATACACATTTGGATAAGAGCGGGCTTTTCGGGTGATATCGGAGCGGGAAAACGACCGAATCACTTATCCTTTCGACGCCTTGCATCTGTTGAGCCCGTGCTCGTAGCCTCCTTTAATAGGTTTTCTTTTCCTTTCGCGATCAGATGCAGGAACAACAGGATGTTGGATCACCAAACCAGGATACCGGACAGTAACTTTCACAACACAGTGGTCATCCTTGGTGCCACCATTGGGGGCTATGGTGCGGCACCAAGAGGCTTCTTGGTGGCACCATAGCTTTTCCTATGCAGCCACTGTTTTCTTCACTATTTGGGCACTGTGCACTGAATTGTCCGTCTTCTTAATTTGCGGTATAAATTCTGGCGGAAACGAGCTTAGTTCCTTCACCAATTCATTTCATTCTCTCTTTCTAAATTCACCAGCTTCTGTCTCGCTTGCCATAGCCTTATTCAGCCACAATAAAACTTCTCACATCTCTTATAAATGGCCGCCCGCATTCCTACGGCTCTGGAGATTGAGGTTTATGAAAATGCCCTGGATTTCTGGATCCTTTCTTTGCGATCTGACGAAAGGGATTTGTTCGAACATCTTTTCGGGTTCAGGTGCCTTCTGTCCTGGCGAAATGTCATAATAAATTGGGACATGTTAAGGGGAGCCGCCAGGTTTTGGTCTCCTGAGGATCACTTGTTTAATTTTGGCATGAACGAGATGTGTCCCACATTCGAGGAGTTATGTGCTATGCTTGGAGTGGCACCTACTCGTCAGATCGCGGTACCCACGCCTCTGAGAAGCGTCAGGTACATGGCTATTCGGGAGCTCTTCAATTCTACCGCCGGGCTACTCGGGATTTATCAATGGGGACTTTTTAACTTGATGGTTCTTCTGGAGCCTTCACGAATATATTGAAGATGGCGTGGACTATCGTGGCGTAGATTAACGACACTTTTTCTGCTTAGTAGGGAGATATTTGATAGTTGGTCTACCGGGATTAGTAGATGGCGGGTCATAGACTTAGCATTACGGGAGGCTCGGGATCGCCGGTGAACATTGTTCGGTGATTTTAGCGAGACTTTCGCGAACTTTGGCTTTTTCTTCTTTGGGAATGAATTGTTCCCTACTGGTAGCCCTATTCTGATTCACATGTGGCTGGAAGAGCATTTCCTTTGGGTCCAGGCTCCCGTGCCGCTCGGAGCTTCTTATGATCCTTCCTTTTATGGAATATGCGGGCATTTTCCCCGGACTAATTATTCGATATTGATTTGGACCGATCACTTATATCGTCGGGGCTCGAATGGATATAGTCTGGGTCATTACTTGGGAGATCCGGCTTTTTCTTCGTCACTCAGATGAGTACGGCCAAGTGGTGGTGATGTTGGGCCTTTATCGGACTTCTTTTACCGGCCCGGCCGGATCTTGCGGCAATTTGGAAGGGAGCAAGTGATCCGGACACTTCCTCCTATATACATGGGAAGGGAGTTCACTAATGATAAATGCAGGTCCCACTATCCGAGGCATGTGGCTCAGAGATCTGAAAAGAGGTAGCATACCCATATTCGATTATATGCTTCTATTTCCCTTGGGTATCTAGGCGTGGGTTATGGTAGGCTGGCGAGGGGGCGAATCTCGCGCCATCGGCGTATCTTGAGAGACATTTCTTTGGGATCGTCATATAACCAATGGGTGGATGTTACTTTCTTTGGAAGTAGGCGAGGACATTGATAGTTCAGGATTGGTTGTTCCTCGGGCTCTGGAGGCGGAATTTCGACGGGTTCATGGCCTTGATACTCGGACGGCCCCCGGACCGGATACTGCGGGTCCCAGCCAATACATCCATGAGATTGAGTGACGTTGGTCAACGGCATAACCCGTAGGAACAAGAAATGTAGCCCTCCTCCTCCTGGGCCCGGACTAGTTGGGGTACGGCTTTGAGAACTGGTGGTCATGAGCTTCCGCGGCTGAGTTTGGCAAGCAGACAGGACAACCCCTGGGAACAAGAGATAGCTGTTCCTCCTCCCCCTCCTGTATGGGGTACTGGTCTCAGAAATGATGAAGCGGGTCCGAGCAATACGGTATTGCTCGGGGAAAGAGCGGAGATCTTAGATGATGAAGAGGGACACATCTGGTGGCTCTCATCTTGATGAGTCTAGAGCCTCTTGCGCCTCGAGAAGGAGTATATGGGCAGGCTCGGTGGATGCCAGTAGGCATTGATGGACAGCTCGGGGCTAAGGGAGCAAGAAAGGATTGTTTCAGGGAAAAACAAAGGGGTATAGGCGGGTATATATAGATATGTCTTATGCAAATAATGTATAATATAGGCGTCTTAATAAGTATTCCTAAGTTGCACCTTAGGACCTGTAAAATTATATTTTAGTGTTTTAATATGAGCTGCTTTGTCGTGGTTTTTCTCTTTTGTCAGTCGAGCCTCTGATGTGCTGAAGACTGGAGGTAGTACGCTGAGGGCTTCAAATAATGCCTTCCCTCTCCTTTTTGTTTTTATTATTACTATTTTTTCAATTTTCAATTTTTTTTGTGCTCTAATTTTTGCCTAGGCTGCCCTTTCGGGTTTTTAGCCTAGCGAGTCTTTTCATTTTATATATATATTTTTTTATTCTTCATTATTATTATATATATATATATATATATATATATATATATATATATTATTTATTTATTTATTTATATACCTAACTTTTGCCTAGCGCTCTTTCGGGTTTTGACCTAGCGGTGGAGAGGAAGCATTAGGCTGGATAGGATGGCTCGGGCGTAGTACCTTTGAGCTTGTCGAGGTTAAAAAGTGGACAAGATCTTCCCGTCTGGTTCGGTGAAGCACGGCACCTCTGATCGGATCTCACTAACGATGTGCGGTCCCATCAGTGGAGACTTCCATTTTCCCCCAGTATCTAACAACTGGGGTTTTCTCAACACGAGGTCTCAACTTGGATATCACGACCTTTGACTTTTTGTTGAAGGCTCGAGCGTCACGCCTGATATGCGGGTATGCTCTGGAAGGCTAAGCGTCGTTCATCAATTAGGGCGGTTCTTGAACCGCCCTTTGACCCGATCAACTACGCTATATCGCTTCCATCATTACTCTAATGATGGAATTTCCACCTATTGGTAGTACCGCTTCCATGCCATATGCCCGAGAGTGGGGGTAGCCCGGTGTGCGGACGCTGACGTGCGGTAGCCCAGAGGAGCTAGTGGTAATTTTTCTG